>JBBPCY010000023.1:12049574-12073997 GCA_037974405.1 Brachyalestes nurse | reverse complement strand
GTGTGTGTGTGTGTGTGTGTGTGTGTGTGTGTGTGTGTGTGTGTGTGTGTGTGTGTGTGTGTGTGTGTGTGTCTTACAGTCTTAACCTGTCTGGTGGGAATCCCCCCTCAGGGCATGTTGGTACTGTCGGGTTTGGAGGGGGAAAAAAAGAAAAACAACACAGCATGATAAACAAAATCACACACAAAAATGGAGAAAATAACACCGATGCCTAAACACAGCGCTTGGGGAAAAAAGTGGCCTCTGTTAGAAATTCAGATAAGACCTTATACAGATTTAAGCATGTAAGCTGAATCCCTGGAGTATTTCCCCAGAAACTGTGAAGCAGCTTTAAAATGAAAGCACTGCTGTGTCATTGATTTATTGCCTAGTTTGGTTGAATTTCATATGTGAGGTATGGGCATCTGCAAGTCAAGTCTTACTGTTTTTGACTGACCTTAGCATCTGTTTAAATGTTCAATAATTTGCATGCTTAATGTATTTTTTCTATTTTTACCAACACTTTTCTTCCCAAAGCGTGGACCTACTGTAGATTAAAAACAGAATTTCTCTCTCTCTCCTCTACCAAGTCTCCAGCGGTGCATAACATTAAGGATTTTTCTATAGTTTTCCAGCAAGGTCTGGAATTGTGTTTTAGGGCCCAAATAGTCCCTGCTCACACTGAATTATTATTCTGACGCAAAAAAAAAGAGAAGTATCTTCCCTGTCTAGCTGCTCAAGGCTCCAGATGAGTGGTGTCCTTTGTGAAAGTCTGGACTGATTTGAATGGAAATCGAGGGTCTTTTTTTCTCTTTATTTCAGTTGGGTTTTTTTGTTCAATGTTCTGGCATCGTACCGTTTGCATGGGTTTGGAATCTGCTCTTTCTATGGTTATCAGTTGCCAGAATAATGGGCACTTTGTTTTAGCTCAATCACCAACCAGGACCAGTGCCAATTGATAATTGATAGCCGTCTGCTGCTCTGGGACACACTTCTGTATTAAACAAGGGCAAGCCTCTCGACTTGAATCTGTTGCACAACACTTATTAATCATAGCTATAACCGAGCTCTATTATCAACTTCCAACCACCCCCCCACCAAACATAACTTTAGCACAATAATGGAGTTATTCATTTGCCTTTTTTTGCATAGCAGGCATAGCAACAATAAACACAGTGTTTGTTTTTTTTTATAAATAATATTGCCGCTCTGTTCAATTATGAGTAATTTGTATTTTGGTAACAGAGCCATCCTTTTCTGTGATGTCTTTGGCACAAATGGCACAGTAATGAGGACTAGAAAATAAAGCAGCTCTGTATTTCAGAGGCATACATGCTCTTTTCAGTCGAAGGAGTTTGCTTCCGGCTATATATATATATTTAATTGGGTGTCAGTTCACTCTCCCTCAATGCTCACTTGTACATTCTGAGTCTCTTGGTCTTTACAGACGAAAAGTGCTAACACCTATCACTGCAGTGCTAAATATCTCAACCTTTTCAAATAATTATTCTCTGTATCTCTTTCTTCAATGGTTTTGCTCCCAATAGACTTAACTTGCCTTTCTCACCTTTAGTTTTTGTTTGTTTTTCCTACTTCTTCTGAGGTGTCAGGGTTTGTGTATTCATTAAAGGATGAGGAACCTGGAGTGTGTGTGTGTTTGTGTGTGTGTGTGTGTGTGTATGCATGTAAGTTTGGGTGATGATAAATTATTCCACAGAGCTAAAGTGGACAATCCCTCTCCTGATAAACTATACATACCAACTTTTTTTTTTTTTTGCAAAATAACACTCTTCACTCCTATTTATCATAAAATATCATCATTTTCTTTCAAGAAGCAGACTAGGAGAGTACAACAGGAATTTTTATAGCCCTCCATAATAGCACAGGAAAATAAGAAACAAAACTAAAATACCAACCTGCCGTTCCATTTAGTCTTGGGAGACCTAGGGAACCTGACAATTACGAATTTTGTTCCTGAATATTGGGCCCATAGCCTTGCCCCAGCCGGCAGCACTGTGGGTAAACTTTGATATTTTAGCATATTGATAAGATGTTTTCAAGTGTGCGCAAATATAAATTTTTTCCACAGCTCGGAAATAACATTATGAATTATTCCTACTCTTCGAGCGTGCAGAATCTGATATGTATGCTGATATGTTTCCATCGGTATAAAGGGACATAAGATGAAAGTTGGCCTGCACAAACACTTTATGAAAAGATGATGTTGCCTAAATTAATTCCCATCAGTGCTGGCTTGCTCTGTTGCGGTCACAGAGGAGCATCTCTAAAACTATGTTTGCATCACTGGCGTCCAAGCAATGTTGCAATATATCACATCTGAAGCGTCTAATGATGAGGAAGCACAGTAAAAGCGCATAATCAGTTTGAATTAAGACTCAGTAGATAATCATGATAGTGATGCTGCTGCACTTTTTTTGACAGATGCTTCGCTCCAGCATGAACATGCCAATCTTTACTAGCAAAATAGTAAATAGGGTGCTGCTTGTACTTCTAACTCATGTCTGGCCAGGGTTGCATTGCACCCTCCTTGATCATTGACCCTCAGTCCCTTTCCTCTAGTCTCGCTCGACCATTAATCTATTTTCCTCCTTCTTGCCAATATCTCCAAAGCCACTACACATTCCTTACCGCCGATCTTCATTATGTGAGCTCGAAGTCAGAGCTTTGGCCCATCGCCTCTCTGTCATTCGGGTGTAATTTTGCATCCTGCAATGCCAGGCAGTCATTTTTCATCGTCCACGGCGACTCCTCTGGCTTTGCTGTCCTCGCTGTCTGGAGTTAATTCTGGGAGCCTGTCACTGCCCACAGTAGATAACCGTCACTACCGCAGAGTAATGCTCAACTCTCCTAATTCCATAATGTGTTGAAAAATGAGAAATGATTGCAGCCCTACACTTACTTGCACATGTTCACTATTTATCCTCTCTGGACCCTTGTTACATTTTACACCCTTGCTCTACATTCGCGTAGTCATTTTTGGGTTGTATGCCTGCTTAATCTTCCACAAATTACTGAAGCTTTCATTATCTCAGTATGAAGGGACCAGGTAGGTGCTTGATTATGTGCTGCATGGCCTGAAATGACTCACAAAAAAAACCCCACATTTGGTACTTTTATGTCATTATGTCACAGGAGAGATTTATGCCTCCTCCACTTCTGTAATGTCAGGGCAGTGGATAGAGGAGAATTATGGATGGTCATGAGAATTCACATATCTGTGTCAGTCTTATTTCACTGGGACATCAGGTGGGAATAAACTACAGCCTGAAGGTTATGGGCCTGTGGAAGGGATTTTATCTCTTTTATTTGCCTCATTCAGAGGCTCCCACAGAGCACAGTTAGCCACTGTTTCTTTTTTATTGTCGTTATATTGGCATGCTTCTTCAAATTGCAAAGGGTGTCTCTGTGAAGTCTTTTACTCCATTAATAATTTATTACATAATTTAGCTTAAACAGAGTGGCTGGTTAGACTATTGCTTATACGTATAAGTATGCTTCCCAAAACAAGCAAGATCATCTCATTTTTACTAATATTGATGAAAAATGAAAACGGCTCACAGTCTGCTTCGGCTACTTTAATCTCAACCCCTGTCTGCCATCTGTCTGCAATTGATTCTACAAGTTTGTGCAGAAATCAGTTCTTGCACATCCATGCAACATCCTGTTCTGTGTATTATAACACCATTCTTCAAGTGATATAATACGATATAATTCTATATATAATATTTGTTTTCTTTTTTACAGTGTGTGCTGTTTGAAATGCACGTCAGTTCTGAGAGATAGTGCTTTCTTTAGTGCCATTTGTTTCACGCCCGTATTCCGACATGTCCCGCCTCTACCTCGCTATGATTAGCTAGTAGTATCGACAGTGTGAACTCTAAGCCAATCGGAGGAACAGGATTGATCAATCACAGCGGAGGAAGACCGGACTTTGCCGCAATATGGGTGGGAAAAAAGAAAAAAAACGGCCCCTTCTTGCGCTTCCTCCTCCCACCTGATAAGTTGCTCTCGTCTCCCTCTCGGCTCGTCAGTCGGAGTCTGCCGTGGTGGGTGGAGGGTGTACCAGCGTCTCCATCCATTGTGGAGCAGGGCACGACTTTAAACGGAAATGGCACGAACCCAGCCGTCGTGTGAGAACCGTTACCTTGTGTCCAACATGCCTCGACTCTAAACCCAGAAGACCTATGTAAATGCACATGCATTTTTGAAGACATATTCCAGTGGATATTTGTGTTATTCTGGTGGAGGTGGTCGTTGTCATTCCCCTCACGCATTTTTTAGTCGAGATGGTGTTTTTAACAGTGAGGCAGTTCCTTGTCCAGAAAAGTGCACACATATGTCACCGGCTCGGATTCTGAGTGAGACCAAAGACAGAAGACCCTACGTGTGACCAAAGGAGACTCCAGGAGAAGGAGGGCATGAAGTCAGGCAGCGTTTGCAAGCAGAACCGACCACCAAGCGTTTGGATTATTCTCCTTGAGATGGTTCTGCTGCCCCTGCTGTGGTTTCTTTCGCAGACTCGAGCAGCGCCCTCTCTAACAGCCGAGCAGATGGACATGGGGGTGGTGAGTACCTTCTCTTTCCTTTCCTTCCTTCTGTCTTCCTAACTAGTTCTCCAACATCTGTGGAGAGCAAAGGCTTTCTGTGGTCTGCAGGTAGTCTCCTCTCTCCCTCTCTCTCATGGCTGTGGGTCTTATTTGTGGATCTGACTTTGCTCTCCTTCCTTTCCTTATTTCTGTCCTGTCCTAACTACTTCTCCAGCATCTGCTGAGAGGACAGGCTGTATGTGGTCTGCATATGGTCGTTCTCTCTCTCTCTCTCTCTCTCTCTCTCTCCGTCTCTGTTTTTTATGGTTGTAGATCTAATTTGTAGATTTGACTTTGCTCTTTTCTTCAAGAGAGAGTTTGATCTAAGGCGGTTGTATGGCTTTTTCAAAATACACCATACAACAGCAGCAACAGCAGTCATATTCCCCTGTTGCTGTCTGTCTACCCTGCCTGAAACTTGCTGCATCTTCAGCCGTGTGAGGCTCTGCGCCTAATTAGAACTCCTCTTAATGTCACCAAACTCCAGTTGACCATGAGAACAGTGAAGGATCGTGTCTGCTACTGTCCACTTGTGATACCCAACTAAAGATGAGAGAAATGCAATCAGAAAGAGAGCGAGGGAGATCATCTCATACAGATGTGCTGTGCCAGCCAAGATGTTCTGTGAGGAATATTTAATGTTTGAGAAGATTATGCCAAGGTTCGACCCCTCAGGGAGATCCACTTAGGGTCAATTAGGGTCAGTAATTATATCACACTTAGTCTAGTCCACTTATTTCAGTTTGACGGTTATGCAAGTAGAGATATACTTTAAACTTCTCCATCTGAGGGCTTATGTGTTTTGTTTTAAAGAAGGATGCTGTAGTACTTTTCAGTCTCAGCAAGAATGAGTCATGTTTGAGTTCAGCACTTCAGCGCTCTAACAATTTTCAAGAAAACACCTCCCTCTGTCTTCATTATAAGTACAGCTGTCACGGGTTTAAAGTGGCTACTTGGACTGTTTTATAAAGCTGAAAGTGAATGTGTGTCATTTGTTCGTAGCTCTCTAAGGCAGCTCTCTTTGCTTTGACTCTCATGTTTCTTTTGAAGACTGGATTTCATACACCTCGCTGATGTGCTAGGTCAATGGTCAACTGCTCAGAATGATTCATCTCGTAACCAGTTTATTCCAATTGTGTATAACAGCTTGGCTAATCAATACTGTAACATATGCCCCTTTTCAAAGCTCTTTTAAGTAACTGTCAGAACATTACGACTGTCCCGGGACCGGAGCTGAGTTTACTCACACACCACAGGGAGCACAGCTCTTCAACTCAGTTTAGTGTTTAGGGACATTAGATGACAACAGTTTAAGAATGTTACTTAAATTCTTTCTGCTTCACCAGTCGACATGCATCAAATTCTTTCTCATATTTTTGCACTCTATGTACAGTAGCAACTAGTCAAAAGTCAAAGTGTATGATAAAGAGGAAAAGTAGAAAAGGCACGTGTCTTATTTCACCAGCTTTAGACGAAAGTTAAAATACGACCCTTGTCTCTGCGGTCGTTCAACCAGTTAGTTTTCTGTTTCCCTGTCAGTACTTGATTTTAAATATACCTAGGGCTGCAATGTTTCTGGCTCACTACTTCTACTACCAGGCTATTTTCCACCACCCAGGGATACATGGTGTGCAGGTTTGTGTAATGCAAAGTAATGATAGTCTTGTTTTTGTATAAGATTCATAAGTTTTATATGTTTGCCCAGAGGCACCCGAATACTGCGCCATTGAAAATTCAGCACAGTGATAGCATTCTTTAAAAACTGCTGGGGAGGGAGATCTAAAACGCAATTGTTTTATCTTGTTGGATGAGTATGACCTGAACTTTACACTGTAGTGGGTGAATCACTGTTACATGAGAGCCACTGCTGTTGTAGCTCTTAAATAATCCTGCCCATTGCAGTGATTCCTAATCAGAACTTTTGAAAAGCTTCCAAGCCTTAATTGTGAACTCAGCTGCGTGGTGCATGGGAGGATAGAGTACTCTGTCGCCTTCCTTTTTTAAGGGTGACGTGCATCAAACCTAGTCACTTGTAAAGCTGCATTGGCTCTGTGATACTGGACTCAGCTCTGTTCCGGTGATGTGAGCCAGCTCTCAGTGACAGCAGCAGATAATAACCACAGACACTCTACACTGCCAGTTGTCATCTATCCCATTACTGTCCTACCGTACTAGTGTCAGGGCTTTAACCTTCGCTCAGCACCCACAGGACAAACTTCCCCGCAGAGCCCTCTACTGTGGTCAGCTTACTGCTCAGACTTCATGAGTGAAGTCCTCAGGTACTTATACAGCCCCACTTATGACTAGGTCTATCACGATTAAAGATGAAATTCATTAAAACATAATTAAATGTAGTTTTTCTGTTGACTGGCAGTAATTGGTTGAAATTTGGAATTAAACCACACGCGCACACACAGACACAGTCACAGATGCACACAGTTGTAATGACAAGCAGCTGTATAGTATTGTAATTATGTGAGCGTTTAGCAAAAAAAGAAGAATTAGGGCAGAGTGCTCAAAAAGAAGTTAAATCCAGGACCTATTTAAAAAATGAAAATGTAGCGGCAACAGAAAAGATATTGTCATCATGAAAGAGGTTTAGCAGTAGGGTTAGGGTTAGGGCAAGTAGTCACAACTGAATTAGTTATTCAAAAAAAAGCACAATACCTTCAAACAGCTGAAAACTACAGGGGACAGTCTCCCTGGAGCAACTTGGGGTTAAGGGTCTTGCTCAGGAACCCAGTAGTGGTATGCAGAAGGTAGGATTCAAACCCATGACCTCTTGGTACAGAGGCAAGTATCCTACCCACTAGATCACCACCACCCCCTTCATAGTATCTTTATGAAGTTGGTATTTACATTTATTTTATATTGTATACATAAACAAACAGTAACAAAATGATCCACATTTGGATCGATTGATCTATTATTCTTTTTTAACGCTTTGTATTATCTGTGGTTCATGCTGTGTAATTTCCTGCAATTCTCTCATTTTTGTCCACTCTGCCTTTTAACTTGAAGAAAAAAGTAGGGTACGATTTGACCAGATAAGATGCTGACAATTGTGAGTATATAGGCTACACACAATGCATTAACTACACAAAAATATGCAATTAATCATGAATAACTACAGAAAATATAGCAATAAACCCTCCTGGTTCATATAAATATTTCCAATAAAATATTTTGGAACAGTTAAAAGGCTGTGCATGGTTCGTTCAAGTCAGTTTTTATTACCAATTAATTGTCAGTGCAATCGTTAGATTTCTCAACTACTAATACAATCGATAGTGACGGCTCTCATCAGGACTAAGTGAGGAATCGCCGTGGTGGCACCTGGTAGTCTCAGGTGGCCAGAGGAGTGAATAAGGACATTAGGCCACGAATGCAGAGACAGATGGTGGAGTTTCTGCGGGCCAAACTGCAGGGTGTTAACTAAGGGGAATGCAGGGGAGCAGGTGGATGTGAGGCGTGTTGATGGGGCTTTTAAGGCTGATCTCCTGGCTGCAAGAGGACAGACTGAGCCGGGACAGTAGCACTGACTAACAGCACCTGGGGCACTGGAGACCCCTCTCTCTGTAAACCTTCCCTGATGTCCTATCTTTGCACTCCTGCCTTCCGCTCAGCAGCACAAACATTTCTGCAGCAGGCCCTCCAGTCATGAATAAATCATTAAAGAATAAGGAGAGTGCTAAAAATGCCTATTGCACGTTCATCTCTTGTAATGCAGATATTATGTGAGTCAGAAAATAGAATGCATATCATTTATCTCCTATAGGGCCTATATTTGACTTTACTTTAAGTAAATTACTTTAAATGTGTGCTGCCATAAATACTAAACAAAATAAATAAAGAGAATGGTGAATTAAATTGTGGCTTCTCAGTGAATCGAAAATAATTAGTTGGCTGTTTGTTTTAATTAAACTTAGATACTGTGGATTCTTTCAGCCAACGGAAGTGCGAAGGAAGTGTGAAGCCAAAATCTTTGCAAGCTTGCAAACTTGCATGCTCTCTACACCTTCACTTAGCTTCATTTGACAAAATCATTCACCTTTGAAAAATGCCACACTTCTTTTGCACCAATCAGTTGTAGGCTTTGTCACATAATGTGTTCGTCTGCAGAGTTTGCCCAGTTGCCACATGCACAAAATGACAAGCAAAACTTCCACAAGATGTCTGCACTTGTTTATTTTACAATTACATGATATTCATATTATATCATGTATTAAATTCTGCAAAAAGTATACAGCGATAATCTTTTGTACGCATATATGCATATAAGACCCTTTTAACTGTGTCATGATATTTAAAATATTTAAATTATTTTTGAATCTTTGAAGAACTATGGGCTGTTCATTGTTGCTCATGTAGGTCTGTTATAAAAACTTTGGTTACTTGATTAACTCTCCACTTAATTGGTAAATGATTTAATTACTAAGATAATTGATAGTGATGGATCTACATTTAAATGTATATTTAATAAGAAAATAATACTTTTCTTAACATCAGTTCCTACAGCGATGTTTTTGTAGCACACGTTACGTAAGTTACTGCTCAGTTGAAGTCAGCTGAATATTCATTTGCCAATATTCTGAAGCAAGGTCTGCATGTTCTTTTGGATGCCCAACAGGATATAATGGTCATATATCACGGCTGTTGTGAAACCTAGGGCTCAGCCTTTATTGTAATTTTTGTAATGAGAGCACCATCTGGAGTCATCAGCGGTGGGGCAGAGCAAAGCAAACCTCATCCTAAAAAGATTCCAAAATAGCTCACTCTGTCCACTGCATGCAGCCATGACACACTCATTACAGTGCGTTACGCCCATTAGTACACTGGTCCATGGACATGCTCGTGCCAGTGGGGCTGATATGCCAGTCTCTTTCCTCTCCCATCCTGTTCACGCTGATGCATCTTCTCACACTGGCTTTCACTTGTAATTATTTGGAGCGGCAGTGGGATAGGGAGGGGGACAGTGATTGACAGTTAAAGGGAAGTGGGCAAGAGTTAGAGTGGGTGCTGTGCAAAGTAATCAAAGAGAAAGGAAAAGGAGAGGAATAGGGGAAAACACACTGAAGACAAAAAAGGGCTGTGTGATTCAGACAAGTGGCGAACATGAAATCAATAGCATTTTTCTCAGCCTAGGATAGACCTGTCTCTCAGGGGTAGAAGTAGAAAAAGAGATCTTTCTCTACTAATTGTATCGGAAGGAATGGGGTCCGCCCGTGTGGGTCTACGGTAACGGATCTAAAGATATAACAGTGTAGCTTGATGGGGTTAATCATTCTCCTTTTTGCTCTTGAGCTAGGAAAATGAAAGACTTTAAATGCTGTCCTACTTTCAGCATATACTCTGGGTTCTTGTGACCTCACGTCTGTTGGTGAGTATCTTGGGGTTTCTGATTTAGGACGAGGAGATTATTTCAGGAACAATGTCTGTAGGGAGGTGGCCGTAGAAACGGGGAGAATAAATCACGCAGAGAGAGAAAAGAGTGCAGTAAACAGAGCTACACCTCCAAGAAGTCTGAGAAAAAGTGGAAAATGAGCCGTCTACTACCTAGTTCCCCTGCTTTTCACACCTTTAAAGAGCAGAAATAGACTTGCTTCGTAATTCTGGTGTAAGAGTCTGGTGGAAATCTGCAAGCTTGTCAGATGAATAAGACCTTTTTCACAGCCCTGCCATTTCAGAGAGAGTTCAGAGTCATGACATCTCATTGTCAATCAGAGCATCCCTCTTTTGTGCAGCAGGAGCCCCACATGTCCCTGATCCTGTTGAGTGACAAGCCTGTCCAGCTCTGGATGCAGGGGCATTTGGGAATAGCTGACTGAGACAGTAATTAGGGTCTTATATGCGTGTTATTAAATTGACATTCATCCCTATACTGCAGTGGATAAAATCTTGTACACTGACTTACACATACTTAATAAAAATCTCCTCCTTCGTGCACAATGATGGTATAATTTTGAGCTGTTTGTACAGAACTCAACAGGCCAAGGCAAGGATTAGCCTGAAAGCCCCAGTAGATCAGCTGCAGAAAGCTAAGCAGCATTTTGCAATAACTTAAATGCTTGAAGGAATGAAATAGCCCAGACCCCTCTCCGGGAGGTAACTTCCAGCAGTAATAGATCAAATTGTGTGGTCAAGCAAGAAAGAATGGCCTCTTCCCACATTGAAGCTGCATGCAATGTTATGAGCATTTCAATTGGTTTGGACTGATTTGAACAGTTAGGAGGGCCTCATACTAAAGCTTTTCCACTCTGCGTCCCGCCAAAGAAAACCACAAATCAGTTCCATGTGCACCCCACTCTTATTTTAGGCTCTCTTCTTCCATTCAGGCTGAGATCAAGGGCGCCCATGGTATTGCTGTCCAAACAACCAACAGGCGCTTGTAATTACTGTGGTTTTGGTGTTGGACTGGCATGCTCTTAGCAGCTCAAAAATAGCCCACCAAGCAGAGCATATATCTGCCAGTCATGAAATGCCATCAAGCAAACCCAAAAAGCAACAACATGCAGCTTCCCTTAAATTGCTTGCAGAATTGTTTAAACAGTTGCAGAGATGTTTGGAAGAGAGAGCGTGTTTCAAGTTCACTGCCATTTTTATTTTAAATGCCTGGGGTGCAGGCCAAGTGATTTTAAAAAAAGGCACCATGTTGCTGATTTTGGTGACAGCCATCTTTCAGTTTTAATAAGTTTGTTCATTCTGCAGGTCGTTCGGAGGCACACAGCAGGTGCTCTCGGGGTTTGTCTCTCATTTGCATTTGTCAGTTCCTAACAAGACGAAGGAGAACGGCAAAGAGAGATGGAAGAAAAGCTTCATCAGATGCAAGTCGTGCCAAAGAATCCATTTTCGGAAAGCGGAGGCTTTTGATGTGTAGCAAAGAATCAGCTTCAAACCTCTGCATAATGTTTAAATGACATGGCTGTTTCTCTGTCTGGTCCTACCCAGGGTGAGCGGAAGAGGGAACACAGGATGAGCCAGCAGCAATGTGTTCTCAGCCATGATTGTTTGATTCAATCATGGCATTAGCCTTCATTAAAAGTGCAGGGATGCAGACGGAACCATGTAGCCGAGTTGAACTGAACTTCCGTAATAGGATAGTCTGTCCTCAAGACAAATCTGAGTTGACTTCTAGCAGAGTATTGCCAGTCTTTATATGGTGTTAACCTTTCTCATTTTTCTTATGTCTTTACCTCATTGTCCCTGCAGTGTTCCTTTATTTATAGAAGCTTTTTTTCTGGTAAAGTCATGCTGCAAAAACAGATATTTCTTTAACAGGGGCTAAGCAAAAATATCATTTTAAAATAAAAAGGCTGTTATCTTCCACGGTGTACTTGCTCAGCATGGTTAAAATAGATTAAATAAATGGATTTGTATGTGTGTTTATGAGAGAGAGAGCAAGAGACTACACAATCAAAAAAAGGCAAGTCACACTGAGAAATGCAGACGGTTAATAGAGGGAATAAAGTATGGAACTTGTTCATATCTTCTTCTTTGCAGTCGCTCTTCTTCGGTACAGTGTCAACTTCTGATCTCTGAAGTTTAATAAGGTTTCGCATTTACGCATGTCACGTAATGCATTCTTGCAGGCATAAAGTTTGAATATTAGAGAGGCTTTTAGCAGTGTTTTTCTCCTCTGGTCTGGGGTGAATCATTGGAAGAGCTCTGCAGGGAGAGAGTAGAGTGCTAGTTTTAAACACGGCCTCGTGCTAGCGGTGAAAGCAGCTTATTCATTTTTGAGATAAATGCACAATGCATAAAGAGCTGTATGTAAATGAATATTCACAGCTTAACTGCAAGATAAACTTCTTATCTTTCTGTTTCCTGTTGCATCCCTCACTCTCCCACCTTATGGTGCCAGGGACAAAATTTAGAAAAATCAATGAATCAAGAGGAAATTAATGATAAATATTGATATCTTGGTTATATAAAATCATTTTTGTTAATTTTGAAATGTACACATTACCACTAATGCTGGATTTCACATTAGAGCTCATTGATCACACACACACACACACACACACACACACATTTTAACAGTAATAATAAAACATTTCTATTCTAATGGAATTTTCAATGGAATGCTCTTAGGTTCAGAAAAAATTACTTTTCTTTGCTACTAACGTTCAACATTGTTTTCCCCCAATAAGTACAGACTGTCCCAGACAGATTTTTAAAAGCAAATATAAAAAATATGAAATGGTCCAGAAACAGTCATGGCATATATAAAACAGTACTCACTTAATCATATGTGCTTTACGTTTTCCATCCTAATGGTATGCCTTCTGTGCTGTTATTTGGAATTGCTATTTTACTTTTGTATTACTGATTTTGGCCTTCAAGAATACTGCCTTCAAGGATAAATCTCCACTGGAGTGGACCATGTTTTCCATGGCGATGTGGTGTTTACACATGAAGGTGAATGAAAGCAACATGAAGTACCTTGTTCACTGAATGGATTTTCAGCGTCAAAGTAAAAAATATCCTATTACTAAATGTCAGCTGGCTTCACCGTTGCTGTCCTTCGATTATTTGCATTCCTGGGGGAGTAGGGCAGTTGTTTATGTTGATGATTACTAGCACCGTGTGTACTTGTATCCTTGAATGAGTGCGTGAATACGCACGTTCATGTCTAGCTGACCTGTAACCACCTTGTAATCGCTTTTGTGAATCAGTGTGAGCGTTGTGTCTCAGCAATGTTAATGTGGACTGCAGGCTGTGTGACAGAATGACATCTTACCTGATCCATGAGAACAGCTGTTGCACTGCTATACATCTGCCAGAGTTGCTTCTGCACGCAAAGCAGAAATATTCTTCAGTCATTATGGACTGCAACAATATTTTGGGCCTAATCCCAATTTGCAATGTAACATTAAGATAATAGGGTGGAAGCACACTCCGCTGTCACTATGTTATCAATTTACGAGGATCAATTGTCTACTTCATTTCCATTTGCACTGCATCCTACGGTCCTAATACGCTTTCTCACACCATACTCTACAGTGTATTAATGAGACTCTGCGTCTCTCTGGGAATTAAATGGTTCTGTTTCACTAAGTGCGACTATGTGGCACTATGAATAAATTAGTTTGAGGAAGTCAGAAATTCTCTTAAGGCTTTTCAGAAAATCAAAATATGCACTGTGTTATGAATTGATTTTTGATGCATTGCAATAATTTCATACACTGTTAGGCTGGTTGCTTTATCATTCATCATCATTTTACACATTGGTCTAAGCGCAGTGAGAAACCAATGACCTTACAGAAGAAACTTAAAATTAAAAATCTTCCAACACAAAACTAATTGCAGCAGCTATTCATAATATCTATTAATCATACTGCTTGAGCTATCCACACGTATATAGGAGTTCAGGGATGACTCACAATCAATAGTGCAATCAATGCTTTTGCAGAGTCAGTATCAGACATAGATAAAACTGGAGAAATCAGTGGTACAAAAAATGTATGTTGAAAAATAGCTGGTGTTTGTGCGAACCCTGTGTGCCTATTGAATTTAGCTGCTTAGTGCGTCTTAGTTTTTGCACCATCCTGTTGTTGTGGGTATATTGGCAGTGGGACCCCAGGTCTATACACTGTGAAATATGTATTCGCTGTGAATTCTAACAGTCCTCTAGTTGTCCCACTACATTCCTCTGTGTCCTCTCTGTGACAACTAAACCTAATTTCCCAAATAGGTGAGGTGACTGTGGTGGTGACCTCATCTTGTCCAGTGTTGTCTGGGAAATGCAGTGCCAGAGAGCCTTTTATTTCCCTGGCCTAGTCTGGCTGCTGGAGTGTCAGTATTGTTTTCCTGGTTGCCTGTCTCTTCTTTTGATGCTTCAATGCAAGCATCTGGGGTTATGATTTGTTAACATGCCTTGCGGCACGGCTGGCCTCTCATTCCTGCCACTAATGTCACGTGGCTCAGCCTTGGAGAGGAACGAATTAGGGGCTAATTAACCGTTGTTAGAAGAGCAGGCATCCAAGATGAGGAGGAGCGTAAGTGGGGCTCAGACACCCGCTTTGTAGTGGTCTAGATGATTACATGACAGTACAGGCCCACTGCAGGCGGCCCATCCGTAGCACCATTGCTGCTGTTGGAAAATACAGATCTAATTTAGCCCAAGTGGAGAGGTGAGCATAAAGGATGGAGGATGAATTGATTCATTGACTCAGAAGGAAAGGAGAGTGTGAATTTATTTTATGTCTTTCCAATAAGGTATTTTTTTATTAAGAATATTTTGGTTTTAGAGTGGAAAGCTTGTTTTGGGACCAAGACAATAGAAGTTTTTTGGCCTGTTTCTGCACTGAATGTAATGATATTTAACTATTGTCAGATATTTCTCAAGTTGTGTTAAAAGTTGAGTCATTTTCACTTTGTACAGTAATATTACTGTAATATATTTGAATTGAGAAAAAACTTTTTTTTGTATTTCCATTTTCATTCATTACATTTTCTCTCCCTGTGCATTTACATAGTTACTTTTATTGTAACATCTATTCATATCAATATTCTTTGTGCCAGGTCTACTGTCACTGATTAGTCATCACGCCACAGCACATCATTACACACAACCAAACAACAGAATTTTTAATTTGTTTTTTAAACATTTGCTTTTTTGTGATTGTTGAAGCAAATATTTTTACTTTCACTCAAGTATATTTTGCTTCCAGTTTCTTATTATGCTTCCAAAAAGTCTCAGCAGTTTCGGCTGAGTTAGACAAGCTCTTGACTGAGACACTATGTAAATCATCTCCATGACAATGGCTGTGCTTGACAGCTGGCTCTCAGTTAACATGCAGGGGATGGACATCAGAGACCCTGCAGAAACCATGCATGCATTTAGATATGAGATATTTCAGTATGCAAAAGTAGTGCGAGTGTTAAAACCAACCAAATCTATAGTCCCTGTTTTTGATGCTAATTAGATCATGATCTGTGCATAATCCGCAGTCATGCTCACTAACACTAGTATAATTTGCGCATAGTTTTCTGCACTGCACATTTCTGCACCTTTCTTTCAGCAGTGGGGTATTGGGCAGAGGGTGGTATGCGTCAGCTGCGTGCTTCTTTCAGTCTCTGTGCATTGTGTGGCATGCGTAATAAATATCACAGTAGGGGCTCTCTTTTAGACTTACTTGGTTCCATGGTTTGAGGGGTTTGGATCTCAGCCATTTTAGTCTGGTGCCAAAGAGACCCAGTATCAAACGATTACAGAGGTTTGGGCTCAGTGTGGTAGTTAAATTTAACTACTGTAATAGAACGTCTGAAAACTGCTCTCTGTTTATTTTTAAAACTTGAACTGACTCTTGTTCGCTATTCACTACCCAGTGGGTAAAAACCCCAACAGCATGCACACATGAAAAGTCACTGCAAGTTTCTCTGATGTGGTGTTTTTTGCCATTTTATTTCCAGCTAAATATTTGATCCGAGGGTTATTTTGAAACTCCATATGTCGGAGTTGGAAATACCTCGTTGGTAAAAAGGGTGCCAAAGGTAGCTTCGATCAAAAGCTCCCGACTTGGGTGCACATTTCCTTGTGGATATCTAGAAATGTGTAAGTGAATTTGAGCTTTCCAAGCTTGTCTGTGCAGAGTAAGCTGGATCTCACTTGCAGTCTTCCAGTGACTAATTGAGGGCAGGAGTAAGAGGGCAATGTCGAGAGACGGTAATAGGAATGAAAGCAATACTGCAGGAAGCACGACTGTTCTTTATGCAATTGAATTTTACAGTCTTTGTGTACCAGCACAAAGTCGAGCCCTTGTAGTGTGAGCATTTCTTTGCATGAGAAGGACTGAACTGTAGTGTGAGAGTTTCTAACTGAAATGAGTTTCTGTACGTGACAAGGCCATAGAAAGCCTCTAACCGTAAAAACACACCCTGCTCCAGTGAACCAACGACGAGAGCTTTAAAAATGATCTTCGGCGAGGTCTGCTGTTGACAGGCAGCTGCGTCTCCTCTGTCACACAGACTTCGCATGAGCAGCCTCCCTCTGGACTCCTCGCTGCTGCCTATGCAGATCGGCCCTCATTATTTGCCAGAAGATAGAATTAACCTAGGCCTGTTAGAGCATCACTGAAGGTGCCTGTTTAAAGAGTCTGGCATATTGATCCTCCTGATGGATTTAATGAATCTCATTGCATGCGTCCACCAGGGGTGACTGCTCACATTTAATAGAGTGTGATGCCCATTAGCTCCTACCAGCTACTGATGATTTTGATGACCAATATATGAAACTTTGTCTCTAGAGGTTTTTTCCTCTCTTTGTCACTGTCTGACTCAGTCCTCTATTGTCTTGTCTTGGTGTGTGTGTGTGTATACTTGACTCAGCCTGGGAGAGGTGTGTGCTGTTGGCAGGGTCAGCTCAGTGTCCACACAATCTTGACTGCTCAGTTAGAAACAAAAACGCTCTACATCCCCAGACCCTCACAAGCACCCAACACAGAGGACTGGTACTACCAGCTTGGCCAGGTTTTAAATCCTACAATGTGTGTGAGTACAACTATGTATTTTTTTGTAATAAGTAAAATAAGCGATTAAATAATAATGATGTCGATTAACATTATAACTCTTTAGACTTTATCATTAATCTAGTTTATCCTGTTACTGCCATTATGGTTCACTTAACTATTAATTTTACATTAATTATTAATTATCTTAATGATTAATTTCACATTAATGATCAACATGTGTCGAACCCAATAACGAAAAATGAACAAACTCATGGCAAAAACCTTCATTGCCTTTGATCATTAGCTTTTACCATCCCTCAGCTGTTCATGACTTCTGCACCTTTTCAGCCTAGTGCTTTAATGCTCCTGCAGTGTTCACTAGCACTTATTTCAAGTTAGCCATTACTGCGAACACAGGAAGATGCCGCAATCAGATACATATCTGTTATAGGGGCACATATTAAAGAGGATAGGATTTGAAAACATACAATAGATGTGCCCACACACTTTTGAAAATATAAGATCAGAAAAAAAGGTTTTTTATAATCCATATGAATGCTTGTTTTAGATCTAAACGTCTTGACTGGTGGTGCCAGGTAGGTTAGTGTTAGGTGTGGTGTTTATTGGAACTACTTTGCAGAAGTGTAGATCTCAAAAGGGAGGGTTGGTGACCACTTCTTTAATGTTTGATCAGGGGGTTCATGTGTGTCTTTTTATACAAATGGGAAATTTTGACAAATAAAATTTTAACTGCTTGCAAGGGAAAAGGCAAATTTGTAATATATAAACTCTCTCTATATTACAAATATTGATATATTTGCATGTGTGCAGCTCTGCAGCTGCTGAACACATGATTTATGGTATGCTCAGCTTCAGTCAAAACAACAGCCAAACAAATGAATAAGTGAGGCTGTATTTGGCTTTTACCAAACAGTGCATGGTAAATTCCAGCAAGCTCTGAGCATGTGTCTTACCTTTCTGTGTCTCATATTCCTCACTGGTTGGCTCGCCGGTATAATGGTAGTTACAAAACTTCATATTTTAGGATACCATACCATACAATTTTTCTACAGTATCCTGAATGAATCAGTATACCATCCTCTACTACAGGAATTAATGCAGATTTTGTAATGGTTTTATGATTCCAGGGATTTTGATGTTTTAAAAATAAGTCTCTGGCATAGTTGGCAGGAATATACAAGTGTGCTGTAGAATTCTTGTGGGGTCTAAAGTGTTAACAAAAAAGCTTATAGCACTAAATAAGGAACTGAATACCAACATAATGAACAAATGTGCATCAAACATTCTAATTATTCAGGCCAACCTTAGATGTATTTCTTCTATGAAAGTACGTCTATGAAAGGTATTTTATAGGGATTTTTTCCTCTCTTTTTCAGTCTGAAAAGTTCTATATATGTCTACTATTCCTTCTTCTGTGTGTGTGTGTGTGTGTGTGTGCATGTATGTGTGTGAGACCCAAGTTGTAAGAGATCCAGACCGAGAGAGAAGAGAGAGAATCATGTCATGCGCTTTAAAACACACATCAAACACCCATTGCCTGACTCTCTCTGACACGCATAAAAATGTATGAAAACACATGAAAGAGCATATTGTCCACGTTCAGACCAAATGCCTCACAGATAATTTATGCATACATAAACATCTAAAGACACACAAATGAGCACTCCCATTCTGTGTACAAATCAGCTGTGCACTGCATGTGCTCTATACAGCAAATGTGCAGGCTTGCCACACATGCTCTATTGATCCCCCACCTCCTCCCACACACATGTATTGATCATCCAGGACCCAGAGCCCAGCAAATGAGTGTATGTGTGTATGTGTGCACACAGCCGTAAAACTTTAGGGAGCATGCGTACTAGACTGTAACACTAAGCTGTAGCTGTCAGCCCGAGAGAATATGTGTGAATCCCTACTTTTGCTGTTCTCCTTTGGGTTATGTCTAGCTGTGATGCTAACTGAATGGACTCTGCATGTCTAACCTTCGTGTGAAAGTGTTAAACACACTATACTTTTCTTTATGCCTGCAGCACAGCATCTGTCACCGTAACACGGATGCTGGTGCATTTGCCTTTTCACTTGTATGCCTACTGTATGCCTGCCTATAAAGATAAGTCTTCCTTGAAACATCTGGAAGGTCTGTCAATATTTACTATTGTTCTCTGAGACTGAGTATTCATGGGTGTAGTAATTTACTGTTTGTTAAATGTGGTAGGTACACTTAAATGAACTAATGAGCATCTGCGGTGTAAACAGACTGTGTATTCATTATTGTTAGGCCCAATACAGAGCACAGGGTAAGCTCTATCAATGAATTTAATAAAAGCAGGTCCCAATTTGCAGGTAAAAAAGAAAACAAATTAAAATGACTGGGTTGACTGAAGACCGTGTTACAACTGTAGCTGAAATAAACCACAATGAGGCAATTATTTGAAGTTGATTACATATACATGCCTGACTGTTATGAAAATTGGTTTTAAAGGGTGATAAAAAATAATTATGGTTTAAAATGCAGAAGATTTCAGTGGTTTTATTAAGCAGTGCTTTATAAACTGGATGATATGATTATAACTTATGTAGTGTGAACAGCTGAATATGATCTGTTCTTTATTGTCACGCATCCTGAACTCACATAAACAGCAGAAATTCACAACATAATTAAGGTCTGCTCATAGGGGTGCATGATTGGGATGGGTAAAGTTTTGTTTTATACACATGAATAGTGTTTGGCCAGTTTGTTATTTTAATTTTGTCTGGTCTGTGATTTTTTAGAAAGCAAATAAAATATGCTGACTTCAATACGGCTGCTTTACATTGATGCACTTTAATCTAAACTACATTTATTTCATGCAACTGATTTTTTTGTGTTGGGGGAGGGGTCCATTAAAGATCTAGTCATGTTATTTATGTTGCAACTCAGGCTAATGGTCAACCCACTGTCTATATGTTTACATGAACACTTTTTCATCATTCTGATTGAAATCAGTTAGATTTTTTAGATTTTGGGTCAGCTGTTTACATGGGACCTAATATGGTCTGGTGTTTACATACAGCGGTGCATTTAATCAGTACACCTGTGTGACATGCGCACACCATGCATTCAGCTTCCTTGAGGGCTTTGTTTGCCACATGTTTTACTGGATAAGCTCAAGATGGATATCTGTCGTCTGTTCAGTGCAGTAGATGCTGTTATTGTGTTGATCTTAATCAAGCAACAGTGTGATAACAGTGCATGCTTACTCCTACTGGAAGCAGTGAAGTGGGGAATACAAGCAGTGGTTTTTAATTTTTTCTATGCTTCGGTCTGCCCGGTGTCATTTTTCTTCTGTTTAGCCAACCAGTAATGTTCAGTTCTTTTAGAGTTTGTATTAAAAACAAACTCTCTGCAGTAGTCCAGCTGAGCTTCGAAGCCAACGTTATGAGAAATGTAAGTCACCACGCTTTTGTATAAAGACGAAGGACATGTGCAGAAAGAAAATAATGAGCAAATAATCTGGCTGAATCATTTACATGGTACATTTTTTCTTTTGATCAGTTTATGAGAAGGTTTAATCTACCCCATTGCAAATGTTTGAAATTGAAATCTGTTTGGAACTTTTATTCTGTTTATGTGGAACATTTTTATTTGAGTTAAGCTTTTAAATTGATTATAATCAGACTATTAGGTCCTAGCCGGTGTGTGCTTTGAGCTAAAAAAAACAAAGGCTAATACAAAACAATCAAAAAATCACTTTGGATTTCTAGTTAAAACATCCTAATCATAATTTAGTTAAATTTTCCATGTTTTAATTATTTGAACCATGATAGTGTTTATGTTCAGTTTATCCTATGTTAGGCATGAGCATATGGTGATAGTGGTTTCTATTTACACTAAGGGTTCATTTCTGCTTACAGTTTGGTTGCTTGGGAAAAGAAAGTGATGTGTTGTTACATTTAGGATGTACATTAGAATGGTTTTGTGTGATATAAAGTGGGTGAAATCCCTGCAACCCACAGCCTTGAGTGTCTTACCTCTCTTACAAAACGGCACCTTTATATATAATGTAGTTGATGTGTTCAGTCAAATGTGCGTATATCAAGTATTTTATAATGACTTTGCCTCAGCCTCAGTCCAAAAACGAAACTATCAGTTCTGCAATTACAATTCAGAACTCCCGGTGAGATGGTAATCGCATGCTCGTGTCAAAACGGTATCAGAAACAGCATGGGTTTTTGTATGCACAACGGAGGTCCGCAGAGAAGAGATGCCAGCTCATTCTGTTTTTGATATGTGTAGACGTATTACGTCCATATCACAGTCATACCTTCAGACAAACCGCACCAGAGTTCATTTGGAAGCAAACAGAGATCAACATCCTCAGGGAGTCTCTGTCTGCTTGTTTGGTCTACAGCTGGTTTCACATGGCAACATCTCAATTGCTGTAACTAACCCCACTAGCAGAGCTATCACACCAGGTTTCATTTTAATAGTATCAAACTTGACTAAACACCCTTAAAAATGTGATTGCTGTTAGACCAAAACCTCATGTCTCCAAAATGCTAGCTTTAAGGAAGAAAGAGAAAATATTCTTAACTTACAGTCAGTATTTACATTATAAAAGGCAAAAATTGAGATTTGAGTTTTAAGTCCTGATGGCTAAGATATGTTGATTGAATCACCGTATCAGCAGATATGAATAATTTCCCTTTTTGTTTGATTGTTACAACTTAAAGAAAAATGTAAAAAAATATTGATTTGGGCCATCAATATTGTCCAAGCAATAAACTGACCAGGACCTTTTTTGGACTAAATAAGCCATGAGCTTCTGTATTAGCGCTTGTAGTTGAACTGAGCTGATGACTCACTGCATAACATTCTGCAATAGATACGCAGTACACAAACTTGCCCAAATGAAGTAGAATTGTTTACACTCATTATGTTGTTATTATACTTGCGGCCTGTGAAAAGGAAACAGCTCTACAGATGTCAGTACGTGTGGGACTGTAGCGTAAATATTTTTCATTAGCAGCTCAACGGAAACAAATTCCTGTCCATATAAGGCCACTTTGTCTTTAAAAAAAAAGTTAGTATGAGCCAGTATAGGACTATCTATAGGACTATCTACCTCTTCTGTCTGAGAATGTTCAGTAAGTCTTTAATTTTGAACAGTATTTTATATGCATAAATTTGTTGTCTTTTCCATGATAGAGTCTGCGATACAGGCCTGATTTAAAGTTTAAATATTCAGCTCTGCTTTCAGTTTGAACTGTGGCTGGGGCACTGGACAGCTCTGTGGCAGCTGGCTTTGCTTGATGACAAAAATTTGCTCATTCTGAAGGTGTCTGCACTGCTATGTTGTAGTGAATGTGGCAGGATGCATGGGCCTGTGTATGCATACTGCAGATGGCTATAGGGATGAAGGTGAGTGACCAGCGCATGACTTAGTAGTGTAGAGAAGAGGTGAATGCTTAACGGTGTTATTGTATTGATCGAGTCTGCCTGTTGTTTGTGCTGGCCCGTCTGATGAATATGCATGTTGGGGGAATGAGAGACAGCTCCACTTTATCTCTTACTGATTTTTTTCCCTCTTGCTCTCTCTTTTCTTTCTCCTCTCTCTTTCACCTTTTTACTCAGAGTACTGACATTTTATTACTTAATGTACATAGAGCGGGTAAATCAATTTCTGACATTTTAAGTATATATTGCTTCAATTTAATTTTGCATTGCTTTCCAATGATTCAAAGCAAGAAAAAATATGTCATTTGTAGGTAAAAAATAGGCATATTGGCAAAAATAACATATTGTCTTTTTCCATTGAACTAAAAGCAGGATAAAAGGCCACACAGGTAAATGCTTATACAAGGATCTGCTTTATTTTCAAAGTGGCCCTCTATATCTCTCAAGACTAGCCTATCCATCTAAATACACAAGGGCTGAATATTTTGTATCTGTATGCTATCTCTCACCTCATTTTACCTTTTTCTCCCTTCAATTCTCTCCTTCATTCACCTCTGACCACTCGTTTGCAATTTTGCCATCCTCTCTCAATAGAGTGGGCAGACTTTTGGATTGCTGGACGATTGACTTTCCATTCCTCGCTTCAGTTATTCTGTGATAAAATCCCCTGGGTACCTTCACACAGGAATTCACAGCACAGTCCCTAGTGGCCATTTAGCAAATTAGCTCATGCGCTTTAAAAATGCAGTATCAGCAGTAAAGCAGCAGAGTGAGTTGTTATGATGACAGTTTTAACATGGAAGGGCAGCTGTTCACTATATTGCAGCTTGTTGCTATTTCCTAGCCTTTCACCAGGTAATGTAGCCAACTAGCTCAATGTTTGCAATTTTGTGTCCTTGCAGAAAATGCAGTAAATGGTTCTCTCTGACTAGCAAAACTTGCTCGGTTTTTATCTGTGTGTATGTATGCGGCTGCTGAAGTTATCTGTGTCTTCCAGATGGTGGCATGCAGATGTTAGTCCCAGGGGGGATATGTGTCTGAAAGCGTTCTTTGATATAGAAAGTTTTGATTAATGATGGTATGGGACAGGAGGCTTTACAACTCTCATCTCGCTTTTCAAAAGCGATGCTGTGAGTTTGTTTTGGGAGGAAAATGGCAGGGGGAAATGTGGACGGCATCACATCAGGGATTAATTCTCTTTATTCCCTTCCTTACATCTCAACTCCCAAAAGAAATCTCATGAGAGACAGCAAGGGGCAGGCAATGAAAACAGGAGCATGCTGACACACCCTCGCATCCTCTTTTTTAGCTATCCTCTTTCAAATCTGTTTATTCTCATAAACAAACAACATTTGTCTTGAGCTGTTGAAACT
The DNA here is from genome assembly GCA_037974405.1 of Brachyalestes nurse. Classification (NCBI taxonomy): domain Eukaryota; kingdom Metazoa; phylum Chordata; class Actinopteri; order Characiformes; family Alestidae; genus Brachyalestes; species Brachyalestes nurse. The sequence continues at coordinate 12,050,128 of JBBPCY010000023.1, read as the reverse complement.
GTGTCATGGAAATCCCACACATCCTGTAAAGGTTTAGTAATATGTTTTCTTGAGGATTACCGTTTTACATCTGAAAAGGTCATGGTATCTCTCAGCCTGATAAGAAATGTCCAGCTGTCTGGGTCATAAAATGACCCCTTCAGAGATTTTTAGCCATCTTTGTGTGAGATTTATCCCTAAATCTGTGTGTGTGTGCATGCAGCCATGTGTTTGTGTGTGCATATGTGTGTGTGTATGAACGATGCAGAATAAATTCCTCATGTGTTCTTTTTGTGGGATGGATATGTGTCTTCGTATCACTAGTCACACCTTACATTGCTCTCCTCTCTTTGCATCACTTAGCTTATATCAGACGGCTCCTGTCAAACATAATGAAAATGTCCTCACCATATAATTGTGTTGCACCAATACCACTTTGTTACAAACTGATACGAGCATTTTTATTTGTGTACTTGCTGAAACCGAGTACCGATACCGATATTTCTTAGAATGTAGGGGTGACTGGGAATTTCATATTGTGGTTCTAGCACACCAAGAAGACGGGGAAATCCAGC
>JBBPCY010000023.1:12006022-12037411 GCA_037974405.1 Brachyalestes nurse | reverse complement strand
CAGCCTATTTGTCGTTAAGCTCAGTCTCCTGTTCTCGCGCTCTGTTTAGGCGCGCTGCGTTGTTATTGGTTCAAATAGCAAACAGCAGGAAAAGTCGGGAGCGCAGAAAAAATCTTGCTGTAAGGCGATTTAGAAATTGCGCATATTCACACTGCGATTTCGATACGATTTCGATTAATTGCTCAGCTCTAGTATTAATATGGGCTGTATAACTGATTAGTAATGCTAGTACAAGTAGACAATGCCTCGACATTGCACTTTTTAAGAGAGGTTTTTAGTTCAGTATCAGTGCAGAGAAGACTACCATCTTTTGTTGAAACCACACGCAGTTATAAAAATTACGCATCTGCACACATCCTATCAGAGTGAAGTGGGCAGGGAATGGAAAAGAATAATAACCAACTAAGATTAAGCTAAGTTATTACTACTGACACAGACTACAAAAGAAACTGTTGAGTCTTTTACTGCTAACGAGAGATTCCTGTCCTCCAGACCACTTTGACCACCATGGATCACCTGTCTGTGCAGCCCACACTCTAACCAAACTACTGCTCATGAAGACTCCAACAGAAGCTATTGTTGCAGACTCTGATAGCTCCTACTTTGCTAACAAGACACTTTTAGCCTGTTGTTGTTAGTCATCTCCAAACTGTTATTCCTTTACTCTCTCTTGGAATCCAGTGTTGACCTGAGGAGGATGGGTTCCCTTTTTGAGTCTTGATACCTCTTGAGGTTTCCTCGTCCAGCTTTAGGGAGTTTTTCCTCACCTCTGTCATCGTTGGGCAGCTCACTAGGGGCTTTTACTGGGATTCTGTAAAGCTGCTTTTTGACAACATTAGTTGTTGTCAAAAGGGACTTATCCTGTGTACACACCCATGCTCAAAAGTTTGTGCCTTTTTTCCTAAAGTCACTAATAAATTCTAAGGGCTGTGATTTTGAGGGCTTATTTTGATAGAGAACAAGCACAGCAGGCATTGAATAATTTCTCTTGCAGAGGATTTTATTGATTTGAGCCAAGCCCAATCTGTATAGTATATAATTAGATCTCGGTGGAATCACATTTTTAACACATAAAATATTCAATCAAATCTTGACCTTGGAGTCAAATCAAATCAAACCTGAAAATATGTCTCATTGGAGCCTGCAACTCCCCCCCTCCCACACACATACCTCATCCTTAAAAAATAAAATAAGAATTTCAGTTAATTAATTAATTATAATCAAACAATTGCAAGATTTTCCTCATCTCATAAAATAGTCATAAAATTGTTTTAACAGTTTTCATCTGTCACAGTAGCTTGCAGATGGCAATTTATGTTAGATGTAAGTGTGTTATGTAAAAGAGCTGAGGTATGTACAAATGGTGTACAAAACAATTATGCATTTAAGAGTAAACAATTGCACTGTTGAGGACAATGATATTAATATCATTTAGTTCATGAACTTTCAGCTAAACTGTGTGCCTGCATAGATTCATTCGTGTGTGCATAAGTGTGTGCGAGTGAGAGAGAGGGGAACGGCTAGGTGAGCATGCACTGATTTTTCAAGCGGTGGGTGGAGAATTCACACAAACAGAGTAAGCCCTTTTGCCACGCTCTGACACAGCTGGACAGTTTGTCAACACACAAATTGTGTCAGCTGGGAGCTGGGAGTGGAGCGATGTAGCCCACAGTCAACAAAGCATCGGGTCACATTACACCATCACACATCTTGCATCCCTATCCTGACACCCTTTTTAGGTTTAGGGGATTGACTAATCACAAATCACAATAATGAACAGAAACAAAATCAAGAGATTATCTTTTAATGCTTTGCCCACAATGCAGAATGGAGATAGTTGAAAATTAATCAGTAACTATGACATCGGAGAACATTGTCTTGCTCATCAGAAAGTAATCTTTTAGGTTTAAAGGGCTCATATCCCTCATTCCTTTATTTTTTACCCCTATTCAGACAATACCACTGCAGGCAATAAAAGTACTTCACACTACTCCTCACACTACATTTACCTGCCACTTTAATCTCTGTGGGAATGAGGATCTGCTGAAAACATAAATGTGATGTTTACAGACATGGAGTACATGTTTATTTAGTTAAAAACTCATCTCCTCCCATGAAAGCATGAAAGCTATTAAAGTAGGCTACTGGTACCTGGTGTTTCTTGACTAGATGAGCAAGGGAGAATAAAAGCTGTCTATGAACAGAACAGAGAATAAATAAACATAATGTTAGTGACATTATTGCTCAAAAAACAGAAATATTTGAAGAGCCTTTATTTTTAGTGCATAATATCATTATGATTCAAGAAAGAATTTCAGTGTTTAAAAGGCAAGGACACAAGCCTAAACCTGTGATCTTTGATCCTTCAGGTGGCACTGCATCAAGATCCATCAATCATCAATGTCTGATATAACAACATTGACAAAAGGTGGTCAAGACTTACAATATCTGTGCAAAAAAGGAACTTCATGTTAACCATGTACAGAAGTGGCATCGACTAGTGTAGAGTGGCAGTTACCTGACACGTAATCAGTATTGATTCACGTAACATGATTCCATGGAATTTTAAATATGTTAAAGTAAAGTATTTTAAGTCATAAGTGTGTCTGTCTGTACTGTACCTGAGACGTCTTTTTAATCTAGACAATTTTTTATGCTATTTTCCGTGAAATGTGAGCAAAGTTGACACAAGGGTCTTAAACTATTCACAATTTACTTCATTAACATTAGTATTTACTTTTTTAACTTTATATCGTCTTGATATATCCCAGCTAGTTAAAGTGCTTAGTGTCATTGTTCTGTACTCAGTAACTGTTAAAGTCTGCCTGTCATCACCATGTCTATCAACTAGGGCTGGGATGCCATTTTGGAAACACCTTATCTTTACCACAAAACTATGAATCAATAAACGCTTAAATACAGCGTCCTTTCCATTCATACTGCAGAAGAGGCTTTGGTGAACCGCACGAGGAGTCGAATTGGAGTCGACACCTCTCTCGGTTCACCGCTCCGTTCAAACAAACAAAAAAACGCTCTGCCCGGAGCCCACAAAACTCACTCAAAACACAATAAAACAATTACACAGAAACTCCAACGCAGTTCTATCGCAACCCAGCCATAGACACTTTTAAGCCCAGTGTCATACCTTCCACGTTCAGCAAACAAAGGAGTCTGTCCGTGTTTGTAAGTTTTTAAACTTGTGGGAGGGCTCTTTGAAACCCTAAGACCCTCAGCCATTGGTTAAAGAAAAGAAATTGACGTGAAAATCCTCCTATTAGGGCGAAAAACTTATGTTTCTAGGTGGGAACATACGTCCAACCCCCCAGTGGAGGGGAAACAGTTAAAGATGTGGTAGCATTGGATCTGGACAGGAAGGATATCTCTGGGAGTGTCACGATTCTGCCTTCTCACACCGCAACACGGGTTCGTGGACCTGAGTGTTGCGAGTTCGGTTTTGTATCGTATATCATTACAGCCCTACTATCAACTGATGAATAACCCTGTGGTCAGAGAGCTTCAAGGTGGAGCTAGTGTACTGACTGTGAGAATTTGTTTTTCTCTCTCTACAGTAATCTACTTTTTGGAAGACGATGGTCCATCCACCATTCATTTCACCCACATGCTCTTGCGTTCCTGCTCATGTGTCACAACTGTCATCATTACTGCAGTCTCACTGAATTCTGCTGTCTTTGGTTTCAGCACAGCTTAAAGGTTTTGAAAACTTCATTCCTGTCAAACATATGACAGTTCTATTGAATCTAGGCTGCTGCAGGATCCTATGACCTGTCTCAAACCCTCTGTATGCATGTTTGAGAATGCCTTGAGTGGAAGCAGGACTACAGGGAGAGTGAGGTCTAAAACTCAACTCAAGCTCCCTGCTGAAGTCCTGCAACTTTCCTAAAAACCAAAATATTGATTAGTTCTTTTTGTCCTGGGCAAGTACTGTTCTTCACTGTTCTGCCATTTTCAACTTTCTCAAAATAGCCTGTGCAAAACTCTGTCACAAGAACAGTTTGCAGATTCTTACACATTTACCAAGCACAATTTGTGCCTCACTTCCTTTTGTCAGTGGTATACAGCGTGGACAGAAAACTCCAGCCTAAGACATTGAAGCAAATTACCTCCCTTCCTGTGGCACTTGAGGGCAAGTACATGTCATCAATCTTCTTGAGGTCAGCCAACGTCTGTGCTTCTTAATCATTCACATTGACAAGACTGATTAGTGTCGTCATGGCAATGTACCTTGGCATTTTTAGATGATGGAGGCTAGATTAATCAAGCAGAGTTTTTTTTTCTGAAGTCCACTCATTTTAATAAGCTGGATTAGCCTAAGGTATTTTTTAACGTGAAGCTGACAGAGGGATATCACAGTTGTAGAAAACATCCCGACATGGACTTTCAGAAAGGACAAAGCTCATTCAGTCTGTGACTAGACGCCCTCTTAAAGAAATGGTTCAACAAAAAATACACAATTCGACCCATCTCGGATTTTAGTTTTCGACCCTGTCACTGTTTGCCGTCACTGGAAGGCACCGGAAGTCACTATTCAATTAAATTGTTCCTCAAGCCTTCCCCAAGTCGTTTCTCAACATTTTCAAACCACAACCACCTCGTCAGTATGGTGGCACAAACTTCTTGTTGTTTAGGACACAGGATGGCTTACTATGAGCTATAAAACTTTAACGCGTACCAAACATTTCAGTCTGCCTTTTTAGACAACTGGATCTGTTTTTATTAACCACTACAAATCAGATTTTGTGGCAACGACAATCATAAATACAGAGGAATTTGAATCCAGACCAGTCCTCTGCAGCCCTAAAATGTCTGCCTGCAGCAGTGCCTTGTTCAGTTCAGTCATTCACAGTACATCATACTGAGTCCTAAACCACTGGAAAGTCCTCTCTTAATAAAGAGCTGGATGCGATATGGGAAAAGTGGATTTGCAGAAGCTATTTGAGTAACTGTTCACTTCTAGTGGAGCCTTGCAGCTAAAAAGGTGCTAACTAAAGAAGCAGAACTTAGACTTCAAACATGTCTTGGCTGATCAACTACATCTAAGGTGGAAAACAAGCAAAAAATGTGTAAATTAGATTTCTGAGATCTTATCTCTTTACATGGACTTCTGGGGTAAACACAAAGAAATTTAAAATTGTGAAGATGTAAAGTGTTATTGATATAATAATATTGAAGCAATTCATCACCCATACACACCTGTCAAAATACTTTTTGAATACAGGCCACTCCGGCATAATGTTGGAATCCATATCAGTTGTAAAGTAACAAAACTCTCAAATTATTGTCCTCAGTTTGAAGTATGTATGTGCTGTGCTCCTGAGGGCACTCAAAGCAGCAGAGGGGAAGCTAGAGCAGATCAAGCAGATGGTTATCACTTAAATAACACAATAAGAGAATGAGGCTCATATTGCACCTGTTAATTTGCTCTGAGCCTTCACTGAAACACTGTGACAGCATCAATCCTAGATGATGATAATTATAGGCTATGGAATGTATAGTGGCCTTATGAATAACTTTAGTTATTCGTAAGTCCACTATACATTTTACAGTTCAATTGCTTTAATAGTATATGCCTTTCAATCTGAGCGTGTGAGATAAATGGTCAGATTCTAAAGGAATGAAGAAAATTCCCATTAACAAACGTTGTTTTTCATTTCTTAACAGGATTGGCTGAGTAAATTTGGCTACCTCCCACCAGCTGACCCTGTTACTGGGCAGCTTCAGACCAAGGAAGCCCTGACCAAGGCCATCAAAGCCATGCAGCGGTTTGGAGGTCTGGAGGAGACCGGCGTGCTTGGTGTGTGTGACGGCTTGCACTGAAATGGACATACATATACTCAGATGAATTGATTGAAGATATTGAAATAAAGTGTGTTTGCATCTTTGTGTGTGCACCTTTCTCCTACAGACCAGGCCACCCTAGGATTAATGAAGACACCGCGTTGTTCTCTGCCAGACGTGTCAGTGCCAGAGAGTGCCGCTGGCAGAAGGAGACGGGCACTGACTCCTCAGAACAAATGGAACAAGAGACACCTGTCCTGGAGGTATAGTAACAGCACCCATGACTCCCTACACCTGTGACAGCCTTCAGTGGCTACGATAGGGTCTAGAAGCCTACCGATGTGAAGTATCAGTGTCTCTACAAATTGCAATGCAGTTTTAAATGTAGGAGAAGTGATAAGCAGGGTTTTATGTCTTCATGTTGTCATAAATGAAGGATTATCCAAATGCATGAAGTAACATATGGATTCCATCTCAACACAGATGGATGCTGAGTGGAGACTGACTTCTGATATGAAGAATATGCGCACTGAACAGTGAATCTGTTTGTGTGTGTTCGTGTGTGTGTGTGTGTGTGTGTGTGTGTGTGTGTGTGTTGCGTTTCACGCATCCTTTCCCCTCTCTCTCATTATCAGATCCTGCTGAGATCTCCCATGCTTAGCTGTGCCAATCATACAGCCTCCGTCCTATCTCTTCCATCATTCACCATTCCTGCTTTTAGTGTGAAACACACAGTAAATCAACTTACATACATGTTGATTGGTAGGAGGCTCCTAGAGGAACCATCCTAATTTCAGTGCTCTGTGTGTTTGAAGATTATTTGGCCTTTTTTCTTGCTTTTTCGTTGTAAAAACAAAATCTTTAAAAAATATTTTATTAAAATTACAATTAGCACATTAGTCTTCTTGTTCTTAATGCATGACTGGCAAAATTATTGTTCAGCTAAGGTTCAGTAATCTCACCTTTGATTGAGATTTTTTATACCTATTCAAAAAGCAACATACATCAAGAGATGCTTCCTGATGCACATTTCATACAACAGTAGTTTATGTTATGTGAATCTCACTGAGCATCACCTCATCATGCACCTCACTATATGTGTGAGGAGCACTTGAGGTAGAGGAAGTAGCATCTGTGAGCCAGGTGAGAGGCCAGACAAGGTAATAACCCTCATAATGACTTGTTTTAGGAGCTGTGATAAAAAGGCTTGCTTGATCCCAGGGTAATGGGGCAGGGATAGAGAGACAGAGAGAGAGAACAGACTGGCGGCTGCCAAGGTCCATGAAATGCTGTTATACAGGTTGCTGCCAGGAGAGCTTTTTTGTATTGCAGGCCCATGAGAATCGGATCAATATCACAGAGCAAGAGAGTTGCAAGCAGCCCAAACACAGCGCTCTGATCAACTGTAGATGACTATTTTTCTTTGATGTGCGTGTTATGATTCCTTAGGGAAGTATATATACACTATTAAAGCTACTTCTGTCTTGCTTCTCTGCCTTCTGAATTGCTGCCAACATTTTTCCTTCTGTTGTGAGATCAACCACTCCTGCAAATGTATAGAATTAAGTGATAACTTAATGAATGTCATTAGCATTTCCCCAGCTAGGAAAACTTTTAGTAGGCAACAAGATGAAGCGTCAAATGTCATAAATGCCTCTTGGATTTTAGTATTAACCACTCTGATCAGATAAATGGTTCTGCAGACAATGTGTCTGGTGCCTCAGACAGTGTTCAGGCACTCAGTGGGCAGTGAGGGAGTGGTGATTGATTGTCTGTTGAAAGCCCAAAGCTACACAGGAGTCCTGGGATCACAGTGTATCTGCAAGAGCCAGGCAGAGGCAGACCCTCACTTTGGGTTCATCTCTCCACATTAAAGCAATACTACACAAGAGACCAGCCTCCCACTCGTTAACACCCCCTTTAATTACCCAAATAGATTAGGAGAGATTACGTTTTGGTGAATGTGTTTTCCTCTACAGAGACATATTGCAACATCTTTATTTCCCTTGCTGATTGCTGGGAAGCAGAGCGAAATGGTGTTATGATAAGCATCTCTCTGTTCGCTACCCTCCATTACTTTCTATCGTATTCACATCTTTTAGCATCCCATCAACTCTTACCATATCCTAGCACAAGGTAGAGTGCCTAGGACACAGGGACCCTTCACTATACACTGTAAACTTTAACCATAAAGTTTGTTCCTTGTAAAAATGGAAAAAGACTTCCTCCGTTTGTACATTAAGTCTACAAATTGATTGCAGCTTTAGCAAATTGTCAAATTTAGATAAAGTTCTACAAAAAAATCAAAAGTTAATTTTCTATGCATTCCCATAACCACTTATGAGTACAACTGCAGAACAAAACAACTGGATAAAAAATCAGTGGATGACATCTTTTCAGAGCATACTTTGAGCTTAGAATTGTTATTTAGTTTCCACTTTGTGTAACAGTTGTGAGAAAGTATGCAAGGCACATGCCAGCAGCATCAAGTCGGTCTTGTTGTTTTCAAATTTGTGTAGTCTTGTATAGCCTTGCGTCGTTTCTGTTTTTGTTCTTTGTGGTCCTGGAGGAATGTTGTTTCCCTTTACTGTGTACTATATGGTTGAAATAAAAATAAATCTTTTTGACTTGACTTACTTGGCTTGTTTGTGAACTGGCAGGCTACCATTTGGTAAGGCAAACAAAGATTGTTATGCAGTTTAGTTCTTGATTGTATGGATGCAGGCTGGAGATCTGCCTGGACAAGATTGCGAAGCACTGGCAGTGGAGATGTAGAATTTCAGGAAGTTCATTCCTTGTTTTCGTAAGGTTCTCATCCCATTGAAGGTGTTAGAGATGGTGAAGGACAATGTTAACACTCGAGTCGTCGTTTTTTGGTTACACAGAGAGTCCTGCTGGGTCTGGTGGACCCAACATATTCGAACCTTTTTTGTTAAAATTCTTAGCAGATGTTTACTTCATCCCATTTGCAAGTAATAGAAACAAAACAGGTTAAATGTGTTGCCTTTACCTTTGTTAAATCACATTTTTTAAGCTAAAAAGTGAAAAAAGATTCTTTACCTTGGATGACATTTCTGAAACACTATCATGGCTTTAAGGATGTTCAGGTTAAGGTGAATGATACTGGGAAGAAGTCACACGGTAAAATGTTAACATTCGGCAATAAATATTGCAGTATTTGAAAAGCAAAACAGACGCCAAAAGATTCGATTTCATTTAATTTATATATGAAATCATATATAATGAATACACAAGATATGCCAGTATATTTCTGTTCCATTGGCTATAAAGCCCGTGATTCTAGAGGTTATTCTGAACATGATTTTGAGCTATCGTAAGTGATAAGCAGTAGTTATAGTAAAAATAAGTAATACAATAGTAAATTTAAAAAGTAGCATTTATTGGGCTACAACATAATTTAAATGGTTTAACATTTTTAGTGTCATTTTTATTTTTGTGAAGATGAGCTAATGACATTTTTTCATGTGAAATGTTTTAACTGTATTTTAAGATAAATAACCATTTTAGGTAGCTAGCTGACCTATGTAACACCATGACAGGGCAGGATGAGCTGAAAGCAGTCAGTATTTCACAGCATGCAATAAACATATCAGTTTATAAAATGGGTCATTTTTTTATTAGGAGTAATGCCAAGACCAGTAATGTTTAATAAACAAAATTTTGTTTTGCACTACTGCGCCTCATGATTCCAAGCAATTTACTTTGGCAAATAGAAGTTTTCTGTGCATAGGTAGCTGACGTCTCACCTCTGATGCTGACAGATGATGACTGACTCTAGGACTGTTGTCTAGCCAGATTATCCCATCCATTTCTAAGTCTGAAATAGGATTTTCCTTGAATGCATTTTGAACACACCATAACCAAACTGACTGTAGAAACCAAAATTAATGGAATCACACAGCTGTAAGAAGGTGTGTGATTCTCCCAGTGCCTGCATGTGGGTTAGATTGATTGTGGTGAGCGATTAAAACAGCATACAGTAAATTTCCTTTCAGAGGCAGAGAGCTGCAGGAGGTCAGCCGTACTGTGTGATTCAGATGAGAGGAAGAGGAGGAAATTAGTTCCTTTGAGGGCGATCCTTTACTTTTTTTTGCTTGTCATTTTCTCTCACTCGGAGGCAAAATACAGACTGTGACTGCAAATTAAAAGACAGTGTTTTAGGGTTGATGTGTGAATGGTGGAACAGAAAGCCTCTAGAGAAAGCTTACACAGGTTGAAAGCTTGCCCTCCATCTCAGGTTAGCCTCTGCTTTTGCTCATTTGTCCGCTGAGTTATAGTGAGACCAATGACCATCGAACAAAACCCTGCTGAGGGCATATAATAGAGAAAATGGATGAGAAAATTGAGCTTGTAGTGCACTCTCTAACCCCTCCCGCCATTTCACAGCTGACCTGCCTGACCTTACTGCACCTTGTGTAGAAATGATTCGCAGTTTACTTCAAATGAACTATCACGTTGACATCAAGATATATAGATACAGGCCATGGTGCAAAAGGAAATCGAAGGAGAGTGGGAAGTGAGTCATTTAAAAGGAGTTCTCACTGCTGGTCAATGCAGTTGTCTGGATGTACTGTGAAAAATCAAAGTCAATAAATGACCCATAGAAAAGACAAGCAATGTGCTTCGGCTCATGTGACTGTAAACACCAAATTAAATCCATAGTCCCGCACGCTCTCCTAAACCTTCTGTGAAGTGATACACTGCTTCTCTCAAGAGTGTTTTGAGTGCAACTCATATTAATTGACAAAGACAACCAGTTACATGGCAGCATAACAGGGGCAGTGGTATTAAAATTCTTATACCAGAGTGTTGAGCTGAGATAATACATGGTGTAATGTACAATTACTAGAATGAGTCTTTGAGGTGGAAAAGAATATGGCATTGCAACCAGTGCAGTTTCCCCATCAAAAAGAAACACATTTGCAGTCAGCCATAAGCAAGCTAAAATATAGAGATGTGGTGGTATAAAAACATGATACTGATGTCAATTTCATTCTCCAAAGATATCATATTTCCAGTGTACCATCCAAGTCTGTGCCACAATTCTCCTTTCTTATTGCTTTATTCAAATCATGGAGCGTTAATGTGAAATGACTGGAATATTCACAACAAGTGTTTCATAGTCCTGCTTACCCTCCTCCGAGTGAGAGTCTGTATGTCGATCACACACCAGGCTCAAGTCATGCAGAAAAGTGACAAGGTGCGGCAGATAAATGCAATATCCATGTAGTTAGATGATCAGTAGGGTGCTGTTAAAACTGTTAACAGGAAGATTATGTAGCTCATCTTTAATGCAGTTCAGGTTAGGTGATGACCTTGGCTCACTGCTAATGTGCATCATGCCTGCATTCGTGGTAGCGTTTGTGCCTTTCTGAATTAACAAACCTTAAGTTGATGTCTAAGAGCATTTACATACTGCCCTTGAGCAGCTGTTACCATGCAGTAGGTTGTAACATGAACAGCACTGAAGCAGCGATGATCACTTCGTCTGACAACTGTAAAGTCTGAGAACACAGAATCTATTAGCCTGCTCTTAGCACTGTGAAGACAAGTGTATTCCATTCAGACCGTGCGATGCCTCCCTAGGACTTGCAGAGCAGGCACCCGGAAATTAATTTCCCATTGATCTCTGCTCTGCCTGGACACAAGGCTCAAATTGCCCTTGGTGGAAGAGATTACCGTGTTTGTGAGTGGCACTCGGCCTCTAAATCACCATTTCGTGTTTTTGAACAAACCTGGCCTGGGCTTCTGAAGAGAGAGAGAGAGAGAGAGACAAAGAAAATGTCAGGGGGATGGAAACAAAGTGATTTTCAGATTTAGGGGAATGAAACTGAAAGCTGGGCTTTTGTCTGTCTCTTGGTATTTGTGCTACCCTTTATCCTCCAAATGCAAAGGACAAAACAGTCTCTTTGTTTTGGGTGGTAAAGTTAGCTTCTCTGTGCAACTCAAAATAAAAAAAGATCAACAGCTTCACTGATACTAGATCCCTCATACACATCGTTGTCTTCCCAGGGTGCGCACATTCCCTAAGGAGTCTGCTCTGCTGGGGAGGGACACAGTTCGAGCTCTGATGTACTACGCCCTGAAGGTGTGGAGTGACATTGCACCATTAAACTTCCATGAGGTGGCGGGAAACGAGGCAGACATTCAGATTGACTTCACCAAAGCGGACCACAATGATGGCTATCCCTTTGATGGACCAGGTGGTACAGTGGCTCATGCATTCTTCCCAGGAGAACGCTTTACGGCTGGGGACACACACTTCGACGATGATGAAGCCTGGACCTTCAGGTCTCCAGGTAAGGCTGTGAGTGAAGGGCTAGGTCAGAGTTTGTGCTGAGTTCGTCACTCCCTTTTCTCTAAAGAAGGTCAGTTTGAGAATAGCAGATGCATTTTGGCATCATTTGATTGCCCTGGCACTCTTTGCCTTGCCTGCATATGGGCAGTGAAGCTTGTATTTGTGCCTCCCTTGAACTCTTCCAGCCAGACGTCTACAACTTGGCTGAGGCTTTGAGCAGGATGTGGCTGAAGGTCTGTGCAGGACTTGGTGTTGAAGAAAAAGAGGGGGTTTCCTTGTTATACAAAGCTGCCCAGACAGTGAACTCCCTGCTGGGTTCAGGGCGTGCCCTCCTCTCCCTCCCTTCAACCCTCTCTAGTGGCCTGGGGCCATATGCTCCTGGACAGCACTGGAGCATGCACCAATTAGGCCTCCCATCAGGCAAGCAGATGTTTGCATGGGAGCTTGGCAGGTGTGTGTATAATGATGGAAAGAGAGTGGGGGAGCGAGAGAGAGAGCACTTCAGAAACCTTTAAGCTTTCGCTCTTCATTTGACTCTGAGAACTCAGTTAATTGTAAGATTGTTTAAGAGTTATTTCCTCTTAAACAAAACTATGATTTAATTTAGCACTAAACACATGCTTTGCACTTTTTTCATCCAGTATGCTTTTATGTTCCAACAATAGCAATGTTATTTTCATTTTCACACTTTTTTAGCTATCCCCACCATCTTGTGTTTAATGAACACATCACCTGCCACTCGCCCTCCTACCTGCTCTACAGACCGTTCATGTTCTGCTCTATTTTACCCATCACTTCAGATCATTTTTAGGGAGTCTTTGCACAAACTTTATGTCAGAAAATCCTGTTTTCAGTCAAGCTTCATTATTGTCTGACTTTTGCTGAGATCATGGACATGAATGAAGAAAGTTACCTAATTAAGTTAATTCAGCAGGCAAACTTGCTGAATAAAACAGGCCAAATTATTGTGCCTCATTGTCCTCAGCAGAAATTCGTTCCTCTGGAAGCTCAGAGGTTCGTTCAGCTCTGGGAGCATGTCTTGTTCCACTTTGTTTGACATGTGTTACTATTTAGCAGTGAGGAGATAATGTCTGAGATGTTGTAAGGTCAGGAGGAGAAAGCAACCCTCTGAGGTTTAGCAGATTCAGACCTTAATCTCTTTAAGATGGATGGACCTCATCATAGGAACAAGAACTTGAGTAATTGCATTTTCTCCTCGACCCACTCTTCCACCTCCTCCACAGTCTGGGGAAACATCTTTGAGTATATTGTTCTTGGCAGGACCTAAGAACTTTCCCCTTTGAGGACAGTCTGCTAATGTGTCTAATTACCTCTAAACTGAGATGGGACACGAAGAGAGGCGCCTATCTTGCAGAATGCTAAATGCTTAATTTAAGCCGATGGGCGGATTCTCAGTTGTTGAGTGGCAGCTAAAGCATCCTATGGTGTCGATTTGGCACGCTCCCTTGGGTCAGCCAAGTGGAGTCAAGGGAGCGCTGCTTTGTTTTGACAGCATGCAGACTGCTCTTATTAATTCTCTCTTCATTGGTTGCTTGCTAATGCAGACAGATTATTGTGCCCAGAACAGAGCCCTCATTAAGCAGGTGTGTTTTTGATGACTTTTGCAATTTGGCAAAAGCCTCTGGTTTGTGTGTGTGTGTGTGGGTGTGTGTGTGTGTGTGTGGGGGTGTGTGTACATATGCTGTTTCTGTGTAAGGTGCACTGAGCCAGGCAGTAGGTAGTAAAAATTACCTCGGTCCATTATCACCTGCTTTACCTAGCTGTCCGTCATTAGTACTGTGTATTGGCCACTTCTCTCAGCACCCAGAAAATGGATGCGTTATGTAGCCTATGTGTAAGTTCTTGTTAAATTAGAAATATATGGACTTGGCTTGTAGCTTACTTACATGAAGCTATGAAAAAAAAGCAAACTTCAGAAGGAATTAATATAATTTAAATGTAATTCAAATATCCTGTTTATTATTATTTATATTATATAGGTGGTATTTATTATTATGAATCACTTACAATAACTAAAATGCAATGGTTGATGATAAAACTATACATTGATATATGTATAACAAAGAGAAACAACACAGCTAGGCAGGTGCACTACTATAAGCATCTCTGTGTGCCAGTAAAAGCACCTTTATCCATGATGCTGTGTGTCTGCTAACTCAGAGCAGCCTAGACAGAGCAGGATTCATCTGAAAGATTCTGTTACTACTGCCAAAAGACCATTGCGGAGCCTTGCAGGCCTCTGACAGGCACAAATAAATGTAGCAGAGTTTGAATGAGAGCACCATTAAAATGGAATTGTGAGGAGTTGCAGCATTTTTCAGGCTCACGGTTGCCTTTCAGAGAGTGTGCATGTGCAGATTAGTGTGCATTGTGCCCATAAGTCATCCAGGTGACTAGCACAACCCAGGAAGAAAGTTGCCTTTTGTGTCGTGGAATCTTTGAAGTGTGTTGACGCTCATACACACCGTGGAACCTGCAGGGGAAGCTAAGATGTCGTTTCAAAACATGCACCCTCTAATCTGTAAATCTTAATCTTAATCAGCGATTTGCGGCTTTAATTCTTGGCTTCTGACAAGCCAGAATAGCTGAGTTGTGCTTTTTACAGATTTGCAGAGGAGGACAACTGCCACAACTTTGAGCAGTTTTACCCAGATGCACAGCTTGGGGCTATCTCTCCCTTTCTCTGACTAAACATTTGATTGACAGCTTCCTGGCTCTGACTATATTGCTATCTCTCAGGACCATTTAACAGGAAGGTGTGAAAGCCTTTGTGTCTAAGTGAACCTCTTAAAACTGCCTGTCTATGGAGATGAATGCAGAAATAAGAGGATCCAAAAATTGAAAAAAGGTTGAAGCATTTTTGAGGGACATCAAATCCTCTGCAGTCACTGTTACAGGATTATGCAACTTTGTCCTGACCTATTTTGTCCAATTCATCAGGGAGGTGATTGTTAAGTGCTGTTTTTTAAAGTGTCTTAATCTTAGCACAATACATGCTTAACGTGCGTATGTACTTTTTTTCATGACATTTAAATGAATGAACTGTGTACTGGCACAATATGAATGATGCTGGAATTGATGATTTGAGATTTTTTTTTTTTTATGTTTTTTTTTTTATTTTCTTCTGCTTAGTTTGAATTTGGCAGGGCTAAATTTGGCATGCATGCCATCAAAGCTGCCAAAGAACCAATCAGAGTTAACAATATATTTACATTAACTACAGCAGGAGCAGGAGTGGGATTTGAGGAAAGATCTTAATCTTCTGATGTTTAGCCAGCACTAGTATGTTTCATTAAAAAATTATCTGCCTTTAGTAGTGAGAGTAATTTTAACTATGACATATAATATCTGCAATTAGCTGTGAGACAGACCATAATAACCAAACCATATCTTGCATTAAGTTTCTACTATCTTTACTATTACTATTACAACAAATTTAAACCAAGCTGACTGGGGCTTTGTGTCTTTCTGTTTTTTCTGGTTGTCTGCAGATTCCCATGGCATGGATTTGTTTGCTGTGGCAGTGCATGAGTTTGGCCATGCCATAGGGCTTGCCCATACATCTGCCATTGAGTCCATCATGCGACCCTACTACCAGGGTCCCGTGGGTGACCCTCTCAAATACGATCTTCCATATGAAGACAAGGTTAGAGTCTGGCAGCTTTACGGTAAGTATAAACAACTCCTCACCACTTTGCCTTATGCACTCTCTTTCATTCATTTCTCTATTTTATATGGTGTATTTCTCACTTTTTACACTCCTTTTAACTGTAAAAGTACAAATGCACTTATATACAGCCTGAATGTAGTCAAGCAGTTTGGCTCCTTTGGGTTTGTACTTACCGTTACTAGAAGGTTAAACCAGTGCAACTATTTCTACTGTGCAAACTCCACACCTGAATCACCATACACTAGCCTCAATTCAGATTGAGTTGTTATGTAACAGACAAAAAAAAGTAGCTTCAGACCAACTGCTACCATTTTATTACAATTAATTTTTGTCTGTGTTAATAGGAAATCGTATGCCGTACAGCCGCTGAAATGACATAAGCATGTTTTTTTTACTTCACAGACAACAAGCAGGCTGATCAGCTATGTTTGCTGTGGGGCAAAAATTGTTGCTCTTGGAGAGTAATGCAGTAGCAACGTAGGGTTTACTCTGAATTTGCCGAATTCTTCTCTCCCACTTCCCTCTTTCTGTTTCCCACAGTGCAGTCTCGTGCTCTGTATTGCTCTCTCTTTTCTTCTTATGTATTCCTCTTCTCTACCGCATCTCTTCGTACAAGACATCACGTGTACGCATGCTACAGAATATTGATCATTTAGCTTGTTTCAGAATAATAAAGTACAATTTATTATGGAGTCAGGATACACAAATGGGATACGTATGTACTGACTTACTCCTAGTCTAGTAGGAGTCCTCAGATTGACTCATCTTGTTATTCGGGGTCAATTTAGTTTTCCAATTGCAGTGTACACTACATGCAGTATCTCAGCAAGCCACAGAGCCAATGTAGGAAACTTTTTTTCTAGAATAAATGTTTTATCTGTGATTAGAGCATAAGACATCATTTGCTGCTGTGTGCTCAGAAAGATCAATGAAAAATAATAAAATTATAAAAAATATTGTAAGAACTTCAAAAATACCCACTCATACATTTTGCATTTAGGTCTTTGCTTGAGTATTTATAAAAAAAATTAGAGCATTCTTACATTTTCTGGGTTTGGGATGATTTCACTTGCTAAGACAAGGAAAGGAGCTCGCCTACCTTTGCCTCTGCATGGCAGCTGTGAAGGCAGAGCAGAGTGATGAGTGGAGACGAGGGGAAGGAACTGAACTTGTGCCCAGACTGACAGACAAACAGATGCCCTAATCTGTTCACAAAAGACAGCAACTGCTGTGCTCGCTCTCTCTCTCGCTCGCTCTCTCTCTCTCTCTCTCTCTCTCTCTCTCGCACTCTCTCCCTCTGCCTCTCTCGCGCTCTCTCGCACTCTCTCTCATTCCCCTCCTATTCCCCTCCTATCTATCTCAATTCTCTCGCAGCAGAAGTGCACACCATAATTACTGGAGATTGTGGGTGGGTCTATGGTGCTGTGTGCCCCCTCAGCAGGCACCTCTGTATGATCCTGTGGTGCAGAAACATAAGCCTCAGACTAGGGGTGCAGGATGGAGAATTGGTTTGTTTAAACTGGGGGGATTATTGATTTAATTACACGTCGGTGCTGGAGACAGATGGAGAATGCTGTGTTTAATTGGGCATCTTGGTGGCTCAGACCGAGCTTATCACAGTGCACCATGCCACAGAGTACCCAGTCTCTACACAAAACGCAGGACCAACCTGGAGAGAGTAAAGTCGGGGAGGGTGGGGGGGGTATTAATGTCAAGTACCGAGGATTGAAAAGAGCTACGGCAGAGACAAGTGAACAGTGGTGAAGAATGCTATTGGTGGATTAGGATTTGTGAGATCCTGTAACAAAGGCAGGCAGTATAAGGGAAGCTATAAGGTTTGACTGAGTTTGACAGTGCGCAGGTTTTGACCTACTCTCAGGCTTGTGTGAATCTGGTCAAGTCATAAATATCTCCACCTTTGACAGATTTTCTGCTCTTTTTGGAAGAGTCTGAATAATGGGATTTTGTAATTGTCTTAGAGCAGTGGCTGCCGAATTCTTTCACAATTCCGTACGGCATGCTGCATAGCCCCTTGTATTGTGATACCACACATTAATTTTAATGACTCATATTTAAGACATCTAATTTTAAATGAGTCCATCTGAATCATGCTTATGATGCAATAACACAATATATGACATGAATAACAGAGTACGACACATTCATGAAAAAAAGGCATCATTCTGAATAAATAAATGTTAGGGATGCTGTCTTATCCCTAAATGTTAGGGAGGTGTGTTATAGGTGTGGTGCACTTTGGAGTGCTGATCAGAGCACAAGGGTGAGGAAGAGATATGAACTTTAATCAGTTGTGATCACAACTGACAGTGTGACAGTGATCGTTGTGAGAACCCATATTTGTGTGTGTGTGTGTGTGTGTGTTTGTTTACGAGATGGTCTTCAACTGTAAATGTTCCCTACATGTGCCATCTTATAAACTAATATAGGAACTCTCATTATATCTTCTGATAATGTGTAACACTCCAGAGTACAACACCTTCTTCACTCACAGAGTCTTTACAATACAAATAAATAAAGAGCTAAATTAGTTACTATTTGATTACAGGTTTGCCATGTGCTGTCATTCATCACTAATTCATTCACAGTATATGTAAATGTAGATTCTTAAATACACATACAGCCATCACTGTATCAGTAAGTATTCAGTTGTAAAGAACATCGAAGTCTTAAAAGCACCATTTAATACTCTGCACGCAACGCTCCACAGAATTCTGCTATTGGTATCTGATTAAATTCAATATTTAGAGATTTATTGAATCAGGTTCTCCTGCTCTGGAGTTGGTGTGTGGAGTGCAGGGGCGGCCGGGCTGTTTGAGCTGTTAATGCCAGGGAAGTACCTGTGTAATTGGCAACTAATGGAATGAAATCAAATGAAGAATTTATGGCCCTACTAACATCACTGGGTGTCTCGTGAGGGTATGTGTGCCACAGTTTGGGGCCTGCTATTTTAGAACTCTCACTATTGATTGTATTAGTGATCAAGCAATCCACTGATTATTTTGAAAATAGTCTAAAGTCAAAACAATAAAAAGGATGTTAACTAAACAAACAACACAGATTTTCCATTTTCTCCAAAAAATGCTCGTATGAGTGGGTCTGTGAGGCTTTATTTCTTTTTGTAAGACGGGATTCACAAGAACTTTCTGTGACCATCAAAAACACACCTCGTAATTGATTTTAAAATCATGACAAGCATGGGAGCACTTGAACCTTATGCTGCATTATCCAGTGAGAAAGTCTGATAGAGTAACATGAGTTGAAAGTGTAAATGTAAATCTCAGGACAATGACTGATCTCATATATATCATTTTTTGCTTTTCATAATACAACAGCAAAAGAAGAACAGCTGAAAGCAGTTTTTGGTTTTTGAGTTTTAACATGTTCCCTCTATAGTCATGCCACAAACATAGTTGTAAACATAAGTCAGACCAGTTGGAGAATTTAAAATATGCATGATCAAGCAAACTGGCAACTAATTGTTATGAATTCATCAAGAAGACGAATTGAATCATTTTTTAACCTAGTAGTCAAACTTAATCAGGTAATTGTGGCAGCCTAATTTGTTCAATGAATTAAAAGCTGTGGCACACTTCTTTAAAAAAAATAAAACGTCATTTGTGATTGCACACTGATTAAAAGAGTCTCTCTCAAAATGCGGATGTAGCTAACAAGTAATGAAATCTAGTGGTGATCAGCATGATTGCATTTACATAATGCTACACTGTTTCCTCCATTATGAAAGTCTTCACAAAAACACACTCAACCCTTCTAAAGTAAAGTTCCTCATTCACACAGAATGGCTAAATGATAGGTGCTTCCCCATAACAATTTATCATGCAACACTACCACATTGGAAATGTGTTTTTTAAAGTCTAGTTGGAAATGTGTTTGAACATGTAGGTACATGCTACTGTCTTGTTGTTGCTCTAGAATGATTTGTGTGGGGTCTTTCATCAGGTGTACGGGACTCAGTCTCACATACTGTCCGTCCAAATGACCCCTCACGCACCGCCGAGCCACCTGTTCTACTGGACCTGCCAGAGAATAGATCCACCGTGCCGTGAGTGAACATAAACACATCTTCACAGTCCTCAGGTTAATGTGCCTTGTACATGTTGTGCTGATGCTGAGACCCAGCTCTTCTAAAGCAAATGTCAGAATCAAATAAATAATGATCCTGCTCTCCTTGCAAGTGGGCATTTGACTTCTGTGGACCGCCTATACTTTTTTCATTTTCCTCTTACTCCACCTTCACAGATGATGAGGGGAAAAGGTGGATTTACTCTGACAAAGGTCATTAATGCGTTCTTCTTCCAGAGCTTTCTTAATACGCTGTGAATGAAGATCTTTGTTAATAAGCTGCAAGGCGAGTTCTAGCTCACAAAAGAAGCACTGTCACCATAATTACAGCTTCGTTAGCAACCCAAACACGACAAACCCCTAAATCAGTCGTTAGCCAAGGGATAAGGCCCCTCCTGCAAACGAGTGATAACATCTCCCTTGATGTTTGTCCAGTTTTAATTGAAATACCTAACAAGTTTACACAAACACATTCATGGTGTCTGCACAAATATAGCAAGCCAAAAATGAAAGCATACATGACTGCACAGTTACATAAGTGCATGCTGTCTCACACATGCACTCTCACACACACACACACACACACACATATGCACACACACACACACACACTCATTCACATAACCTTTTTGTAAGTCTTTTTATAATACAATAGATCAATAGTGCAGAAGGTTATACATTTTACCATCCTCTGTTACCGACAAGTGCCTTCACTGTTTTTCCAGCTAATTTGTTCTCGTTCTTTTTCTGCCTTTACTTTATGTCTTTCAGACCAGCACGCGATGCCCCTGACAGATGCACTAGTCACTTTGATGCTGTGGCCCAGATCCGAGGCGAGGCCTTCTTTTTCAAAGGTACAGGCACATTTGGGGAAGAAGACTTGGCTGAAATCAGTATTACCCGGCAGTCACTGTACGCATAGCAGCCTTTCAAGGAGATCAATGGCCTGTTCAGACACTTTAAATTAGAGAAGCATTTTTTAAAGAATAAACAAACCTCAAGCTCTGAGTGTTTGATCGCTGGACACAGATCTTTGACTTGAGTGCTTGTGGTCTTTTTGACTGCTGTGGGGAAAAGAGATGCAGTTTGCGTCACCGTGTATGTTCATCCCCACAGCTAAAATAAAAAGGGCCTTGCTTTGTTTGCTTGACTAGTTCAGACAGCTGGGCACTTGGGTATCCACTGCCCCAGGGCATGTGCACATGTTTTCCCTTTAGTTAACCGCAGCTTCCTGTACAGCCATGCAATAGAACAACATAAAAGCTTTAGGTAAACACGCACACACCCACACACACACACACACACAGATGTAGTGGAATAAAGGCCTAACTCTGGGTGCTCCTCTTAGGGAAGTACTTTTGGCGTTTGACGAGGGAGAGGCATCTGGTGTCCTTGAGACCAGCTCAGATTCACCGTTTCTGGAGGGGTCTGCCTACCAACCTAGACAGCATAGATGCTGTATATGAGAGACCTGGAGACCATAAGATCGTCTTCTTTAAAGGTATTCCTGGACTGTTCTCTTCAAATCATGTGCCTTTCTGTTGTAATTTCAAATAAATTTTTTTGAAAGTGACATTTAGCAAAGGCAGTATCATTGTTTATTGACCTTTTATCCGAATCATGCACTTGCACACACATGTAGGTAGCTCACATAATTTGCATCATAAAATTGTAACTGAAATTGCCAAAAATAAAAAATGTATTGTCTTAATTATGACTATGTGATACAAATATTGTTGGATTTCAGTCCTGCCTGAGTGCACAACCTTTTGTATTTCTTAGTTTTTGTTAACTCGTGACTTAAATTCTCATCTGTCTCTCTTTAGGAGAGAAATACTGGGTGTTCAAAGACAACATTGTGGAGGAGGGCTATCCACGGCCGATCAGTGATTTTGGCCTGCCCATGGAGGGGGTGGACGCTGTCTTTGTCTGGTTGCATAATGACAAGACCTACTTCTTCAAGGACAACCGTTACTGGCGCTATGATGACCACCTGCGACGCATGGACCTTGGCTACCCTAAAGACACTACATTATGGAAAGGAATTCCGGCTCAGCTTGATGATGCCATGCGCTGGTCTGATAGTAAGCATTTATGTCTCTTTCTGCTCCGTATGTTGCTTTGAAATGCACAGCAGCTTTGTTCCCCTGTCTCTTTTGTCCCTCACATATGGTTCTGCATGAGTCCCTTTACTATAAAATCTATTCAAATACATACATACCTTTGCCAGGCCTGTCAGGGGGCTGAAGGTATGCAGATTTTGCAGTACATAAATACAATTGTATATTTGGTCTGATGCATTCTGAATAGGCAGCAATGGCTCTCTTGTTTGGTTATGAAAGATCCACTGACAGATGTTTTTAATTGTGTGGTTGTCATAGCAGCAGCTGAAGAGTATGAGCTAAAGGCAGAAGGGGCATCATGTCATATCTAATGCGCACCATTGTCTGTGCACATATTGCTTCCATGGTATTAGTCTTTACCACACTTAAGACTGGAGAGCTTGCCTTTGAAATGTCCTGCTGTGAATAAAATTGAATAGCCTTTAGTGACATGAGAGAATGCACCCACAGACACATGCGCATGCTTTTCACTTTGCTTATAAATTAAGAATTAAATATGTTTCAATACGATGATGAAAAGGCTGGTTTCCCTCAAGCTTTTTCTTTTGCTTGTAAGCTATTTATTTGTAACCATTTACTACATGCTATAGTGAAAGAATTAGAATACATAATCATTTACAATTATTATTCAGAGTAAGCAGTAGAATGCAGGTACATAGACTTAGTGTAGCTTACATTACATACCACTTACTCCATAAACCGGAATACTGTTGAGAGCAGGTTGTGTAGTACACTAAGGTTACAGCACACAGCTTTTATTTTCCATAGTAATAACAACATATAAAGCTAAAAGGGAGGTGGTAGATTGTCCATTAGGGTACTCTCCGAATTGTATAAAATTTCACATTGTCTCCTCTTACACTTGTAATGTGGTCTTTACCTCAGAAATACAAGCAAGGGGGTACTAGCAGTCATGTTCTCACAGACACCACTCAATCATGATACCAATCAATGCAGCACTGTAGTGAGTGAAATCGCACCACAGTGTTCATCACAGCAAAAATGCTCTCCCACAGGATAACTGTGTCTTTCTTTTTTCACTTCACCACATCATATTCCCACCCTGAGTTTTCAATAACATGCCATTTCCTCATTTTTCACATTTCTGTTCAGAAAAAACAACCTTATGATTTCCCAGACCCTCATAAACACACACACACACTCACACATACGCACAAATATTTAATTAAAATCCCACCTTTTTGGTCCTCTTCCTGTCCTCTCTCTTCCTTAAATCTGTACGCGTCCCGCAAGTGTGGAACGCTTTCGATACTGTATGAACAATTTGAAAAAATGAAATGTTAGAAACTACGAGTATGTAAGTGTATTGAAACTGCATCTTTTGCATCTTGTCCAGTCCTGACCTTAAATTACTGTTTTTTTCTGTTGTTGCTTATATATTCTAAGGAGTGCAGTTTTGAGACACCCTCATTGAAAAAGTTTTATTGGAGAACTTTTATCTGGGCCAAACCCAATCTGTATAGCACAGAATCAGAGCTCAGAAGACACTAACTTACCAAAATTGCATCGAATCTTCACACCAGAATTGATGTCTTTCTCTCTCACACACAGACACACATATGTACATAAATACACAGCATTAGGCTCAGTGAGAGCAGTGTAAATGTTTTTTATCCTGCACTCTGATGGCCGGATGTGTGAGGAGGGAAGCGTGTTAGCATGTCAGGTGTGTGGTCCTTTGAGATGCTGCCAGAGGTTCTGCTCACAGCTGTTTGAAGTGTGTGTGAGCGCAGGCCAACTTAAAACACGACAGTTCTCAGCACAGCCAGCCCCCAAGGGGGAAATGCTATCTGAGACCTGGTGGCTTGGCAGATGGATACTCTTCAGCGAGAGACAGCACCGTAGGCTGTTTCCACCAGCAGAAAGAGACATGGAGAGAGGGGAAATATGGTGGTAACGAACAAAAGTACCAGCGGTATGGCAGAGCTTAATATTGAAAATGCAACTGCAGCCAAGTTAAATCAGGCAGTGTTTGTACTGTTCCGTCTTATTATTATTTTACAGTAAACAACCCAGTCCAAAAGTGCGCTTGGAGAGAAGCTTTATCTGTTAGAGATTCCAGCTGCATGCCTGTCTGCAAAAACTACTCTGAAAAAAACATTATCGTGATCAGCCCTTTTTACCATGAAACAAATGGCAACAAACAATAGGCAATCAATCAACCTGATTGCAGATTGCTCGCTTGTAATATTAATATTTTTTGTTATTTAATTCAGTAGTAACTTACACAGTGTAAATTGTTATGAGAAATATTATACACTGTTATTTTAGTTGTTGCATTCAATGTTAAAATTATTACATGATTAATAATATATGGTAATTTTGTGTTTATATTCAATTATTTCCAAGTTATCTGTTTAAAGACTCAACAAAGCTTGTTTAGTTGTGAATACAGCTACAGCTCTTTATTAAGACATGTCTAAAATTTCTTTTACAGCTTCCTGCTAATAATTTGAAACATTTGAATTCATAGAACAGGGGTCATCTATGCTTTTCCAAGGACCAGAGTTTTTCTTAGCAAACAGGAGGAGGCCTAGACTTTTAGCTAAATAAATAAATAAATAAGCAAACAAACAAGCAAATAAATAAATACACAGATAAAACAAGCATAGTATTATTTTATGTTTTCATTTGCTCACAAAATAATTGTTAATTTCATCATCTTACATCAGTGTGGACAGACTCCTAACACCTATTCTGCAGCCAGCCACCGGGTGACCGAGATATTTTGACTTGAGCTGTGATGTCCATCAATGGTTAATTAATGTAAAATGGACCCATGAGTATGCATTTGTTACGCCAACTTTCATTAATTTGGAACCTCGTTTACACTGAAAATATTGCTGTGGTAAAATAATACAATCTTAGACTTCGCCTTTATACAAGGCTCACAGTTTTCAAAGTCATGGCCTGAACAGTCAGAGGTCTGGCCATTCACCAATGCTGAGGTTTTTTGTGGAGTTTATTGGAGCTGTTTCGGATGAACTTGCCACTGACAAATCTATGGGTAGGAGAACTGCCTCTGTTATGCAAATGTCCCCTGTCTGCTTCAGGTACCACCCACCTTGTCCACATCTTGACAGAGGAGATCCAGAGCCAAGGAAGCTCAGCACATATCCCAGGCTGAGATTTCACAGTTGTGTATTTTATCAGATATTTTTAATGGGAAAGATTTCTAAGAAGAGCCCTTGACTTTGAGTCCAAGAACAGGGGTCTGGTGAGCAGAATTGCTCCCAGCATTAATGCACTTCACTATGTCATTCACCAAAGTGCACTTTTTCAAACTAAGTGGGAAATGTATGGACAAAAAATGAAGATAATGAACTTTATCAAATTTGTGCTAGAATTTCAGGGTACTCACAATGACCTCTCACCCCACAGTCATTTGCGCTGACTCAGTAAGAGCAAAGCCTTGGAACACTTCAATGAACTCAGGAATTTCAAGGAATCAAGCTGTGAATTTCTTGAAGCAAAATAAATCAAAAAGAACAGCTGACCTCCTGCACATCATGAAGGACAGAAAGTATATGTTGTAGCAAACACATGTTCCCATTGGAATGCACTAAATCTGCATCTCCAGGGAAAAAATCTGCAGTGGACATGGTGGAAAAGCTTGATGCCTTTGGTAATAAACCTGATTTATTCAACAAAGACTTGGCATTAGGGAGGCTGCTGCGCTGAAGACAGAGGGTGTGTGCAATGCCACAGAGAATATGAAGAAATTTATCACACAGCTGAGGGAGACTTTCTCTGACAGATTTGATTGCTTTGCCATTTCCAGGGACGTCATTGAGTTTTCCTTGTGACCTATTCATGATCAGCCCAGAGCTCTCCATGATGAGAACCTGAGCCCTTTTTAGGTGACTTGTCTCCAAGACCATGGCATACAAACATTTTGTTTTTGCTCACCATATTGGAGTCAACCTATGCATGTTAATCTGCATTCTCAAATATGAACATTATCAAGACACATGACAGGAGCCAACTGTCTGGTGGACCCATTGCATTTGGGGCATTTTAATTCAACATATTCAAAACTTTTTTGTTAAAATTCTCAGCAGATTTTTACTCCATCCCATTTGCAAGTAATATAAACAAAACATGTTAAATGTGTTCCCTTTACCTTTGTTAAATCACATTTATGGATAGAAATGCCACTAATTTTTCTTAAGCTAAAAACTGAAAATGGGTCCCACAGACGCGAAGACCTTATAAGGGTTATGGGATTCATTGTTAAATTAATCCCGTAAGTGTAAAGTGAAAGCGACAATTCTGTCATATGTGAACACACCACAGCACACAGTGTGAACAGCACAAAAGTCTTCCTCTGTATTTAACCCATTCACCAAGTGAAGCAGCAGGCAGGGAGCAGTGTGTGGGGATGATACATCAGTGGTGTCACTAGCAGTCCTGGGATTCAGAGTGAGAAGTTTTGGTTCTTATCATGAGAGCTATGAGTTTTCCCCCATTATTGCCTGAAGATACAGCACAAGCTGTATTCATAAAAGAAGTTAATTTGCTTCAGCTTCTCCTATCCAAGGTTACTGCTATTCTGTGAATTTTGTGTGAATCAGGAACATCTTTGTGAGTGGGGTAGGCCTGACCCCTGCTTCAGGCTGTGTGGGCTTCTTGCTAATAACAAGTTGACAGATGGATTTGGAAGGTTGTCAGAACCTTTGAATGTGCCCATATTTGGGGTTGGTAAATAATTCATAATAGAATTATTTCAATCTCAGTTGTTTTGGTTGTTGCTTCAATATTGGAAGAAATGAGTGCTCTGATTGCTGGATACTATATTATTTTCTACTCACATTTTTTGAATGTATTAATATTCTGCATGTCGAATGGGAAATGGTTGATAATCAGTGTTGTAGAATAGCACAACATACAATGATTCTTTTTTTATGCAACCAAAAAACTTTTTACAGATACTAACAAATTCTTGTATCCAATTTAATCCAGGTGGGAACAAGTCACAAGCCATTAATAACTGAGTTAGTACAGGCAAATACTTCTGAAGTCAAGTCCTTAAAAAATGCTAACCATAATATAGCCCATTTAAAAAAGCATGCAGTATATGATAAACAACCATAAAAATTTGTTAGAATTTCCCAGTTCTGCCCACTCTGGCAAACAATACAAACCAAGAGAATCACACTGTTGTGTGTGCTTGCATTACAATCTGTTCTAAATCAATAACCTTTGTGTACTATTGTCCTTGCAGGTGCCTCGTACTTTTTTAAAGGAAAGGAGTACTGGCGGGTGGCAGGCAGTGACATGGAAGTAGAGATTGGGTACCCTCGCCCCATCGGCAAAGACTGGTTAGTGTGTGCTGACATGCAGTCGGACTCTCCGGAGACGCAGAATAATGCCACAGGTGTTAGGCTACCTGGCCAGCACCATGTGGACCACGCAGAAAATGGCTATGAGGTGTGTTCCTGTACCTCAGACTCAGGCTCGCCCACTGGAGTACGACTGCAGCTCTCACCCGCCTGGCTGCTCGCGCCGCTCTGGACGCTGACGTGGACGCTCTCATCTGTCTTGCTCTGATGAGAGCCGCGCCACAGGCCTGTGCTGACACACACACATACACACACACACACTCACTCTCACTCACACACACACACACTGACCATACACACAGCTGCCTGTGGACTCGGACAGGAGTGAAGGACACTGGCCACTGGCCTAAATGGAATTGATCATTTAGTCAGTGAAGGATATACCTGCTTACACAGCTTTTTGGGGTTTCATTTGTTGTTTTGTTTTTTACTAAAACTGGAACTATTATTACTATTATTATTATTATTACTATTATTATTATTATTACCATGATTGTTGTGTTCTGAAATGATTTTGTGTGCCTCGAAACAGGTTCATTTCAAGCACTTTTGTGTGGACTACATGCCAAGTTTCGTACCTTGAACATATTCACCATTTGTTAGTTAAACATCTGATCAATAATGATGACAGTGATAGTAGTAATAGTTCAGATGATCAGGAGGTAAAGGAAAAAACTCTGAATGGGATTCCCTGCTGTCTGCAGTATAGAAAAGAGAGGCATCTTGGGACACGCATCAGTGGCCTCTCATCACTCTCATCACTTCAAGTGCTTTAACTACCCAGTCACTGTCAATCACCACTGACCCAGGCCTTTCTCCTCTAAAAAGCATTGACTTTGGCTCCTCGTTCTGTCCTTCATCTTGTAACATAGCAACTTCTTTGACTCTCTATCTCTCTCTCTCTCTCTCTCTCTCTCTCTCTCTCTCTCTTTCCCTCTCTCGCTCTCTCTCTGTCTATCTATCTCTCTTACTCTCAGAGTATACAGGGCATCCACCTCATGAGAACTAGATACTGAAAACCGTTAATTTATTAATTAATTGTGTATTTTCGTAAGAAACAATATTTTGCAGCTACATCTTTGAGGGCATGCATGATCTTGGATTCACAATGCCTTGGTTACCACAGCTATAAATGTTTTCCTGCTTTGTTTATGAAGCAATCAACTGTTTTCTTCTCAGTCTTTCTAACTCATATTCTGCCCAGGCAAGAAGATATTTTTAGTAATACTGTTCTGTACCTGGAGCGACTAGCAGGATGCCTGAGTCAGGCACCATGGGCTTGCTGCGAGTGCACTCAGCTCACACTTGGACTTGTTAAAAATTGATTGATTGCTAAAAATATTTACTTATATAACAGATATATTTAAGGTGAAAAGGTTTTCTGTGGCAGTTGCAAAAAAACAAAACAAACAAAAAAAAAAACAGACAAAAAAAACAATGTAAAATTCCAAACTGTCTTTTCTAAGGGAAATATTTTTGTAGGAAAATAAAGAGGAGTGAGTGGTGATATTGATTGACTGTGTACTTTTTTTTCTTTGGAAATGGAATGGAAAGAGAAGGGACCAAGAAGTTATTTTATCTGCCATTATGACAGATGCTGTCAACGCTTGGCAGCTGTTTTTGCGGTTGTGCATCTCTCCCACCAAAGCCTGCAGCAATCAATGCGGTGTACCTCCTCTGTACTGATAGTTTTGGGTTGGTGCTTCTTTGCGATATCGTACGCCACGTATTAGGCTGAACGTTCTGTATTTTTGCGAGTTACACACCTTGTTTGTGCACAGTTTCAAGGGTCGTCTGTGATGAAACGCTGTGCTGGCATGGTGGCCACACACGCAGAATACATATCTGACAATAGGTATGGAAACTATCTGTCGTCTTGGTAACGGGCCTCCTCTTTTTCCTCATACAGGAGACGTGGACGAAAGCAAGCCGTGGGCGGTGTATGCTCAAGTGTGTTGTGTGTGTGTGTGTGTGTGTGTGTGTGTGTGTGTGTGTGTTTTATGCCTTGCTCGATATGCACACTGCCTGCAGAATCAGATCCAGTGGGTCTGAATAGGGTTCATTTTAGTTTGTTGTTGAAATGACTCTTCTGCATCTTCTGCTTAGAGCAGCAATATTCTCTATGATATACTCCAGTGCTTCTAATTAACTTGCATGACAAAGAGGTTAGGCTGCCCAGAGAGCAGCAGGGCTTGTTGGTATGAAGGCCGATCACGTTCTGGTGGCTTCCGTGAGGGGAAGGTGCAACAGAAACAGCCTAAAACTCTTTCTTGGCAGGATTAGCTGTTAAAAAAAGAGTCCGATTCTGACTCCTACCTTAAGTAAGTGAATTTTGAGCCTACGCCTGGCTCAGAATGGTAATCACTGTATAAGGGCCTACCGGACTCTACAGCTAATCCAGTCAGCAAGGTTTCTCCCAAGTTGTACTGTACATGGTGCTCAGTGAGTGTTTAGGCTTGTTGGTCATGTATATGAGGTGAAAAAAAATCCTTCTGACATAACCAGCGGGGGCTGGAGTTTTGCTCATACTCTGAGCCCTGGAGTTGCAATGCATGGAGGCATCAGTCGGGAATCCTCCAGATGGTTCAGCCAGAACCAATCCATCCCCTCCAGGCCATCGGCATTCTGCTCTGCTCCTGCAGGCCGTGCCAAACTCTTGCAGAGCGCCGAGGCTGCATTGGTACTGATACTGGTGGCAGACGGCTGATGGGCAGTCTTCAGCTGGCGCCCACGACTGTTTACAGCCTATCTGACAGCTTCTGATAACCTATGACCTTCGATGGAGCTGAGAAGCTGCCCAGCCCAGAGGCAGCGTTTCTGACGGTGCTGCTCACACACAGCCACTTCATTTTCCCCTCTGACTCACTCTGACCAAACACTTTATGTCTCCCTGCTCATGTTGGACTGAAGTGAGAAAGCAGCTTTCTCTCAGGGTGTAGCCTTCGGGGATTATTTTTGGCTCCCACTCCTTCACACTTTATGGGCCACTGAAGATGCTGCATAGTTCAGCTGTTAGACTTTAGGGGGTGTGGCGGGTGTGAATCACAGCTGTCCTTTACACTACACTACATTTCATGATGAATGTACCAATTAAAGCAGTCCAAAAGTTAATTCTTTTTGCATTAAATTCTCTAAAAAGTAATGTTTTTTTCCTTCTTCTGTACCATTTTGGAGATTTAAGGTTTTGTTCCAACAGCATCAGTATACTCCTAAAAAGGGGTAAATAGCTGCCTCAAAGGTTTCTTCAAATAATGGCATAGAAGAACCACTTTTGATTTCATAAAGAACAAGGTTTTAAAAAAGGTATAATTTGGAATTTGTGAGTGTGAAGAACCATTTAAAGGTGCACATCATTTAAAGCTTCTTTAGCAGTTTACGGGTCATTTGTAGAATCTGTGTAGAGAATCGCTTCTTAGAACATTCTCTAGGGCTCAAACTAAGGGCCCCATTAAAGTTTCCAAATTAACATCTTTATGTAATAATTTTGTTCGCTTATTAAATATGCTTTGGCCATACCAAAAAGTGATGTTTTTTTGTAATTTACATGGTAACCAATCGCAATTCCCTACCATTCAGCACCCACCCAATGAGTTATGTGTAATGTCATAGAACGTCTCTTGTAGGTCAGCGATAGAAAAGATAAAAAGATAAAAGTAGGTGTGGATGTGAATGGAGCCACAGAATGGAGGTCTGCTTTTTTTGCAGATTTTTTGCTACACGGGAATAAATGTACAAACAAAATGCGGTAGCGGTCAGTAACTGGTGTAATTTGGACGGGAGTGGGCGGTCTAATAATACACTGTTCCTGACGTCCTTTCTGAACAGCATATCTGCGCTTTACTCAATGTTATGGAGCACCTGTATGGCCTGCGCTCATAACTGTTATGCACGCGCTGCACGCATGGACTGCACAGCGCACGTACTAAACGTGACTCTGTCCAGTACTAAACGTGACTCTGTCCAGTACTAAACGTGACTCTGTCCAGTACT
Source organism: Brachyalestes nurse (assembly GCA_037974405.1). Taxonomy (NCBI): domain Eukaryota; kingdom Metazoa; phylum Chordata; class Actinopteri; order Characiformes; family Alestidae; genus Brachyalestes; species Brachyalestes nurse. The sequence goes on along the minus strand of JBBPCY010000023.1, from coordinate 12,006,028 downwards.
AAACGT
>JBBPCY010000023.1:11971538-11991543 GCA_037974405.1 Brachyalestes nurse | reverse complement strand
CAAACTACATTTTGGGGCATGTATTCTGTAATCTGTAGTGGAATACATTTTAAAAGTAACCTTCCCAACACTGTGTGAATGTAACTCTCCTGAGGAGGAGATGGGATCAGCGTGCACTATGAGAAGAAGACTAAACTTTGTTACAGACCACCTACACATTACAACATTGTAGCCCAGTGGCAGTGGTCTCTTTCAGCAGGATAATGCATTCAGAACACTGTTCAGAAATTTGAATGCAATAGTGCATCATAGTGGCATATTGGGTAATTGCAGTTTGGTTTGCCAGTCAGTGGGCAAGAAGGAGATGAAGACTGCTAATATACAGAACACAGGTCTGCTTTCTGATACAGCATGACAGAGTGGTTTAGAGGGTAGAGCTACTTATACACTTAGGCTCAGTTTCCAAGACAGGGATTAAACCTAGTCTAAGACTACCTTTTCCCACTCAATGGAAAATCTCTGCTCACAGCGCTATGTAATCCAGGACTAGGCCTAATCTCTGCCTGGGAAACTGAGCCAAAAAAGATGTTTTCACGGAAAAATTAAAAGCTAACATGGGAGACACAAAATGTATGCCTAATTCTAGAGGAGGATATATATATATATATACTCCTCTAGAATTAGGCATATGTACATCCTTGATAGGCCATCAGAGCACACACGGAAAAAGACCACAGGAAATCCTTTGTAGGTGATCTGAATTACATTTGTGCAATATAACTCAGCTGTTTAATCTGTGAATTGACTGAATGTTATCAGATGCTGTTCTGATTTATTGGATTTACACTAAGTAACTTTCATAATCATTTTGCACTACTGATCTATTCTAAAACACATACAGCAATGTTACACTGTTTCTCTGTTATTTGTTACCTTAATGTTCTTGTCATTGTGCTGCACTATATAGACTGTATATAAACAACTCTGCCATGCTGTGTCAGAGAGCAGGCTTGTGGTCTGGAGGTAAGCAGCGAAACCAAACTGCAATTCTCCAAAAATCCTCCGGGCTGCACTATTGCACACACGACCACTGGGCCTCACACAGGATAGGGCATAACTGTTACAGCAAGGACATTTATTCACTCTGGCCTTTTTTAAAATTTCAGAGTCCTGCTTTGTAGCACAGTCATTTTCTTGCATAATTCTGAGTCTTAATTATTAGGCAGTTAACAGAAATTAAATCCATATGCAAGTCCTCAAAAATGCAATTAATCAGTCCTAAATTATCCTAAACAACTGCCATTATGAAGAAATTGTTGAGAAATAAAGGCCTTAATGAAACTAAAACATTTCGCAATGCTTTATTTGGTGTTATACCTCATAAATATTAATTTACCTAATGAATATTCATTTTTGCCTTGCTTTATTTGGTGTTTTTGCCACATGAACATTCATGTATTCGTTCTACGTCACCATGGAGATTGGTCGCGCATGCGCAGTTGTGGAGCTCTGGGCTACAGCTGGGTCTTTGTTACCTCAAACAGAAGGAGCTGCTGCAAGTTTTTGAGACATTTCAATCAAAATATGCAACTGAAACTAAACATTGATGTTATTTTTTGTCTGTCACGGATGTAGGGCGCTGCTGTCTGACGTTAAGAGAGGAAACGGGCTGAGGTTGAGCCCAACTGACAAGATCAGATGGTCATAAACAAACCCAGGGCTCTGCTGTTAAGGTGGTGGTGGTGACCTGGTTTGTTGTTTTTTTGGGGGTTTAAATCTGAAGCTCTTCGTTTTGTCATATTTTATCTCGCTGTTGTTGAACAGCACGACAAGTATGGGGCTCCTTCAGAGCTGAAGGGAGCTCTGCTCCGTCTGGTTCCACAGTGACCATGAGAGGCTGGCAGGGGGCTTGGAACAGGCAGCCCATGGCACAGGACGGGGGGCTTCGACATCCAGGCTGCCTCCTCGATACATCTGAGAAGACCGGGGCGGAGGGAGCTATCCCGTGGACCAGAACAACCCTCACAAACTAATACGAGGCGTTGAGATCATCATAATTATCAAATAAACAGGTTTAGGGGACATGGAGACGGTGGGAAAGTTCGAGTTCAGCAGGAAAGACCTGATAGGACATGGGGCTTTCGCAGTGGTCTTCAAGGGCAGGCATCGTGAGGTGAGGACTTGAACACCTTTATTTCCAAACATATCCCAAACATTTATTTCCAAACATTCTGTGCGCAGAAACCCTGGAGATCCACCTTAAACCCAGGCCGCAGAGAGAGCAGATGATGTTGTTTACAGTGTTTGTTTACAGTGTTTACAGCCACATTGCTGCATGCTGTTGTGTAGTTCATGCCCACTTTGCTGTTGTGATAATACTCTGCCGTTCACACTTTACCATATTATAGCTTACAGACTACACACATGACATTACACACTGGATATTGCTTTATCACAATTAGTTACATTAATTATCTCCGTTAATTAACACGCATGCTATGATATAACACTAAAATGTTTTAGTTGTTCTGGGACATGTCCGGACATATTTGACCTCATGAAGAGGCCAAATATGTCTCCTTATAATGAAGATTTTATAATATGCATGGCCCGGTTTTGTCAACAGAAACACGACTGGGAAGTTGCAGTTAAATGCATAAATAAGAAGAACCTGGCAAAGTCTCAAACTCTCTTGGGAAAGGAGATAAAAATATTAAAGGTAAGAAAAGTGGTGTGAGAATTTTTGTGCATTTGTTTATTTATTTATTTTTTTGCATCTGAATATTAATGTCCATGTCTGCTTGTTGTCTTTTTTCTGAAGGAACTGAAGCATGAAAACATCGTCGCATTGTATGACTTCCAGGTAAGCTCAAGTAGATTTAGTGGCTGCACCTAAACCCCGCCCATTTCTGAATATATTATCAGGTCACAGTTTAAACTGCTTCTTATTGGCTCATAGCTGTCACATGTTTTTGTGTTGACATGACATGTGGTTGATTTACACTCATTTATTAGGGAGGGATTGGCTCCCCAGCTATTGGCATAGCTTTCAATTATGTGCCTGTATTAATATATACAAAACAATGTATAATGTACCATAGAAGATCACATATTTGACTAATTCCTGCCTAGAATGTAGAACTGTCTCATAGTGCTTTGCAAGTAAAAGATAGCTTTGACATTATTGAAAAGAAAGAAGTGATTTGCTCTTTAAAAAGAGCACTTTTAAACATATTTTATCTGCAAAAGTGCTGCACAATAATGTTTATTGGCCTGGTGCTAGCCTTGGTGATACTGATATTTCAGAAGGCCGTAATATGCAAATTAGCTCTCTAACCAGTCACAACCATTTTTTCAGTGTCCCGTGAGTATGTGTATCACTCTTACAGATTATTTTATTCAAAGTCATACAAGCGAATCTTGAACTATAGCATGTTATTTGTTAACTAGCCTATGTTTAAATATATTGTAAGGTTTATAGCGGTCCCAATATGAAGCAGTGTATTTCCAATGCTAGTATAAAATATTGCAGCTTTAACGTACAACAGATTTTTACTGTTCCTGGATGCAGTTTGCAAACTTTCTACAGTAGTGCTTTAGTCAGTACAGTAATGGCATTGAAGAGGACAAGTTAAAGGCATGACTCTCTGGTCTAACCTGTTTGGCACATGTTTGGCATATATATATATATATATATGTGTGTGTGACTGGCACAGATCCATGTGTGATTTTTGTGTATTTAGGGCAGAGTTAGAGCCTGGGTCACAACCTTTTTAAATATAGCTCTGTTTACTTATCTTTCCTTGGTGTCACAGCTGCTCTCTCTAGCTTGTTTGGCCTCTGTCTCACAACTCCAACAGCCAATGATATCAAAGAGCCACTAGGTTATACAGAGTTTGTTAATTAGGCCTCAGTGTGAGTTTCACGTTTGTGCCTGCATGTGTGTTTGTGCTGCAGTGTCATTGATCTGACCCCATTACGTGATTGAAAAAGCAAGAGATAAGTTTCCATTTTCTCTAACCCTATATATGGAATGGATTAAGTTTGCGTCTCTTGAATTACATAATTGATCCAGGGATATTATGTCTGTGTTATGAGTAATGGGGCAAGTAATCATTGCTTATCTCTATATGTTTATTATCGAGGTCAGTGTATCAGTGTTCTGGGAATTCAATTTTGGACAGGTCTAAAAGGACAAGTGTCGTATTTTAAAGCAGTGTTTCCTGTTAATTTTTTCAAGTTAGTAAGTAGGCCATTCGTAGCCAGCTGTGTTGTAGTGCGTATGTGTGTCATTAAGTATGTGTCATGGTAGTAACATCATCCCAAATACAATATAATATCTGTCACATTTTGGAGCGTCTGTCCCTTGTTTATTGTTATATCTGGTAATGGTGACTAAGGGCACTAAAGTTTGTGCTCCGACACTCATGTCCATGTCTGATGTCTGTTATCAGTGATGTCTTGCTGTCCTCATTAGCTGCACTGGCTTATCATGCACACGACTCCCAACCATTTGGGCACCCGTTAGCCAGTCTATGACGCAGACACGCTTGTTTTCCCCAGCTGATTCACCAGGCTCAGGCCTGCCTAATCAGACAACAGACTGTTTATGCCTTAGCTATCATAAAAGATATGCTCTCAGATATGTAATATGTGACCATTACAGGCAGTCATTACTGTTGGCCCTTGCCTGGAGCTGTACGTCTGGTCCAACAATAGAAGGGAAATTGATGGCAGGCTCATTGATGGCATCTCCACCTAGCAATACAAAAAACTTTAGCCATGCTGAGTCAGCACAACTGCTTTCAAATGGATCAGCCCATTAGGCCCAGCTGATTGGCTGCAGAGAAAGACAATGGGAGAGGTCAGCTGTTGCTAGGTGCTGTTAGTGTTTTCTAAATGGGCTTTTGGAGAGGTCAGCTTGGCTTTGTTTTTATGAACGGCCTTGTTGGCCATGAGTTCGTGGAGAGCCGCCGCGTCAGGGGCTTGGAGAAGTTGACCCAGTGGCAAACAGTGATTTTCCATTATGGTTGTTTCTGAATACTAGTTTTAGGATTTTACTTGATTAGGTATTACAGCAAAATACTTTCTCAGGAGTACCGGTTTGATTGCTGTATCTTTTGATGTTTTTCTGTCATGATGCAAATCTGGATGGAAACCGTCTTCAGTTTACGATCTGAATATTTTACCAAATGAGCTGTTTTCCATTTGTTCTCTTTCATTTTGCAACAGGATGTTTCGAACAGGATAGATGCTCTTAGAACCCACCACTGATAGATCAGTCTCTCTGGTGCTCGTCTGTAGTGCTTTATTCTTTTCGCTTTTCGCTTAACCATGGCTGATTGAGTGTATGTGAGAGTCATGCTGCTGTAAAGTGGAAAAACACGGTTTAAACAAGCTTATCGGTCATATGCATTTGGCCCATGTTAACCCTGTGCTCATTACGTAAAGGCTATATGTGAGTAAAGCTGTTGTTAACACCCCATCAGCAAACCTTATCATCAGCCCATTACGCAAAGCAGTCAGCGAGCTCACAATTTACAAAACTGTTCTTTTAGAAACTGTACTGATCCTTCTTTCTGTAATTATCATCTTGGTTGTATGTCGTATGTGATTAGAAGTGCCTATTCAGTATGATTATGATGGTGTTTCTGTATGTCTAACTGTTTGTTTGAATATAAGGAATGTCAAACCTTATGTGAATAGAATAGTTTTGCAGAAAAAATTAAACAGCAGAGTTTGCCATTTACCCAAGACATACCTGATCAACCAAGGCATTCTTGGAGTCCAGATGTTCCTTTTTTTAGGCTGAAACTGGAGCTATGAAGCGAAACTGCTCATAAACACTAGAAGTCAATGGTCATTCAAATCATAAACCCATCTCTAGAACATCTTCTATCCAGCTTAAATTGCATCAGTTTGTTCATTAAGGTTGCACAGACTTGTTGATTTTGTTTAGGACACATTGTTAGAGTTATAAAACTTCACTATGTAGCCAAACTATGTGGGCAGCCTTGTAGACAAGGCTGTTTACACACACACACACACACACACACACACACACACACACACACATACACACACATACACACACACACACACACCCTTGGGAGAAGGAATGCTGATCTAGAATTGGTTTTTGTGACAGTAAATACGGAGGAATCTGATTCTAGTCCTTCTCCCCCGTCCTGCTATTGTCTGAAATGACTGTGGTGGCAAAGTTTTGTTCATTTTATAGCTTACAGTAAGTCAGATGGTCTTTTGTGAATGATTTAAGAAACAATTGGGGTGACTATTGACTTATACCAATAGCCTTAAAACCAGCACTAAATTTAGAAACAAAATTTGGAGTCAGAACACGTATTTGATGATTAGCTGATCTGTAGTAATATGGTCATAAAGTAATGGAGGAATTGAATTCAAAGAACACTAATTGAAAATAACATAAATTGTGTATTATAAGATCCATTTATACTATTTTTAGTAACACTGAAACACTCTGATCCTAGACACAGTACATTACAGTGAAATATTGCACTAGTAGTGATTAGTGACTTAACTATTGTTTTGAGAGCATACAAATTAACAAAAAAAAACAGTATTCTTTTTTAAAACCACATTGTTTGTCTTGTTTTCTAGGAAACTGCAAGCTCTGTGTATTTGGTTATGGAGGTACGTTTAGCCTGTTTTTCTTCATTGTTTTTGGTGTGTTGCCCTGCCCTTTGTCTAACCTTCCATAATCTGCATATGACTGCAGTTACTTCTTTTTCAGGCCAGCTGAGCAGAGCTAGAGCTGCATGGACATAAGCAACATTTAAACTGCATGTAAAAATGAATAGAACATGTCTGAATAAAAGGCTTAGCTCTGTATCTTAGTTAGCTCCTTCAGGCTGAGGTTAATAGGTCTGTCAGACTGGCCAGTTCCTTTCTGAAATGCGTGGTGACTTGAGGAATGGGCAATAGGACCTACAAAAGAAGTGGGAAGCAGTAGAGGTCTGGGTCAATATGCATTCCAATGCCTCATTCACAGTCCTTCATCCATCCCTTAGTTCTTTGTCTAATTGCCTAGTGGAGGAGCATTGTCTTTATTCAGTTATTCAAAGCTGTTCCTTTTCATTTTGAAACAGTACTGTAATGGGGGAGACCTGGCTGACTACCTGCATTGTAAGTTTGTGATTTTTTTCCCTTTTTGCTTATATAAGCTCATGTTTATTTTTTTCTTCAAAACATAAAAGTTTAATTTGCTAGAACTAGATCTCAGCCTGACATTCAGATGAATTTAAGAGCGTAGGCATTTGTCTGTAAGACAAACAACATAAATAGGGAGTTTATCAGGCTAGTTACTTTAGAAGCTTAAAGTCCCAACTTTGCATGGAGTTTTTTTTCCGTTTGAGTGGTCATTTTACCGAAGGCATGTCTGGAAGTGCCACAGGTATTTCTGCTAGCTTGAAAATGAAAGGACTGGTGTGTGACAGTTTGTCTTAAGTGCGACAGAACAGGCTCAGAGTTTGGCTCAGGAAGTGAAGCAGGGAGGAGTCTGTTTTGCTTAGAGCTGCAGGCTGAAGGAAGTTTACTGTTGAGGTCAAGACAAGGCAGCATACTTTAAGAGGCATGCTGTCTGATATGTCTGATTTTCCACAAAGAAGTGATGGACAAAACCAATTTTTACTTTAGTAAAGATCTCTTTTTTTAAAGAGACAAGGAAGGTTGTATATTGGCATATCATATGTACTCAGTTATACATCAGTTGTCTGATTATAGCAATTCATTTAAGTAGGCTAAATCAGTGCATGAAATCTGCATGTTCATTTGCTTTTTACAACATGAGAACAGCAATAATCATTTGATGCCCCCCCACCCAACAGCTAAAGGCACTCTGAGTGAGGACACCATCCGTGTGTTCCTGCAGCAGATAGCAGGTGCTATGAAAATTCTGCAGGCCAAAGGCATCATCCACAGAGATCTGAAACCCCAGAACATTCTGCTCTCCCACCCAGCCGGCCGCAAGTCTCATTCCAACAACACCTGCATCAAAATAGGTAGGGCATATGTGCAATATATTTGAGAATCTATCGATTACTCCGTCTTTTTCTGCTGATTTGGTTATGTTCTGCGTAGACCTTTACAAAATTGTAGAGGTTGCTAAATTACTCCTACACCATCTAGGTAAAGAAAACAATAGCTCTATATTGGTCTATGCCGGACTGTGTACTGCACTATTGGACTATTGTCAGTACATTCTGAAACAGAAACACCCTAAAAATTGCTTTTCCAAATTACACCACAGCTGTTATTACCATCAAACTGTGATATATTTACTCTACCAGGTCCTGTACATACTTAAGTACTGTAATTGACAAATCCAACTATGCATAGTACTGTATGTAATACTGTATGTATTAAGCTTCTGTTGTCGTTGTACCAGACAAACATTTTCTCGCTGCTACAGTATTCGTGGCACAAAAAGTATGAAAGGATAGGGTAGACAAATCTGTGGCAGTTTGTCCTTTTTTCCTTATAGAAAATTAAATAACACAATTTTCCACTACTGCAGATGTAGTTGATCGCCCAAGGTGTATTTGGAGTCTAATTTTGCTTTTCTGTAAGGCTTAATGTAGCTCACAAACACTAGAAATCAATAGTCACTCTGTTATTGTAAAAAATAACTTAATAAAAAACCTCAGCCCACTCAAACGGCATCTCTTTATTAAGAGAGAAAGACAGTTTGATATAGGATTGAAATCTGCACCTGGCACTGCGTACGTTGCTAGTTAATTAACATAAACTGTTTGTCATCAGTGAAACATTTTGCTGCCTGTGTAAATGCTGTTAAAATGCAGTGCATTATAAAGTTACTGAGATGTTTGTTCTTTCTCCTCAGCCGACTTTGGGTTTGCACGGCACCTCCAGAACAACATGATGGCTGCCACACTCTGTGGCTCACCCATGTACATGGCAAGTATCTCCTGTGCTCTTTCTGTTGATTATCCCGAATGTCAGGATAACATTGGTGGGCACACAATGACCCTACAATGTGTCATTTTCACACTAGGCTCCAGAGGTCATTATGTCTCAGAACTATGATGCCAAGGCTGACCTGTGGAGTATAGGGACCATTGTGTTTCAGTGCCTGACAGGGAAGGCCCCATTTCAGGTGAGAACCGTTTACCCAAAGAAAACCCCAGAGAGACAAGTTAGGTATGGTATTATTGTCTGCACCTGACATGTGGTGTGTACATCCACTTAAAATTGTCATGAAAGATTTAGCTAAAGTCAGTTTAGAAATGATAAAGAAATTCTGGCATATTACATTACTGAGCTGTAGGGTAACATCAGACTGCTCTTACTGAAACTGAAAAACTGTTACATCATTCAGTCGATATTGTCTGATGTAAGTCTGTCAGATAAAGCTGTGCAATACTGTTAGTATTTTGGCTAATGCATAAAAAGTTTTAATCTCAGCTGGGTTTTTTAAATTGTAGTTTTCATTCCTGCTGTCCTGCTTTTTCATCTGTGTGTATGTGGCATGTTCAGCACGATGGTGTGTGAGTGTGTATCACTTGTATGTGAAAAGGTGCTGGACTAATAAATGGTAGGTATTGTGGTACACTCACTTATTTGTCTTTGCATTTTTAGGCAAGCAGTCCTCAGGACCTGCGCTTGTTTTACGAGAAAAATAAAAATCTCAGCCCAAAGTAAGTACGCACTGCTGTGTGCGCTGAATTTAGTTGTTTTCCAGTGTAATGGGACACAAATGTTTATCTGTATCTGACCATATATATGTCTGTAGCATACCCAGAGAAACCTCCAGCCAGCTGAGGCACCTGCTGCTTGGGCTGCTGCAGCGGAACCATAAGGACCGGATGGACTTTGGTCAGTCCCACTACATTCTGCCACTCTCACCATTGTTTTATTTGCTCAAACAGGACTGTGTATAAACAACCCTGCTGGTGAAATGTCAGTTCTTTTAAATGAATATTTCAGTGGAAAAGTACACAACCAAGTGCATACTACACAGTCTTAGCCCTGATTTCCAGTGGGATCAGCAACAAACAGTGATCCACGCTTGTGTTGTGTGAAGGATTCAGTGAGGTGATTTTCCCAGTCTGTGAGCGTAGTTTCCAGTCTCAGGTACCTCATTGTGTTCTAAACGTGATTGAAATTCTCAGTGATTACCTCAACAGAAAATAGTAGGATGATGTAGTAGGAGTGATGGGGAGCAGCCAAAGAGTCAACCAGAGGTCAACCAGAGGCGATGGAAAGAGCTTGATTCCTTGCTTGACTATGATTAATGTGATTGCTCATGCAATTGCACTATTGTTCTTCTTAAGTTTTGTTAGTGTGATTGTGAGTTATTGTAAATACATAAGTAAAGTTGGACCCCGGTTACCATAGCAGGCACAGAATCACACATTGCATTTTCTTGTGGAAATGTATTCTAGTTAAATTTGAGTGTTCATTCTATTCTTTCCTTTTTTCTGTGAAAAATGTTGCAGAAACAACAAATACTTCTCAAACTCAAGCTAGTCACAAGCTTTTCTCATTTATATCCATGAGCAAGTGAGATTGTCTGGGTGAAAGTTCATATAGTGCATGAGCCTGTTCTGCGATTGCTCGTGTACAGTGCATGCAGCTTCACTGACAGTGGGTCATGGGCCATAAATGCAGTGTAGCAATTATGAGACTTCCAAAGTCATGTACTGTTTGTTCGTAGTTAAACAGAATCCGTAACAAATATGTGCCCGTTATTGTAACAGAGTTAGCTTTGTAAAATCCTACTCTTTTGCGAGACCAATTCAATGCATTCTTTTGTCCTAAACACTTGATGTGATTAGCACATTATGTGTAATGTGTAATCTTTCATTCTCCTCAAATTATTAGATGAGTTCTTCAAACACCCTTTCCTTGAGGCAAGCTCCACCATGAAGAAGTGTGAGTTCCTTTTCTGTTCATATTTATATGTGTAATAAGGTCATAGAGTGGATATCTTCACTTATTAGTTTGTTCTTTCATGTTGACCACCAGAATGTTTGCTTTTAACCTTCCTGCTCATATTGGTGGTTTGTGTGTGTGTGTGTGTGTGTGTATGTGTATGTGTATGTGTATGTGTGTGTGTGTGTGTGTGTGTGTGTGTGTGTTTATAGCGGCTCCAGTGACCCTGACATGTTTTCCCAGTTCAGCTTCAGCAAGCTCATGTAGCAGCTCCTCCACCTCGCATCTTGCCTCCCCTCCTGTAAGTGTGCATTTGTGTTCTGCTGCACTGCTGACTAGCTGCTACATTGAAGGTGCTTGATAAATCACACACTAATCCTTCCTGATAAAGTGGACATAAGAAGGGTCAGAAGTTTATCATTGTTAGCACAGCAAACATTTTGGGCCTGCTGCCGCAATGTATACATTTTAAAGTTAATGCTTAACACCATACCCCACAAGGCAGGAGTGGTGTACATCTGGAGAAGGAAGTTGTGGGTACAGAATCTGTCATTAGCACACATTAGAATGTACAGGGTAGGGTTTGTATCCGTGAGTGTGTGTTGTTTAAGATTAAATTTAACTTGGGATGGTACTGTAATTTAAACGATTTCTACCAAAATCTGTAATATTAATACTGTATGAATTTTTAGGTTTTTACTGGTGTAACAGGCCGTAGAGGCTTTGACATTTCAGTCTTTGGTGTTTTTGTTGGAATTTACACTGATGCGTTATTCTGTACTAGTTTTCAAGCTAAATAGCTTATGAATTACATTCCAGTAACTAGTTTGGTACAACTAAAAAAAATCTCAAACAGTGCTTTTGTTAATGTACTGTGAGTGTGAGTTGAGTTGTGCCCCACATGTTTGCCCTCTGTCTCAATCTGCAGCAGTCCCTTGGTGAGATCCAACAGAATCGAGTGAAAGCTTTAGCTTCCCCTACCCAGGACTCCCCAGGCTATCTGTTAAAGGATTCAGGCGGTGGTGACGGCAGCAGCAGTAAAAATTCTTCCTGCGACACGGATGATTTTGTCATGGTTCCGGCTCATTTCCCCAGTAAGCTCTCTGCTTTTCTCCCTTCAAAACCATATGGACTTCACCATCACACTGTGTCACAAGATGGCAAGTGACAGATCTATTAGTGAAGGATTCAGATGATTTGTCATTCTCTCATATCTTACTCCCCCACCCTCCCCACCCCCTTTTCTCTCTGTCTTCTCTCTAGGTGAGCTCACATGTGAAATGCCCTCAGGGAAGGTGCTTCAGGATAGTCTGATGTGTGGGTGAGAAACCTACACTTCTTTATCACTTCACTGGAACTTGATAGAAGGCTATGTTGTTGAAATTGCTCTTCTGTAGTATACACAAAAACTCAGTCTCATCCCTTACCAAGGTGCTCTTTCACACTTAATTGCCTTAGTCAGTGACAGACCCTGCTCTGTGATGGTGCAGTAACAGTGTTTTCTCTCTCCTCTGCAATAGGAGCTCTCTCCTGGCATCTGGAAGTCAGGCCAAAACCCCACCACGGTCACCCTCGTACAGTAGCTCTCCAGGACTAGCACGGTAAGAGCAGTAGAAACAGATCCACTGTTTGCACTTTATAGTCACAGCCATCCTGTTCTTTGTTCATTCACCTAATTTTATTTCTTTTAATTTTCCACTTACTATTATAAATAAACAGTCCAAAGCAAACTCCAAATTGACTTTTTCATCAAAGAGCAAATGCATTCTTGCTAAAATATGACACAACACACTTTTATAAAGAAGTTTGTTGCTGCTCCAACAAAAGGCATTATAGAAAACTGCATTTGCTTTTGTTGTGATTGTAATAAAAAGGAAAAAGGCTTTCATTTAGCTCTCTTAGGTTAGTGTTATTTGGTGTTTTTGTGTATGCATATTCCCATACATTCAGACTTATAGCTAAAGCCAAGTCCAAATGATTGCATACCTCTGGTCATATGCGAACATTAGTACGCAACCTCTACAGAGATCATACTTCTGCACATTGTAATGCACAATTCCTATTTATTTGTGCAATGGAGCAAATTGGACAAAAAAAATTAAATGCAGTTGTGCCCTGAAAACTTTGTTTTCTTTTAGTAAGTGAACAAAACATTTGATTTAAAAAGTTCTTAAGTTCTTAAGTTAATTGTTACTATGAAAACCATGTTCAGCACAATAAGGAATAATACACAAAAATATAATGCTGTATTACTGTGTAGACTGTGTAGACTTTCACACCGGAATAAAAGTGTTGCAGCATAGGATTTTGCTTCTGGCGGAAGAGAGGAGTGCGCATGACTGTTGGTGTTAGCTTTTTGTTCAATGTACCATGTGGGAATAGGAATCGTTTCTCGAGTGTTTCAATATTGCAGCACCCTTTGAAGATCATGTTCCATGGTGTCTGTAGTATTGTTTCAGAGCCGGCAGCGATTAGCTTCAGTCTGTGTGATAAGATGTCAGATCAGATCAGCCATATGAAAATCACACCTTCAGTGAGCATATTCTCAGTGGTACCGTGTTAGAAGTTGGCATCCATTTGTTTAGGCATGCCTCTTGTGCTTACACAGCACAGAAAGGAGCGGAACTCCTCCTGCAATGTTTTTTGGGGTTTTTTCTTTTTTTTTTTTTACAAGCTGTTTTGGGAGCTGAACAGCATTTCAGTGAAAAAAAATAGCTTGAGGAATTGGTAAAGGCATCCCATTTCTGTAGCTGCCCCATCAATACAGATCAGTGTGCTACTGCCTTTGTGTCTGCTGAAGTCAGCAACAAGCTGTTTTGTTTTGTTGACACTCAGAGGCCAAGTGCAACCTCAGCACTGGCCAGCAGGTGATGTAGACAGGTTTCTTAATAAGAATAGAAAATTCCATCAGCTAACAGAAGATCCATCATTTTATTTTGCTAGTGAAGAAAGTGCCATTTTATCTTATGTCAAGAAAATGCCATCAGAATCACATTTTATATGATTTATGGGGCGGTGAAAATAAGTTGGTAATATATCAAGTGCAATGCACATTGGACATCATAAAACTAATCCTAACCCTAACCACTTTAAATTACCCATAGCCTACATGTTTATTTTATGTTTATTTGTGTGGCTGTATGTACAAAAGTGATTATTATACATTTTTACATGACTACTTTCTAGCCTCTTTTTTTACAGCATCACAAAATGAATGAATTCAAAACAAGATGTAGTATCAACTTAGTACTACATGGACTGGGGAGTGAATGTTATGTATTCAAACTTTAACAATGTTTTACATCTTCAAGTCAAGTAGGTTTTATTGTCATTGCTACCATATACACAGAGTACACAGTAAAAATGAAACAATGTGCCCCCAGGACCATGGTGCAACACAGTAGCAGAACAGAACACAAGACCAGAAGTGCAGACAGGACAAAGACCAAGAGCAACAATATAACTAGGCACAGCAAGACAAGACAACGATTAGTGCAATTGACAACATCTACAGTGAGGATAATACAGTATTTTGACAGGAAAAACTATATTGTAGCAGCAGAGAGTTGTGTGCAAAGATGCAGAGCAGCAATACAGAACAGCAATAAATATGATTGAGTGGGGTCATCCACAATGCCGGTGGCTTTGCGGATGCATTGGTTAGTGTAAATGTCTGTGACGGAGGAGAGAGAGACCCCAATGATCTTCTCAGCTGTCCTCACAATCCTCTGCAGGGCCTTGCGATTGGAAAATTACAATTCTCGTACCAGGCTGTGATGCAGCTACAGAGAATGCTTTCTGTAGTCCCTCTGTAAAATATGGTGAGGATTGGTGGTGGAAGGTGCGCTGTTCTCAGTCTCCACAGGAAGTAGAGACGCTGCTGGGCCTTCTTGGTGATGGAGCTGGTGTGTGTGATGTGATGTGAACACCAAGGAACTTGGTGCATTGGACGTTCTCCACCGAGGAGCCGCCGATGCTCAGCGGGGAGTGATCACATTGTGCCCTCCTGAAGTCAACAACCATTTTGTTTTATCCACATTCAGGCACAGGTTGTTGGCTCTGCACCAGTCTGTCAGTTCTTTCACCTCCTCTCTGTATGCTGCCTCATCGTTCCCGCTGACCAAACCCAACACAGTTGTGTCATCAGCAAACTTGATGATGTAGGTCAGCAGTGTGAACAGTAGAGGGCTGAGCACACAGCCCTGGGGGGCCGCTATGTTCAGTGTGGTGGTGCCAGAGATGTTCCATTCAATCCTGACTGACTGAGGTCTCCCAGTCAGGAAGTCCAGGTTCCAGTTTCAGAGGGAGGTGTTTAGACCCAGCAGTCTCAGCTTCCCAATCAGATGCTGAGGAATGATGGTGCTGAATTCTTACATACTGATATGGACACCTTTAAGAGAAAATAACAGCATAATGGGCACCATCTATGAGCAGTGTGTTGTTAAAAGTTCACACCAGCACTACTGGTCTCTGCTCTTCACTGCTTACTGCCAGCCCTTCCTTCTGCAAGCATTCCTTATGAATGATTTCTCCTAAAAGTTTTATAGGAAGTCAATTCTGGGCTACTGTAATACATAAGGCATTGAAAATTTAGCAGTATTGACCCTGAATGTAGTTCTGTGCTCTCTGTTTCTTTGTCCACTGTATCTTGTCCTCGTCTCTCATTTCTCTTTTCTTTTCCCATTTATAGCAAGCCCACTGAATACTCTGTGAGTAACTATGGCAACTATGGTCAGTCTATACCCATTCCAGTACCCACTCAGATTCACAACTACCAGCGAATGGAGCAGAACCTGCACTTTCCCAGCCAGGACAGCTCCCCACGGTCAGTACACACAAACAGTACAGTACACTGTACCCATTCTTTCACAGTGAATTTTTTCACACTGCACGCATTGCGACTGCATCACTTCCTCTGCAGTTTTTCACAGTTTGAATATACTTGTTGAGAAATTTGGGATCACTTGATATTAATAATTTCATATGTAGTGTAGACTAAATTACTATAAACTAGACAAAATGTCCTAGTTAAAATTTCAGATGCTTTTATGATTAATAAAATGTTTTTACGTTGTAAATAATACTGTAATTATGTTTGTAGTGATTTTCTGTTTGCTGAGTTAGCTACCTTGGTATTTTATCACTCTTTTTAAATATGAGATATTACATATTACATTTATATAGATATTACATTTATCAACTTTTTAAAACTGTGTCTTTTGACCCTGTCTCTAAATATAACAACGGCAGCTCCATTCATTAAAAGTTTTAAGTTGCATCATAAAGAATAAATGCTAGATGTATTTTCTGCAACAGGATTGCCTTTATATTACTGAAAACAGTGATTTTGACCTTCTGTATGGAAAAAAAATTACACTGAAGTGATAGATATACTTCATCTTGACCCGGGACTTCTCTGCCTGGCTCTGTGTGTGTGTGTGATGTAGGTGTGGCCCAATGCGGCGGTGCAGCAGTGGCAGTCCTCTGGGCTGTGGACAGATGGGCCCCTCTCCCCCTCACAGAACCCTCCCCTCACGCAGGCTGTCTATGGGGGGCTCCAAACCCTTCCAGCTTTCCCCACAAGGTGAGCAAACACTGCATTCTGCTGCTTTAATCAACCATCACAGCTAGGAATGGGCATCATTGTCTGGCTAAACAGGTAACTGAACTCATGTTAGTGTTGCTGGGGCCAGGCATGTGTAGTCTGAAATTAAAAGACAAAGTAAATAATGTATTATGGAGGAGGGTTTTTTGTACTTAAATCACAAAGCAAAATCGACTAGAGTACTAGATACAAGATGACATGTAAATAGAGCTGTAGGTGGAAATATTTCAAACAAAAAGATGTCATATGTGTACAGTGTTACACATACAAGTTATCACAATGTAAGTCAAAAATACTTCAGACCAAAGATTAATCTATCAGACAGTCAGGTATGGAGTACCTCTGTCTGCAGCAAGTAGTGAATTACTACTTTGCATAAAAATGTCCTTTCTGGGGTGATGTAAAGTTCATATCTTTAAAAAGCAACAGTTGTGCACATGCCCATTTCTAGTCACAGGACCACTTTATCTATGAATTTAGTTAAATAGCATTTAAACTTTGTGTTTCCTAAACAAGTGTATCATCTGCTCTTTGTCTTAAAAGTGGGCACCATCCCTGAGCTGCCAGGCCAGGTTCGCCCGCTGGGCACAGAGACGGGCCACAGGGGCTGCTGGGACGGAGGTGAGGGCGCCCTCGCTCCATGTCCTCCCTGCAAGCACACATTTACTCATATTTTGAATTATTTTAGTTAAGTGGTTTGATGTTACTGAGTAGCTTTAAATGCACTCCCTAAAGACTCACAGCTGTTTTACATAATTATGTAATCAAGTTCCACTCATGTGCTTGAGCGCTTGATTCAGGTGTGCTGTAAGTGGAACAGAGTAAATATGAGGAATGATCATTGTATCTGTTTGACTAGAGTGAGAAAGTGTACTTGTTGCTTGTTTTATGACCATAGAGACCACCAGAGTCTCCAAGCTGGGGTTTACACTGTGTGCGTTTTCAATGGATGCTGCTTTTGCAAGATGGCACCTTGCATTTGAACACTTCAGGTGCCCTGGGCCCAAATAACTTTGGGTGGTAAAGTAGCCCATGAGTGTCTTTTCTTAGACCAAAAGAAAGACTGGCATCCATTTAAACTAATTTTTTTCTGTAAGGGGAAGGGCCATACATACCATAATATAACACTTGATTGACAGTTATGTTGCAGTTGTTGCTTAGCAACAAGGAAAATATGGTATGGACCACAAAGTACAAAAAGTCCATACCTTCACCTTGCATTTTTCGGCCTTGAGAAAACCACTGTGAACACCGCCTAAGGACGGACAGTATGGGACAAATGTATAAATCATTTTTCTATAATTGGTCGATGTTTTTTTTATAATAATTTGTAGTTGTTCAGAAGTACTGACAACACCCCTGGTAAATTAATAGAAACGTAGATCAAGGTGCATCATAGTAATAAGTCAAATTGTCAATGCTTTAGTAACTAATGTAGTATATTATTTTTACAGCGCACAAATGCAGATAATTTGTGACTTTTTTTCTGAATTTCACACTTCTTGCCATTGATTTTTTGAGCATCTGTTATGAATAGTAACATTATGCTGAGACAAGCCAATGTGTGGCACTGCATCTCAGCACTCGCACTGGATACCAAACCCTGCTTGCCTGATCACCAGTTTATAGTTTCTAGAGTCTGCATTGCTGAGTACAAACAGCTCTCCCTGCCTGTTATTTTGTAAGTCATCTGCCCTCTAGTCTGTGTCATTCTGTTATTTCTGTCAGTGCAGTTCACCCAGGATCTCTCTCTACTCTGCTCCAGCTCTCCAAATTCCAGAGACCAAGGCCTTGTCACACCAGCATGGACTGGGCTCACGCCTTCACAGTGCCCCCTGTCTGCTGGAGGCTGCTGGTGGCTGTAGGCAAACAATCAGGAAGCAGTACTCAGACCCTGTAGTGGCCCCCCAGGGGGGCACAATAGCCCTCAGGCCTCTGCATTCCTCTCCTAGGCTTAGTGAGCTGATGCAGCGCAGCCCATTGCCCACCATCCTTGGATCCCCATCAAGAGTATGTGGTTATTGTTAATTTGGGCTTACTTTTTTTTTACTGGTTTTTACTGCTTTTACTTGTTTCTGCCTACTTAATTTATTGATTATTTTTTGTTGTTAAGCTTGCTTCTGATACTTCTGAAGTACAAAATGGGTTAAGCTGGCTTGATAAACTTAATATACTGACAGTTTTAAACATACAATTCTTTTCTCCTCCTTCCTGTCAGGGTATGCCCCCGTTTGAGTTCCCCAAACCACCCAGTTCCCCCAACATGGTTACTTTTTTGACCCAGCAGGGCTTGGTTTTCCCATCATCCGCCAGTAGGCCATCGCAAGGAGAGGCAGGAATGCCTGCTACCTGTCAGGCTGAGGAAGCCAAGGCTTTTGGAAGGTACAAACTATAGAAGAGGAAGACTTTTGTGCTGTTTTTTTTTTTAAGTGAAAAGAACCATATATTAACCATGCAAGAGTCAAATTCCCCTCTTTCTTCCCTTAATTTACCTTCAGTTGTCTGTGTCTTTTTTCGTTGTAACTTCCATGTTTTCCCTGTAACAAACTCTGTTGTTTCTGCAGGTCCCAGAGTGCTGGTCGCCTGTCGGACATGCTGCTGATGGCAGCGTTTGGGGGACAGATGGGTGATCGAGGGAGCACAGAGAGCCTCAGTGCGGACAGGGCCATAGACATTACAGGTTGCTCCCTCTTTTTCCTGTCCATCTCTTTCTAATTCTCTTTCTCCTTCTCCCTGACATCCGCATGCACACAAATTTCTTCTAGACAGTGAGAACTGAAATTAGGAATAGCAGTGTGTGCAAGAGTGACACATGGGTTACTTTGTTTTCCTTGTAAATAAATAATAAGATGATTAAACTCATTATACTGCAAAACATTCCATCATGAGAGTGATGGATGTTTTGTCTGGTTGAGATGAATGTTAACGGTTAACGGTTATAGAAATTGTATTTAGTTCTTAAGTGCTGCCCAGATGATGCAAGGCATATTGCTGGAGATAAAGAACCTGACATTTGCCTCGTTATTTACTGTACAAGTCGGTTCTCAGAAGTTCCAGATGTCCACATGGCAGCAGCCTTTTTTATGACTTAAAAGGTTCAATGGTCTCATAAACTGTACATTAGTTATCTAAGTAGGGCAATGAACACCTCATGCAGGGAGACTGTGTTTTTCCTGTAGAAAACAAGACAATACAACAGGCCAAAGAATGATGACTTGTATAAAGTGGATACTGCTATTTTAAGTTTATAGAGATATTCTTCATTTTTTATTCCACGGGTGTTAACCATTCTAAGAAGTATCCTCCCCCCACACACTTAAGCGGAATGGAAAAAGCAAAGAGCCTCTATGGGGTTTGCTGTTTTAATTTTTGTGAAATATTTTCTTTATTTTAACCCTGGTTGCTTAACAAAATGATTGCATTATATTGCTATAAAAGACAGAACTATAAATGAAAATAAAATCAAAAATTCAAAGACATACACAAATTGCCCTATATCATATTATGTTATATACACACACACACACA
>JBBPCY010000023.1:11951877-11970027 GCA_037974405.1 Brachyalestes nurse | reverse complement strand
ATAATTTTTTTTCCATATCATATATATGTTTTTATTTCAGTTCAAGGGTAACATATGCGTTTCTGGGTTGCTTGTATACTGTGTATGTATATATAAGCAACCCAGAAATCCATATGTTAACCCTGAACTAAAATAATAATACAAAATAAAATTGAATTTCACAGAAAAACTGAGACCATTGTGCAGTTAAAACTGGAGAACATTATGGAAAAGGTATTATCTTTGTTGCTAAAGCATTGTCTATCTTCAATGTAATTTTCCACTTCACAGCACCCTCTGGTGATGGTACCATGGTAGTAGGCTCAGGCAGTCCAGCCCGTGTGGTGTTCACTGTGGGCTCACCTCCCAGCGGAGGCACTCCGCCACAAACATCCCGCTCCAGGAAGTTCTCAGGTGAGACTGAATGTTATCTAAAGTCTTTTACAGCTCTTCTGCAGGCATCTTTTCATTCCACGCCAGTTACAGTATGCAATGTGTGTATATAGAAATATAATGTATGCGTATGTGTGGCCATGTGTTTATTAATTCATTGATGTTTAGTTATTAATTTGTTAATTTTTGATGAATGTTCAAAACTGTCCCTTCTGCCCAGTACTGTCCAATAGCAGGTTAGAAAATTGGCAGCTTTACTAATTGCTGATGGTTCTCATTGATTTTTGTCTCTTAGCAGGTTCTTCAAGTTCCATTAGCCCTGCTGGATCCCTTACCAGCCGCTGCCCCCATTCAGGAATGTTCTTGGATGGCTATCAGGGTCCTTCCAGTCCTCGCTATGTGTCCCATTCTTCAAACCTAGAGGGAGCTATAACCTTTGAGGCCCCTGAGCTCCCAGAAGAGACGTTAATGGAGGTAAATTTTGTCTCTTGTTAAGTTCTGTCACCATGTAACATGGAACCATGATTTTTCGTTAGTAAAAGCTCATTAAAATTGTTAAATTGTGGTTATTATTTATTTCTGTTTTCATAAGACACTCATTTAGACTGTTGCCATCTGATGCAAGGTTGAGTATATTAAGTTGAATGATACCCCAAAGAGGAAGACATTATACCCTTGCAGATGTTCTAAGGACAGCATAGGGTTTATGGCCAAACCATATCTTTAAATATATCTTTACAACCATACCTGTAGGTGATCACACAAATAATCAATATTCAGTTCATTTAGTAGGTCAGTGGGAGCCCAGTATGGTACAGATAATTATGAAATTATTAATTGTTTATTTTTAATTTTAAAAACACAAAATTTCCTTTTTGCAGTACATTCAGTCAGTTAAATTACTAAAATTCTAATTCAAATAAAATAATCATTTATTGTTAAATATTGATCATTGTTTATTAACAAAAATAAAACTTATTCTCAGTATTTATCATGTTTGAGACATAAGCAAAGCAAAATGACACATTTCTATTTACCCATTTATCATGTAATGATTGTTCAAGGGCAGCTGGAGCTTTTCAGTGATTGAGAAAAACCTTGACTACAGGGTGAGGAGTCCTGGTGATTATTTTAAATACCATGGGTTGGGTTGGGTTCCATATTTTAGTGTAGTTAAAACAGGCAGGAGCAGCTTCAGCATTCTGTCTTGCATGTCTGTGGTTAGGCTGGCATGAAAGTCGTTTCAAGCCAAGCCCTGGTGTAGAATGCTGTATCTGATCATGTTATATCTGTCTGCAGCAAGAGCACACGGACACTCTGCAAAGGCTTCGCTTCATGCTGGAATTTGCCCGCTGTATGGTTGAGGTGGCGGCAGCGAGGGGTGGAGAGGGTGAGCGGACAGAACCATCATCGACCTGTCTGCACGAGCAGCAGAGCATGGTGACAGACCAGATCAGCTCCCTGAGCCGAGAGTGGAGGTAAGGAGTCCAGACATGCACACACACACAGCCTCCATGCATCTCACCCACAGTGCTTTTATGCAGTAGGAAATGAAGCGTTCCTTTCTGTCAAATCATAATGAGGATCTGTATCACTAAGATGTAGTGTGTGCGTGTGCGTGCGTGTGTCTGTGTGGGTGTGTCTGTGTGTGTCTGTGTGTGTCTGTGTGTGTCTGTGTGTGTCTGTGTGTATCTGCGTGTGTCTGCGTGTGTGTGTGTCTGTGTGTGTGTGTCTGTGTGTGTGTCTGTGTGTGTTTCAGTTATGCTGAGCAGTTGGTGCTGTATATGAAGACTGCAGAACTCCTGTCATCTTCTCTGCATACAGCCATGGAAGGCATCAAACAAGGCAAATTGTATCCCTCCACCACTGTCAAACAAGGTTAGCATACCTCAGATAAAATAATAGAAAAAATATATTCTTTTCTACATTCATGTTACTTCCTGTAAAGTTACTGTTTTGCGGATGCAAATGTTAAGACATTAATATTTAGTGGCCTGTGTCTTATAGTGGTCAGGAGGCTGAATGACCTGTACAAGTCAAGTGTGATGTCATGTCGCTCTTTGAGTGCACGCCTGGAGCGGTTCTTTTCCCACAAGCATCGTCTGATGGACCACATCAACAGCATCACTGCAGAGAGGCTCATCTTCAGCCACACTGTGCAAATGGTATGAGAAAAAAAAGTGCACAAACATGGTCATGGGTCTTTGTGTTAACGACCTGCCTGCCAGTACATGCCTCACTCCCCATTGAATGGAGAGGTGTTTTTTGTTTTTCCTTTGTATGTATAGGTGCAGGCTGCTGCACTGGATGAGATGTTCCACCAGGGTGAAGCTTCAGTACAGCGCTATCATAAGGCCTTACTACTGATGGAGGGTCTGTCTCTACTTCTTACAGAGCAAGCTGATATCCTCAGTGTCAGCAAGTGTGAGTTTAACCATACACTATACAACTTCTTGCCTACAGAGAATTAGTAGCATTAATTGTGATAGTGGTGTGAATATCTGACCTGGTGACCATTATACTTAGTTACTAGTCTTAAGGAAAGAGCATACTGCATACACATATGTGACGGATGGATATACCATAAAATAATACACTAATACACTTTTTGTTCTTGAAAATAACCTGACTATTACATATATGTAGTTGAACACTGTATCCAGTATCCATAATAATTCATTTAAAATTCAAATTCAGCAATGGTTTATTGCCATGACTATATTTAATTACACAAATTCAGATCTATTTATCATACATCAGTCTATCAATAAGTTAATACACATGCACACACAGAGACACAATGTAGTAAAATCACCACCTTCAGAGCAACACCCTTAATTCTGATGTGTTTTTTTCTGCCTGAACAGGTAAGCAGTGTATTGAGCGTCGTCTTACTGCCTTGCAGCCTGGCCTGTGTATATAGAGCCTTTGGTTTTCTGTTTTGCTGCTAAGCCTGACAAGTTCCCTACGTTCCTCCAAAGCGACCCCCAGCTTTTGGGCCCAACTTCCACTTCTTGGTCCACCTTGAAATGAAGGCTGAGAGGACTGGGCCCTTGCTGATACAGACACCATGGCTGAGTGTGTAGCAATGCCTGCAGACTTTATAATGAGGAGAAGCCAAGTCGCGCCACACTTTGGGCAGCCATTCCCCAGCACACCGTTCACACATCAGATATGGGGTCCATTCTCCCAAAGGGCCAGTCACATACAGGCTGTCATATCAGTCATCTAAGATAAGCAGACTTACACATATTCCTTCACATCCTCGCTGCAAAGGCTGTTTCCTGTGGATCTGTCTCCACTGTACTTGTACTATAAGCTGCACTGTGTAAACATCTTTTTTTCACATGAACATGATGATTTCACTTTATAATGGGAATGTGCAATCACAGTCAGTTCATCATCACAGTCATCAGCAGTTGGATCGATTTAGTCGTGAGCTGGAAGTCTCAGATGGCAATTCCAGGAATCTGTTTAGGTGTCTGCCCAGCCACTTCAAGACACATTAAATGCTGTTTAGGCTGAATATTATTATTCCTCGAAAAGGATCCTCCTGATTTTTGAATTTTGAATTTTTGATTTTTTTTTCCTTTCTGATTTCAGTTACCAGTTTGAAAAAAGAACAATCACTGGATAAATGTTTATGGACCAGAAATAGAGGCTTGTTTTATAGATGGATTCTGCCAGAATACTTTATCATTGTTGAAGGCTCCAAACAGGCAGTACCATTTTTTGTGACATAAGAACCATCCTATATTCTTTAAGTAGTAATTTTTTTTTCCTAACACCAGTGAGGCCACGTGTAGCACTTTAGTGAATGTTGACCAAGCTAATGAAAGAATTCCACTTTGTCTCCAAATCATACAGTAAGAAAAACTGGCAGATATGGAGACGTGTCTAGATCACTTTTATTTTTATTTTTTTTTTCTTTTATTCAGCTTTATGATGTTGTGTTTGGCAATCATGCATTTGCATATGTGTCGTCTTCTTAGGTGTGTGTGTTTGAATGGAAGTAGGCCAGAGTTGACAAACAAGCAGTGAACAGTGAAACAGCCCGAAGCCCTTGTTACATTATTTAAAATGGTGTGGTTGCATGGTTCATTAATAGATTTAGTTGTTATTTCTGACGCTGGGCCAAATAGTGTGGTAGTGTGGAACATGTCCCCATTCGTAAAACAGGCTTGTGTTTCTTGTAGTTCGCTTCTGCAGAATTTAACTGAGATCTTCTGACAGAGGTTTCTCATTTGCATTAAATGGGTTGGCTTTGAAATAAAGCTTAAAGATCTTGAAGGCGCGCACATATGTTTTATCCTGCCGATTCCTCTGCCCTGGCATACTTTAAGAAGTTTTATCTCATCTCTATATTCTTTTTGTCTCTGCTGATGATAATATGCTCTCCTACGAAACGGTCATAGCTTTGTTTTTGTAATGGGTGTGGTGAAGGTTCACTATAATCTATACCAGGAAACCAAAGGGCAGGTCTTGGCCTAATACCATAAATATCTTTAGATTATTGCACTGTTTGAGGGCTCATCAGTAATGTACATTGGGGTGGACTTTAGAAACAGATGGAACATTTTAATGCAAGTGATCATGTTTCGTTTTAGAGTGTGTCCAGTGAGTGTGTTTAATCTTAAAATATATTAATGTGTGCCGTCTTAGAGTGGTTATGTGTGTCAAACATAGGTTTAAGCTATTTAAAACATGGAAATGTGCCTTTCAAGAAAAAAATGCAAAAATAAGAACACTGAAAAAAAAACTGTTGAATGCTTTTTAAAAAAATGTTTTTCTTCATTATTTTGTAGTACTCGAGTGAATTGGCTCTTGTGTTTTGATGTTGTGAGTGGAGATGGGTATTGGCTTTAGTTTTGCGAAGTGTACTTTGTGTGTTTGGACTGATGTTTGTGTACAAAGGTGTAAGATGGATAGTTTATGCTGTACTTTAATGATAAAAAGATTTTTACTTTTGAAAAAGCGATGCGTTGACACTTCATGGTGCATAACAAAGGCCAGTTACAGTATGGACCGAGCTGAAGATACTGCATGTGTATAAGATTTTGTCCTTTTTTTTTCCTCTGTGTTGGTATGTAAATGTCTTTCTACATTGTCAGACTGTGTCATCCTTTGTCAGGCACACTGGGAAGCCACTTCCTTTAATAACATCTGTGTTCTATTCTTTTTACAGACGTGCACCCTTTTTGAGCTAATACTAACCTAATCAATGTTCGTTCATGTCAGGCTTAGATCAGTTTCTGGAGTCCCCCAGTACACTTTGTTTTCCTCAGTTCAGCATACCACTTCAGCTGAGTAGGGCGTTTGTTTATGAGCTGGATTACTTGTGTTGGGAGTAGGGAAACACTAAAATGTACAGAAAAGGGGGCCTCCTGGTTCAAGGCTGGGAAACACTGAGACCACCCAAAACTATATAAATATATGCTGCATCTTAATCTTCTGAAATTGAACTGATATTTGGTTTCTTCACCTAAAGTTTGATACGGATAATCTTGTGTGACACTAATCATGCATTACCTAAGCTCACCGCTCCCTTGTATTTTCAGTACAACTTTGAAGGTTTGCTTCTGTGCTTTGCCTATGTACATGTTTTATCCTAATCTCAAAGTACCACTTGTAAATAAGGACTGTAAATTAAGTTACTGGGGCAAACATGTATATACAAGGTGTAAACGCATGAAGATGTGCTTTCCATTCCCTCAACCCCACCAGAGAGATACCTGCATCACCCAGTTGTCACTAGACTGTTGTTAAAGCATTTCTTATAGTCAACTCTGTAGTGACTTAAGGAACCGTACACACTATTTCAGTATATACCAGATGTAATTTTTTTTTTGCTTTAAAAGGTACCACACAAATAAAAGGACTATTAAAATTAATTCCTTTTGTGTTTCCTTAGTGTTTTAAACTGTTTAACCACACAGATATGTTGAAGCAAAGTGTCAGATATTAAATACACATAAATTCTCAGTCAAACTACTATAATAATCGACAATTATTTTTTTCTGAACTTTTTCCTGAAGTTTTTATTGTATTACAGAAAAACTGAGCTTTTAGGCAATGCTGGGCAACTGTTCAGAAATGTTCTATTGCACACTATATTTAAGTGTTACAGAAAATTGGTTTACGTTTATGGCATTTAGCAGACACTCTTATCCAATTTACATCACATCAATATGAGCTTTTTAGACACATTCCAAAACCATGGACATTTAAACAGAGTCCTCCTTCTTCACATTTGCAGCTATTACAGGGAGGCTTTTCCAACAGCTTTTAGAGTGTTTTGTTAATGTTTTGTGAACAAGTGCATACTCATGCTACTGTTGCCATAAACATTTTCATTGTTTCAAATGCCTGCTGTAGCATTACCATTAAACCTAGCTCAAACCCTGAACAGCCCCAGCCCATTATTCTTCCTCCACCAAACTTCACTGTCATCACTATGCATTTCAATAGAGTTTTCCTGGCAACCGAGATAACGTTTCTACTGCTTCAGAGTCCGGAGGTACTATGTTTAACACAACTTCAGTCGACACTTGGAATTGCAAACTGTGATCTTAGGCTTGTGTGCAGCTCTTTGACAATGGAGACCTATTTCATGCTCCCAGTGAACTGTTATTGTGCTGATGTTTCCAGAAACTGTTCATATATCATAACATTTTCCATTCATACCATGGCGTATCAAGGCACTAGCTGAGCACTTTCACTGATTGTTGGGGGCTGTGGAAGTGGGAGGTGTGTTTCTGAAATTAACTGAAATGAGAATACACAATTGCAAAGGTTGATTTCATAATCTTTTTTTGCCTTAAGGGTAAGCTAAATTATCCTCATTATCCTGTGCAATATTAAATTGCGCAGACATCATAACAGTTTGTTCCTTTTGTATAATGTTTACAGATTTTTGTGTAAGATTCAAATCAAGATTTATTTTTTCAGTTCAAGCCAAATCAGTTCACACTTAAATAACATAATTAATTTCATACACATAGAAGGGTAAGCACAATCTTTAAAACTATTTATACTGTAAAATAACTTAAATGGCCTTAGGACAGGTAATATTTCATTTATTTCATGTCTACATAAGCAGATTTTCCTTAGAAACTGACACTGCTTATCTATCTCTCTATTAGTCTATCTAGCACTGGCGAAATATGTATTAAATGAATTAACTACAGTCTTTTGCAGCCTGCAGTACAATTTTAAATATATTTCTTTGTTTTATTTAACTTACTATTTATTGAATATGTATGAGCATGTGTCTTTTTTCCTTTCTCTGATACACTGCACCTGAGTGTTCTCACGAATATTAGAATCAAACATGATAGTGTGATTACACACACATTATGTGCCTGCCTGTAAATACACTGATAAGTAAATGACCCAGTACATAAATAAATAATAAAAATGTACTATTAAAGAAATATATTAAATTTAACATTATCAGAATGAGAATCAGAAAACTCCCAGAGGAATCTGCCTGTTACGACTACAGACACAGAGAGACAAGAACAAATGTAAAATATAAAGTTAAAATAAATCTGTAAAAAAAAAAATCTCAGTATGAAATACACTATGCTATATACACAAATGCTGGTTCTTAATACTGTAGATAAATAACTCAGTTATGTTCATTTCTAACAACACATGGTGGAGTCATTGGATGTAGTAGAGATCAGTAGCACATCAGCAATACAGATAAGTAGTGATATTCACATGGTAAGATTATTGCACATAATGATAACATTTTAGCACATATTTAGAAAACTTCACATGATATTGCATATAGTAAGACAATTGTACAAACGATATTGCACAAAAGATAATGTTTCAGGAACCAATAAGAACTTTGCACAATAGTATCAATAGTGTTGTTGATAGTAATTCTGTTCTAACTTGTAAGACTAATTTCTGCATTTGTGTCAAATTTTGTTGTTATGTAAAGTGTATATACTGATCCTTTTATTTGTTGTTGTTTTCCATGTTCAGACTGTAAAGTCGGGGGATTTTTCAGAACGGGCAACCCGGGCAATAACTTTTATTACTAGTTTCTGAATTTCTCTAAAGTTTTGTTGTTATGCAAAGTTTATTTTATTTATGTATTCATTTTGGTTTTGGATTTGGTTGTGTTTAAATAATGAGCCTTTTATTTGTTGTTGTATTCCGTTTTTCACTGTGAGATATACAGTAGGGGGATTTTCAATACATTAACTGGCAACCCCATTGCTTTCTCGCGATGCTTTGCGAGAGTTCCGAGTTCTCTGCTCCATGTGGATGAGCTCCTGGTCGATAGCAGAGATTGAAACTCTGGGAGATAGACTAATATAACGGTGCGTTTGATATTAAGGGGTTCAAAATCTCATTCCTGTAAGATGTGTCAGTGAATGCAGCCCACGTGGTGCTGAGAGGGAGTTCAGGTCTGTAGGTGAGGGGGTTTCTCAGGTCATGCTGAGGTTTCCTCAGCTTCTTCAGGTCTTTGCCAGCCAGCGTTGCAGATCAGCTGTTACAGCCAAAGCCAGGGGTGAGTCACTGTTTCTTCTTCTCCATTATTACCTGCTCTTTCTGTCCTCTGTGCTGTAAACTGTGCTCTCCTGCAGGTTGGAGCCAATTGAAGAAGCTCAGTGGCCTCTTAGTGCAGAGCAGGATGATGGCAGACGAGCAGAATCTTCCTGAGGTCACTGTGCTTAAAAGAGCCTCAGATAGCCCTGCTGTAGAGAACGACCACCAGACTAAGAAGCTGAAAACAGATGAAGACCAGACAGTTGAGGAGAAAAGATTTCCCAAGAGAAAGGTTGTCCTCCTGATGGCATATTCAGGAAAAGGCTATTATGGGATGCAGGTAAGTTGTGAAAAGGAGACAATGATGGGATTGGGTCTGTTTACTTGCTTATTTGCTTATTCTCCTTCTGTTTTTAGAGGAATCCTGGAAATGCACAGTTTAAAACCATAGAAGATGAACTCGTCACAGCTCTCGTCAACGCTGGCTGTATTCCAGACAACCATGGGGAGGATATGAAAAAGATGTCTTTCCAGAGGTGTGCAAGGACAGACAAGGTGAAGATTTTTCCCAAGCAGACAGTGCTGTTAGTCCTGTAGATTTTGTGTGTGCTCATAAATGTCTGATTGCTCTCTGCAGGGCGTTTCTGCAGCCGGCCAGGTGGTGTCTCTAAAGCTGTGGCTGATTGAGGATATTCTAGAAAAGATTAACAGCCATCTCCCACCACAAATAAGAGTTTTAGGTAAATGCTGTTAAGAAAATTTACTGCATCGTGCTCATTGTTAAGAGTATACTTTACCAGACCAACCATATTAAGAAAGATCTACAGAGTATTGAAATGTTCTGTCATCGTGTACCAAATTTCTGTCCTAGAGGCCCATGGCTTTAGTGTTTTCCCACTTTAACAGATACCCAATTCAACTAATTAAGGGGTTATAAATAAGCTGATTAGGTGAGGTGTGTTGGGAGTAGGGAAATCACTAAACTGAAATCACTGGTCTAGACTCATAAGTATGTTACTAACGTCAACATTCTGCTGAAATGCAAGTATTTTCTAGAGAACCCTGTTTAAAATGTATGTGTGAAGTTTTTAAAGATGTAAACAATCTTCGCATAATCAAACATTTCTTTACCATTTCAGTGGTTCTGCTTAGGATGTTTTTAGATGGGAAGATTCTTTTAAAAGCTTCCCTACGCTCACACATCTCATTTACAAAAGTGGTTCTTTGGAGAGAACCTCCTTTGGTTATTTTATGGCATTCCCATTTTAAAAGCATTTATTTTTTATATATAGTTGAGGAATAGTTATCAAAGTCAAGGTATCTGTATCAAAAATGTCATCCAACCCTGACCAGCATTACTAAATATATGATTATCCTGCAGGTTACAAGAGAGTCACAGGTGGCTTCAACTCGAAAAACAAATGTGATGCCAGAACGTATTCTTATATGCTTCCTACTGTGGCCTTTTCTCCAAAAGACTATGACCAAGAGGACACATCCTTTCGGTTGGCTGCAGAGACCCTTCAAATGGTCAACCGTCTGTTCACTCTCTACAAAGGCACTCACAATTTCCACAACTTTACCTCGCAGAAGGGTCCCCGGGACCCGAGTGCCAAACGCTACATTACCCACATGTCCTGTGGAGAACCCTTCATAAGGCAAGGAACAGAGTTTGCTGTCATTACAGTGCGAGGACAGAGCTTCATGATGCACCAGATCCGGAAGATGATTGGCCTGGTGATCGCAGTGGTGAAGGGCTACGCGGAGGAGGAAATCATGGAGAGAAGCTGGGGGGAGGAGAAGGTTGATGTTCCAAAAGCTCCTGGGCTCGGCCTGGTGTTGGAACGGGTGCACTTCGACCGGTACAACAAACGATTTGGTGGAGATGGTTTTCACGAGACCCTGGAGTGGACCCAAGAGGAAGACGCCATCGCTGCCTTCAAGGAGGCGCACATATACCCCAGTATAGTGGAGACTGAGTGCCTTGAAAAGTCTATGGTCAACTGGATGGCCACGCTGCCCATTCATGACTTTGAAGCTTCTGCAACAGGCAAACAGGAGCGCAAGGTAATTGACACAAGACACCAGAATAATGTAAAATAAAAAGTAAGATCAAATAAAATAAATAAAATAAGTCTAATGTAAGTCTTAATAGAATCTAATAAAAATAAAATAAAGTCAAATCTGAATAAAAAACAGTGGAAAGAAAACAACCATAACAATATGCATATTAAGTACAGAAGTCTAATCTGATCTGAATGAAGAAAAATTGTGCATATGATTTTAACACGATTATAAACAATGATTTTCTTTTTTTCAGGATGAAGATGAAGACGGAAATGCATCTGACTGAATCTTGAGGGCATCTTTCTTTTCTTCCACAATTTTATTTTTACTTATTGCTGTGTAAATGATTGTTTTTCTGTTTGCAAAATTATACTTTTGAAATAAAATTTTATTTAATTGACCCTCATATTGTTTTATTTGCGATTCATTAGACTTCATTATACACAGTAAAGCTTGCAAAGTAATACATAGCTGTTCATTTTAGGGAATAAGGACTGAAAGATATCAGTTTGTAGATCACTCTGACATTATTGTGAAATCATTGGTATATTTTGCTGATAGTGCTGATCATCCAGTCCATGGTGGTGTAATTGAACAGAGAATCACACGTAGCCACAGACCAGCATCAAGTGCTCCCCTGAAATCCTTTCTCCCCACTGCCATCAGACTCTTTAACTTAACTAAAACTTAATATAAAATATACTATGATATATACACAAATTCTGGACATAAATACTACAGTAAAGTAACTTGCAGAATAGTGAATTGCTTACGAAACAGAAGGTAGTCAGGAGTGTGTTAGTGCATGTTGTAGAGATCAGTAGTAAATAATATTGACATACGTAGTGATATTCACGTGGTAACTATCACATAAGATATCTAATAAGCACACTGTATTTTTATATATATGTTACATTTATATCGAAAAATGTCCGTACAGTCATAAGAAATTTACACCGGGGTCAATAGTTCTCGGAATAATTCCAGTTGTCGTCAGAAAGGTGGATACTATAACTTAAATACGTAACACTATAGATACGTACAAATATTAATGAAGTATAGTGGTTTGGAGTCGCATTGTACATAAAAGTGACATAAGCAGTGGTATTGTATGAAATAAGATAACTGCATATAATAAATATATTTTATAATTTGTACGTAAAGGTTTAGTAAATAATTTAGGAAGTCCCTCCCGTGTCCTCCGACCTCATGGGGCGGTGTTGCTCGGTGTACTCGTTCGTTTCTCTTCAACAGTGGTGGACATGGCGTCGTCCAAAGAGAGCAACGTGAGGCAGGGCAGCAAACAGTCTTTCAAAAAAATAATAAACACCAAGACAGAGCTGATACTGCAGGACAGAAAACATGCAAACGAAATATTCAACATTTTGGAATACCTTCAGGTAAGGCCCCTTTGTGGAGCAGAACCAGAACCTTGTGGAGTCTGATCAAAGCAGATCTTTCAGTGGACACATGACCACCAGAGCAGCCTACAGTTTACTATTATGAAATTAATGTGTTTGTTAAAATGCTAAGACGTCGTCTGACTTTCAGTCCGAAAAAGAGAAAGAAGTCATTTTCGCAACCAGTGCCTGCCAGAAGCTCTTCAGTGATCTGATGGAGAGAGGAGACCTGTATGTTGGTCAGCTGCCCACAGAAGACGACATAGTGGAAGGTAAGCGTTCATAGTATTAGAAAAAAACACCATCACAGACCTTCTGGCAGCAGAGAGGCACCTGGGCTCATATTAGTGTCCTACAGGATCTTCCCAACTGTCTGTGGAACATCTTAATGCATCTTGTTTGTTCCTTGAAGAACTTGATTGTTTTATAGACAGTGTGGACTTTTGGTCCTCTTTAGCACCAACATCTACAGACATACATTTTTCTTAAACTGTCAACAGCTGTTTGTTAGGAAATTCGGAAACGTATCACATTTTTTACCCATGTCCAAACTCAAAACACTCCTTAGCATGCATGATTTTATGTCTCCTAATTCTGAATTCCACAGATATTTTTTTTATTTCTACATGATTTAATCATGAAAAGTTGTTTAGTTTGTCTTGATGTGAAACACTACATTCTACCAAAACTCAGGCACACTGTAGGGTTGATTTTGAGTTTGTGTTTAATAAAAGCTCTCTCACAGAAAGCTGTTACATTAAATGTTGAAATGCTTGACGCAAGAGACAAATATGTACATGCAGGGCCAAGAGGAACCAAGATTTACAACTATTTTGACAAACTTGCATCTAAAAAACCCACATGTGTAGGTTCATTGGTTCCTATGATCAGAACATAAAATGCCTATATTTGTACTGTAAACATCCCACTGTTTTTAGCATAAATTAGTCAATATAATGCACCTTTTCACATCAAACTCCAAGGTTGACTTAGGCAGTCACTTTGGGAATTTAATTTCCCATTTAAACCCATAGCAGTAAATATAGCAGTATCATTTAGGTCTGCTTTAGAGGGTTTTGTGTAACAGCACCACATCCAGCTAAGTTCTCTGATAGTACATTTCTGGACAGTCTTGGTGCCGTTGCCTACCTTAATGTGTGAGGGGTCGCAAGACAATATATTAACATTTTTGGCGCTCATAACTTTATCTGCTTCAGTTAGAAAGGCCACATACATTATCAGTGATTCATAGTCTCAAAGTCTTCTTTAAAAGCACTACTGGTTATACATGTTTATTTATTTATTTTTTTTTTTACTTGACAGGTGATCATGATGCAACTGAAAAATACCACATATTTGTAAGGCACCGTTACAACAACTGTGTGGAACTGCTGCTGGAGAACATTGGGCATGAAGTGTTCCAAGTGAAGGTGAGATAACTGAGCTAAAATGATCAGCATGTCATCAGAACTGCAAATCTATGAGCAGATTTTTAAAAAGTTTTTTTAAAGTAGCTAGTGTATGCGGTGTGGTCCCATGATGGATGTATTTATACACTGCATATCTTTGTAAGCTATATAGACTTTGATCTTTATACATTATGGCATGAGTTCAAATATTCTGTTTGTTTCTTTGTAGGAAGCTGCTCTTATTACTCTAATGAAGTTTGCATCAACCGAGGGTCAACATCCTCTCCAGAAGCAAGAATGGACCACGCACCACAACTTTCCCATCGAAGTTATACTGGTGAGGACACTGAAACAGACTTGTGTGTACACAGTCTTAATAGTTGCATTCATGGCAGTAATGTTGTGTTGTTGTTGGTGTTATTTAGTTCTGGATGTTAAATTGAGTGTTTGTCTGCAGGCGGTTGTGCGGAGTCTGCTGTCCGAGACTGAGGACATGGCTCTACTCATCTCCAGGTTCCAGGAGTTCCTGGAAATGGATGATGTGCGCTACTATGTCATGAGCGCCATGCGTGACAACATAACCAAAGTCATGGAGAAAAACAAACGGGTAGGTTCAGTTATGTAGATGGAGGATTAGCGGTGTTTTGCCTACTTGGAGAAGACTGCAGTGATTTAGGTCGACTGATATTTTATATGTATTTCTTATATTTGTTTTATTCTCCAATAATTAAAAAAAACCTGCACACACATTTTTCACTGTAATTCTTTGGAAGTCTTTCGAGGATTTTGTACCTCTTATTTTTTGTTTTTGATTAGTTATATAGTATTATTGGTTTAGCTTTGAATGCCAGGCTTTGTATGTGTGCCTGTACTAAAACCTATGACCTCTGGTTTTAAAAATTCCCCCCATAGTTTTCCTTCTCATCACATTCATTTAATATGGGCTGTAGATAAAATCAAATCATCAGATATCAGTCAAATGTCTCTGGTGCCAACATTTCTTTTAAGCAAATATCTGCCAAACCTGATGTGAATCTGATATAACTGTATAATTAATATAACTGCAAATGTGAGTTCAGCTGATTGTGTATTTATCGGTCTTTGGTAGATTGTGATGCCTGTGTACCAGAACAATATTTTCACGCTGCTAACAAACATCACTATACCCAGCCAGAGTTCGGACATCACTAACTTCCTCGTCAAGCAAGAGAGTAAGTCATCTCTTTTGTGCACCTTCTGTCCTTCGTTGAACTGTTACTTCAAATAACATTTATTTTAAAGTAGAGCATCTCTTAGGACTAACATCACCGTTATGTTTTAGGTACACATGAGGACTGGAAAGCAGCCAAACTGAAAGTAAGTGGATACTATTAAACAGTGGTGCTTCTGGACATTGTGGCACTCAAGGGGACTTTTGTTGAATGTGAGGGGGGCTATGATTGACCTTTTTTTTTTTTTTTTTGAGTGGGTAATTAATAATATTTTTAATAACATTTGGGTGTGTGTTGTGGGACGGGGTATCAGCAAAATTATTGTCTCAGCAGAGTTGATAGATAAATTGTAGGGTGTGCACATTTAACTGTTAACTAACTTTTAACTGTTAACTATATAATGTCTGCATAAAACCTTACATGACTTGTTTTATCTCCAATTTTCTTTCATGAAGGAGCACAAGCGAGCATTTGAGCTGGTGTGGCTGACCTTTCTGAAGTACAAGGTAAAATTAGTCATTAGTACACTAAAAAGCTGATGACTGATTATTAGGGTTGAAACTCTTTCATTGTTTTCTTTACCTACTCTCTTGCAGTTGCCTCCTAACATGTACAAAAAGGTGCTAGTCATCTTGCATGAGTCCATTCTGCCCCATATGAGTGATCCCACACTGATGATTGACTTTCTGACTGCAGCATATGATGTCGGTGAGTCCATAGTGGAGACAAATGAGGTATTTCATTACGGGATGTCTTGGTGAAGTGTGAAAACATGAGTTTTGACTCAGAACGTACCTGTTGTGCTTGAAAGGTTTGTTTTTTTGTTAGTAAGGGAAAAGTAAAGGGCTTTTTCCTGTAGGTTTTCAGTTGATAGTACTGTAACAAGCCTGTTCATAAAGTTAAGCTGTTTTGTCTGTGTTCTGCTTCAGGTGGAGCAGTTAGCTTACTGGCTCTGAATGGGTTGTTTGTCCTCATCCATGAACACAACCTGTAAGTACTTTAGATACATAGTAAAATACACCTTCAAAGTCTCTATTATTTGAGTGTGTTTTCAGACTTTTTAATTGTTTTCCTTTTGAACAGAGACTATCCTGATTTCTATAAGAAGCTGTATAACCTTCTTGACCCTTCAGTATTCCATGTTAAGTACAGAGCGCGATTCTTTCATCTAGCCAACATCTTTCTCTCCTCAAGGTAAATCCATTTTTTCCAGCACTACTTCACTACAAGTGAAGCCTCACTGTAGTTGATTGAATTTCAATAAACTGTCAGCGTTGTATAATATGCTATTTGCACTTCTGTCCACAGTCATCTTCCTGTCTATCTTGTGGCTGCGTTTGTCAAACGACTGTCCCGTCTCGCTCTGACAGCACCTCCTACTGCCCTGATTATAGTACTGCCCTTTATTTGCAACCTCATTCGCAGACATCCTTCTTGTAGGGTCCTCATACACAGACCCAGTGCAGCTGATGGTAAGGCAACTTCACTGATTGTCAGAATAAACATTGGAAAATACAATTGGGAAAACTTTCTCAGCCTAGTTATTATTGATTTCCAAGTAGTAAATGAGTGGTAATCTGAAGTCGTCCAGTATTTGAGAGTGCTTTGTGCTTTGTTTCTTAGTGCCCTGTAATGACCCGTATGTGATGGATGAGGAGGATCCTGCTGCATGTCACGCTCTAGAGAGCAGTCTATGGGAACTTAAGGTAAATTTAGTTTTAAATGAATTCTGATTGTCTTCTGCCGTCTCTTGCTAGCCTTTTTTCTCTGTTTTCTGTTCGTTTATGAACTGGTGTTTTCCTTTAATGTGTTACATCAAATAGGCACAGATTTATGTTCATAATTCAGTTGCATAAAATTTTATAAAACACATGTGTCATCACCACTGTGAGGAACAAACAGATTGTCGATAAATAGAGCTGTGGGAGACTTTTATATGGTCCATAAGCTATTCTGGCATACAGTATTTCTTGTATTTTAGGGTGATTTCACAAGTTAAATCATTAAAGTTTTCTTCTAGTCCTTTGTGCCTTTCCATGTCTCATGAGTTTCCATGTCTGAATGTATTTGGAAAACACCATGTTCTGTCCATTTTTCAAATCGTTCAAGATAAAGTTGTATAGGCAGCATTTTTAGATAAGCTTAGTAAATCACATGGGCAAATCAGCCTTGATGACTGAATATAAAGTTAGCAATATAAAAAAAACAGCAGTGAAATCAAGAAATAAGCTTTATTCAGCCAAATAAAAGCTCTATCATTTACTCTTTTAGACTCTACAGAAGCATTACCACCCAGATGTGGCCAAGTCAGCTAAAGCAATAAACCAACCTCTATCACAGCAGGAGGATGATCTGAGCGAGCTCCTGGAGTTGACCACTTTTGAGGTTTGTGGGTGTATGTGTGAAAGAACAAATTGTTATATTGAGCAGTTATTTTAATGACCTTGTGTATTTGATTATTTTGTGCATTTTGTTCCTTTAGCTGATGGAGCGAGACCTGAAGAGCCAAAGTCAGTCAGTGCCACTCGAGTTTGATCCAGCCAGTGGGCTTCTTAAGAGTCCCAGAGAGGTGCTGGGTGTGCACTTCTCTCTGGAGTAGCCAGCTTCCCTTGCAATGATTGAATTATATGTTTGTTTCACTTTCTATTATTGTAACATTTTCGTTTTTCAGTATGTTTTGTACATGGAAATACTTATTCTCTATGTGAATAAATCCATATCTGAGAATTTGTGCCTACTGATTATCTCAATTAAGGATGCCTGTATATCTTATTGGTCGGTTTATTTTGTTTAAACGTGTGAAAATAATAACATTCTTAAGTACATTAGTGATTTCTCCCAGCTTGTCCTCAATTCTTCAGTTCCGCAAGGCTAACCCAACAGATCCAGCTGCTGTGCAGCTGTTAAACTACTGACATGAAGAACAGTGAGGTGTAAAGTGATTAGGTTAAATATTCAGGGCATAAATATATTTTATTGACTTGTGTTGGGTGATTATATGTAGTACCCTCATAAAAGGAATTCTAGTTCTGTCCAACATGTGGATTCTGTTCATTTTAGTATCCATACACTGGTTTGAGAAAAGCCATCTCTCAATCCAGTTTTTTGATACCAGTAATTCAGTGTGAATTAAAATGTATTGATGGTGAAAAACATGGGGGGGGGGGGGGGGGAGTCGCTTTT
>JBBPCY010000023.1:11901458-11951777 GCA_037974405.1 Brachyalestes nurse | reverse complement strand
GTGTGTGTGTGTGTGTGTGTGTTTGTACCTCCTAGTAATTTGAAATCACTTTTTTGTTATTTTAACAATAGTTTAAACAATGAAGATTAAAACATCTAAACTGATGTGTGGAACCTCTTTATCTAATATTCAACTAAATATCTATTAAATGCAGCCGAACATTATACTGTTAAATCTTATATCATGCATAAATCTAAACTCAAACCTAATCTTAATGTATATAAACATCTTAAAATAATGTGCAAATTAAGCACTTTAGGAACACTGGTAAGGATAAACACTGTACTGCGTTTTTTTTTTCATTTATTTTTTAAACTTGCTTCAAGATCTCACTTATAAGCCATTGTAGATATCCATTTCTTAACAACTCTTTTTCGCATGTATAGCTATAACATATATACAATATACACATTCCTGCTCTCCCAACCCAAACAACCCCCCCGTTTCTGTCTGTGGGAGTGGAGCTCCTCCCTGATTGGGCCCTGGGCCGGTGACGTCAGCGGGCCGTGCTCGTGCCGCGGTGTGACAGTGAGATCCCCTCGCGCTGCGCTCCGGAGCGAGATGGGCAAACTGCAGGAGTTCAGCATCTCTTTCACCAACAACAAGGTGGTCTACAGCCCCGGAGAGTCCATCTCAGGAACCCTGAGGGTCATCACGGCCAGTGCGCTGCAGTACAAGGGTGAGGCACAAGCTCACAGCTGGAGCCCAGTCTTCTTCTGGACAGGAGTGTGTGTGTGTGCGTGTGTGTGTGTTAGAGAGAGAAAGAGGAACAGAGAGGGGGCGAGAGCGCGCGAGATAGTGTGTGTGTGTGTGAGAGAGAGAGAGAAATAAAGGGAGAGAATAAGTGTATGTGTGACAGAGACAGTGTGTGTGAGCTCTTCGCTAAAACTGCATTTGCGTTGTCATTCAGAAATGTGTGCGTGTATGTGGGCGCGTGTGGTTGGGGGACCTGTGTGTGTGTGTGATTATCACTTGTGCGTGTATGTGCGCGTCTGTTTCCTGTTCAGTAGTCAGAGAGAGCATGCGTGTGTGTGTGTGTGTGTGTGAGAGAGAGAGAGAGAGAGAGAGTGACAGAGTGTGTGTACGTTTAGTATGAGAGAGAGTGAGGGAGAAAGATATAGAGAGTGTATAAAAGAGAGAGAGAGAGAGAGAGAGGGGGAGGAAAAGAGAGATGTAGTGCGTGTGCGTGTGTGTTTGTGTGTGTGTGTGTGTGTGTGTGTGTTTGTGTGTGCAGTCTTTGCTGGAATAGCTGTATATCCCCATTCGTTGAGCTGTAGTGTAGACCATAGGTGCGAAGTAAAGTGTGTTGAAGCCTGTACTCCAACACACACTGGACCCTGTGTGTGTCACTGTGTATGGTGAAGCCCCAGCACGTACAGTCTTTCTAACACATTCCTGAAATGACCTGATAAAAAGAAAACAGGAAACAACTGTTATCATATGGGTAGCAGAACTGACTACAGCTGAGTAGTCAGCTGAGTAGTCAGCTACTCATACTACAGCTGAGGTGCACAGCTCAAGTAGAAGAGGGCTGTTGTCCAGCATCCCCTGAATCAACTACTTGTTAATTGCCAGTTTTAGTAGGTGTGTTAGTAGGGGAACTACCAAACTAGACACCGACCCTCCAGGACCTGAGTCTGCACTTTTGACCTCTAAGTTTATTTTGAAGGTGTATGGCAGATGAGGGGAAAGGTGATAGGAAGTGTTTGAATGTTGTTGTCTTTTTAATTTTACTATTTTACTACTCTGGTATGTTGAACTTGATAGATTGAGTGGTAATAACACCATAGTTCTCAATAAATCAACATAAAAAGCAAAATAAGCTTTATGAAGCCTTTTAATCACACAAATCAGTTTTGTGTGGGGAACAAACACCCTTAAATGTTCTTCAAAAGTTCTTTAGTAAAGACAGTGTTTATAGAGAGAACCAACTCAGTGGAATAATCTAAAGGACCATTTGAATGCTTGAGTGGTTCTTTTTCTGGTTAAATGGTCTTGTCTATGATGGAGAACATCTTGAATGTAGTTCTATTAAAATGGACTCTTTAGAGCACTAGAAGGCTTCACCTGTTGTTACAAGTCAAAGGACACATTTAGAGTCAAAACTGTTTTGTTGCTTAATAGAAATGACCAATTTGGCACCATGAAAGTTAAAAATAGGGCTACAGAGAAAAAGTGAAAACACACTCTAAGATAATATAAGATTCTAAAAATATGGAATTGGTATAGAAGCATTATGTTAAGTGTAGGTTCTTTAAACTTCAGACCATTTAACTGTCCAGGCTCTTTAAGGAACCAAATGTGGTTCTTCTATGGCATCACTCCAGAGAACCCTTTTTTGGCAACTTAATTTTAAGAAGTGTCTGCCCACACATGAGCAGCTCAACCTAACACGTTTCACCCAGCAGACACTGAGATAAGAAAGTAGGTTAGGCAAGGCAGTGGAGCCTTTTAGGCCACAGAGAACGCATTGTGTTGTTCCTAAATGGACCAAATTACATTAAAAGTTTGGAGAAAGTGAGAAGTCGCCATATGGGCTATTGATTCAGATGATCTTGTGAATGGCTCCCCTCAGAGAATCTGAGCTGGTATCTGAGTGCTTTCGTATGTGCAAGAAAGATTTTACTGTTTTCTTATTGTGTGTGTGTATTGCACAAGTGCACACCTTATCTACATCCACCCATTTGCCCTGGATGATAGCTTTCTGAATCAGTCTGCCTGTGAAATAGTACCACCCTGAGATTGTTCAGGCATGCTTCTGTTCCTCTTTTGTTCCTCACATTCAGTGAAGATCATATCATCGCTGTCAGCTCAAAACCTACATTCACCTGCTTTTAAGTTTACAGTGTTTTTCCACCTTCTTTAAAGTTTACTTTTTGGGTTGTAAAAGATATCGTGATGGAAATCATTCAGACAAACTAGCCACAGTTTTGAATATGAGGCTTGGTCTCAAATCTGGTACTTGAGATGAACTGAAACTGTTTCAAAATGCATGTGTTCCTGTGCGTTATTGGTAATTTAGATCCTTTAAAGGGAGTAGCAGTAGCGTGCCACTGTTGTGATTACTCTTTTTTGGCAGCAGCCTTTCTGTCCATTACAGCTCATCCGTTTGCCATATCACTGCTGTACAGATTGACTTTGAGCCTTACTCACCTTGACTGCTCTGAACACATCTCTAATACGGCTGTCACTGCCTCAGGCAGAAACTGTATATCAACAAGTCAGCACAGAGACCTGATCTGAATAGCCTTGGCTGTATGCACTCTGCAGTACCCTCTTTAACAAGCACAGACCAGCCTGACTCTTTTCTCCTACCTTAGTGTTGGGGTGGGCAATTTGTCTGTCTGAGTGTGTAATTGTAATGTCAGAGTATACTTTTTTGAGTACACCATGGTTATGGTCAGTAGTTTTAGGACAGCTGCTAGGGATGCACCGCTATGGAAATTGTGGGCCATGGCTGATATCTGATATTTTCATATCTGCTAATAAAATGCAGAAATTGGAACCACATCTACATGAACAATTCAATATATGATACTCAATATTCTCATTATATTTTGAGCAAATCTGCAATGCAGAAATTTATGACAGTATGTATTGTAATTGTGGCAAATATCATATATGTGCTGGACTCACTCATGTGCTGGCAACACACATTGTCATGTTCATACATCATGATATTGTGATTTTGCAATACATTGTTACACCCACAGCTGATACTGATATGATTCTGATATTATCCTATATCCGGTACAACATTGTACAACAACTACAGTATTATAAAACTAATGATTTAGATCTATTATAGAACTTATTACAGACAAAAAAACATTTTAACCACATGTAACAAGTTCCTGACTGAATTTTGTCTATTCCAACTTACATCTGTATCATCAACAAAAGCATTGTGATTTTTTGCCATTAGTCTTACATTAGTTTTACACATACTGAACATTAAGTCTACACAATAAACCATGGCTGCTAGCAAACCCTGGTGCTAGGCTGCAGATTAAAGACTGAAAGACAGCACCATGTTTCTTTCTTCAGACTTTTGAACCCGTCTGTCAGCCTCATCCTCTGAGGATTAACTCATCTTGGGGACATCCAAAAGATGCAGAACTGAATTTCGTCCAGTAAGAAAAGCTGATCTGCAATCCAAAGTGACAAGTCCCATGTGTCATCTCATCTGCTAGATGTTATTTCGGCTAAATGGTTTCTTCAGCACACCAGAGAGGCTTCTTAAAAATGCGAAAATGCAATGGTGCCTGCTTAGAATAGCAAGCATCTTGTTTTTCCCC
The DNA here is from genome assembly GCA_037974405.1 of Brachyalestes nurse. Taxonomy (NCBI): domain Eukaryota; kingdom Metazoa; phylum Chordata; class Actinopteri; order Characiformes; family Alestidae; genus Brachyalestes; species Brachyalestes nurse. The sequence continues at coordinate 11,947,479 of JBBPCY010000023.1, read as the reverse complement.
TTCTCAGATACCAATCAGTGTGTGTGGCAAATAATTTGGAGGCATTTCTTTTTCACCGGTGAGCGAGTGTGTGTCATCTAAAGACAGGTCTGCTCCAACTGCCTCAAGGCCTTCACTGCCACGCAGCCAGAAAGAGAAATTTTCTTGCTCCCCTACTGCGCTTTGTAATTAATTAATACTTTTTTTAATGGATTTAGCGTGACCTTAAGAGAACATCCCAAAATGTTTTAACCCAGTCTCTATCTGCTGCATCTGTAGCATAATGTTGGTCACTTCAGATGGCAATTTCAACACACTTCCCCTGAAAGAACTGAGAACCTGTTGACTAGCAGTGCTTACTGTGTTCTATAGGTATAGGTGTGTTTCAGGTCAATGGGTCTATTGTAGTCATTCAATACAACACAGATGGGGCAGACAGAGATCAGATTTAAAATGGTGGAGCCTTAAACTGTCGTCTGACTCTTTCATGATCTTTATTTCCATGTTCAAAATTGTTATGAGAAGGACTAGAATTGCCTTTATACAAGTACATTCAGTATTTTTCTCTTATTCACTCTAACTATAGGTTATACGCCAGCTGTACAAACTCTTGGTGCAGAGGGTGTTTCTTTGTAGCATTTCTTTTTTTATAGTATACTGTGTAGGCTCTTGATAACACTTTAACTGCTTTCTCTTCTGTAGTCAGCACGGTCTATTCCATAGAGACAAAGGAAGTTGTTGTTTTTCAGCCCATTATACTGTACTCCTTTTCTAGTCGCTGTGGAGCTGGGACTATGAAACTCTAAGCCACGAGTTTGACAATAGCAAACAATCACGAGTAGTTAAGGAGTTTTAATTCCAGTTGACATGCAAAGACATTCAGACCTGATGAAATTTCACTTTGTAAATGGTTAGTGATAAATCTGCTCTAAACCACAAACAAGTCTGAAAGTGCTTCTGATGCTGCGGAAACTCCACTTGATGTATATTTATCCCTCAAATACTTCTCTCTAAGTAGAAGCAAAATTTACAAGAATGCTTGAATTTCTGGCGAACAGCTACTGGAGAATTTCCGATTGATGGTTCAGTGTTTTTTTTAATGAATGCTATTGGACTGGATATGAATACTGCATTTACCCTGAACAGGGAGTTTATTTTATTTTGTTGGAACAGAGTATCACTAAGTAGTTAGGCCATCCACAGGATCAAAACCGAAATTACATCTCAATCGAGCATATTGATCTGTTTTGTTGAGTGTGAATCCTTTGTTCTGTGTGTATGTGTGTGCTTTCCCTCAGTATCTGGTCCTGGCCGTATGTGGTGACATCGCTTTGCTGAAAGAAGCTCCTGTGTTTACAGGGCGGTGGACGTAGTCTGTATAGAATTACCAGCTGAGTAACCCTGGTCAGTGTGTAGAGTAAAATGCAGGCAGGTGCATACCCAGGTTCACTGTAAGTGCTGTGCTCAGGCTTTTGATTTCAGAAGTGTACGACACTGGAGAAACAGTGGGCTCCTGGATTATTGATGAGGAAGCACCTTTGTTGGTTTGAGCCTAGCAGAAATATAATAGACCAATAGAATAGTAAGTTCCTCAGACAACTGACCTATCCACGCACCACCCACAATACATTCTTTGATAGCAACTGTTGCTAAAGGATGGGCAAGAATTAAAGGACACTGGCAATAAACATACTGAAGAGAAATTCTGGTGCATTGTGTTTAGAGCTGCTACATGACCTGAATCTCCAGTTTAAAGAGTTATTATGTATGTTTTAGCAAACCAAAATTAGCTAACAAAACTACATCTCATTTGTCTTTAGTGTGATATATGTGAATATGAAATAAATATTTTTTAAAAATTGTTTTTTTATTGGTTTGAATGGGATTTCCTATAAATCTGGCAACATCACAATCTTTACTATGGTGGAATGCATTTGTGGGCAGAGCAAAATATATCAATTGTATTCCCTTGGGCATTAACAGATACCTCTGTACAGAGTCAATACATATTTGCTGCTGTTATGAATATGCAATAGCTTGTTGTGCATTTGAGATTAGATGATATGTTTATTCTGGGGATTGTTTTTCACAATAAGTTGATCATCTGATATCTAACCATCAAAGTTGGTGATTAAGCTCCAGTGTAATGCCCTAGAGCTTGTTGTCTGTCATCTCCGTAGTGCAGCCCCTCTATTTATTAGCCTGTAGCCCTGGCAGATTGATTGTGTAAGGCAATTCTTCTGTTACTGTAGCCAGTCGTGTCCTTCAGCCATGCACTGGCTCTGTGCATGGCTCTGGGAATCAGCTCTATCTAGCCCTGTATTTAGATGAGTGTTTCTACTGTGTACTTTAAAGCATTGTAGGCAAATGCATGGTTCTTTGAATTCTCTAATATTTTTCTGATCTTTTCTGATTTGATCTTGAATGTGTTTGTATCTAAATATCTCCTGATGATAGGTCTTAGATTTTTACACAGAACTGTATTTAGTTGTTCTCACCTTATTATTTGTTGCATTTTTGTAAATACGATTTTAGATAGCAGTATTGATTTGGTCCTAGTTTTTTAGTCCTATTTGTATATTTGAATGCTTCTCCTAACTGTGGATGTATTTCAAAAGGAAAATGAATACAAGCACCCACTGCAATTAATATGTAGCTTTTGCATTTTGCTGCTTTTAAATGCAGTAAAGTTCAAAAGCATCATCTTCAGTAATGATTTTATAGTGCATCATTGAAGATTTTCTTATTTTGTGTATTCAAATTTGTGATTCCCAGTGGGAGCTGGAAATGTTCTACCATAGAATAAGTCAGATACCTATCTGACTTATACTTTGTTCTCCGTCTCAGTGAGATTAAACAGTTCTATCTTTGCGGATCTCTCTTAATGTGCAGCAAATGGTCCTACTTGTACTCAAACCTGAAACTGTAGTGCAGAAGTGACCAATCTTATCTGCATTCCAGTGATGTAGAAGAACATGTAAATCCAGCCACTGAATCAAATGGTCTCCGTCTTGATTAGCTATATCTGCTGTGCCTCTGCTCAGTTGGAATGAAAACCTACAGCCACACCGGCCCCTTGCGGACGCATTCAGTGACCCCTGCTGTAGAGCACCCCTCCACTGTGTTAAATAATGAGTAGTGCTTTTATATGATGAACCACTGGGATCTTCTTTTACTCAAGGATTATTTTAGCACTAGTCTGAGACCAGATTTCCCTGCAGCAAGATCTGGAGTGCTGTCTAATTAAAGAAGCTCACAAAGTTGCGGTCCAGAGTTTGCAACCTCAGTTGTTCCTGGAAAGCACAGATATCCTCTGCATTTTTGTTTTTTTTTTTGCTGTTATATATTTTTTGATGCTAAATTATTAAGAAAAATATAATGTACTAATTTTGTAACATAAATGTTTCATTTCCATATAAAATATAGCTATCATTTTTTAGTACTGTCGAGAGAACACGAAACAACTGTATATTGGCTGCTACCCTGTTACGCATCTCTGACAGATGCAGTCCAGCATTCCTTCATCATAACAGTCTACTGCGTGCACCGTTTCTCTGAGTGTTCTTGTGTTTTTTGTTTTGTTCTTCTTCAAGCCCTGTATTTTTATTACTGTAAAATAAATTAATTTATGCTTTTTGTGCTTTGTAGTTTTGGAATGAATTGCAGATGAGCACCATCGGTGCATACCCAGCCTCACCGGTCCCTACAGCAGGGGTGGTGGTGGAAGAGGTGATGGTTCGAATCCTTCCTTCATCATAACACCACTGGGTTCCTGAGCAAGACCTCTAACCCCAAGTTGCTCCAGGAAAACTGCCCCCTGTAGTTAGGGAATGGAAGTTGCTTTGGATAAAAGCTTCTGCTAAATGCCGCAAATGTAAATGCTTGATGTTTTACGCTGAAGGGTCAAAGTGAAACAGAACTTTTGTGCATCCTGAGGGTTTCCAGACGCTAACCAGTCTAGATACAGGCTGAATGATTTTCTCAACTCCCTCTGTAATTAACAAATTCCTTTCGACACTATTAACACCTGCATTGAACATTGGAGACTGGTGTAAATCCATGCTGTACTCTGGAGGCCACGTAGCTGTTAACTGTTTAGCTCTGAAATTGTTTCATGTTGTACATTATTGAAAAATTCATGTTGTGTGAGTGGGGGTTCTCGTTCAAAATTCCAGTTCAGTGTGTGAGCCAGACCTACACTTGAAAGATTATGTCTGTAATCTGCCAGATGCTGCTTAAAAGGTAGAGAGGGAGTTCCTGATTTAATGCAAATTTAATCTTTCCTCTTTAGCATGGTGGACTCTTTCACTCTTGATAAAATCTTTTTATATAAATCGTTAAACATCTTTCTTACTGTAAAGTAACCATTTATCATACATGAAAACAGCACAGCACACAATGTGAAATTCTTTCTCTGTATTTAACCCATTCACCAATTTAAGCAGTGGGCAGCCAAGAACACAGCGCTCAGTGAGCCATGTGTGCTCAAGGGTACATCAGTGGTGCCACTAGCAGTCCTGCGGTTCGAACCCACGGCATTCTGATCACAGAAGCTGTGCCCTAACCACTAGTCCACCAGCTGCCTAGTGGTTAGCCAAATAATTGCTTAATTAGTAGCTTGTTTAAGGTGAAGTATAATAAACTGAATCATAATAATAGTGTTATTTTCGTTATTATTGTTTTTATGTGTGCCCTCATTCTGATGGTGTGTGTATCGTCACCTCTGACCTCACACACTGCCTTCACTGCCCTCTGCCGCCTCACAGGGCTGTTCATCCACCAGCTGCTCTTTGCTGGGGATTTCATCATAACTCCATGGGCTTAGGGAAATGCCCAGCCTCCCTCTGCCTGCTTTTCTTTCGCTTGCCCTATCTTTGTTGCTGTCTCTGCACTCCTCTCTGCCGCTACATGAAAGTGGTTGTATCAGCTCTGTGGTGGTGCAGATCGTGGGTCAATATGTGATGAAGTTCAGAAACTCATACTCCCTCATTTTCTCTCGCAGAAGCTTCTGCTACTAATTACAAACTCTGACAGATCCTACTTTTGAGACTCTACTGCTCATCTGTGATTAGGTTTGCACACTTTTACCACCTAGTCAGCTTCATAGTGTTATTCTTTTGCTTTTCCTCGCTATCCAGTGTGGACCAGAGGAGACTGAGTTTCACTTTTGAGTTTTGGTTCCTCCTTGGTTTTGCTTGTCTCTGTGGTTTTTGGCTTACTCACCCGGATTCTGTAAAGCTGCTGTATGACAGTGTTTGTTGTATGTGTGTGACAGCTGTGTTGTGTTATAGACAGGGCTGAGCTAAATTAACAATAGGATGAAGTCTGGACTTTCTGCGCTTTCCTCTAAGGATCTTATCGTTTGAAACTTTTCAATGATTGATTAAAGACACTGATAGCTAAAGCCAGCACTATGTTTTGGTTAATTTAAAAAAACAAAAAACAAAAATAAGAAACACTATCTGTATTGGTGCAGTGGCTGAAACGGAATGAATCTGGGTTTGTTGGCAGTGTGTGAAAAAAACACCTGATGTCATTTAACTGCATTGATTCAGGAACCTTTGGAATAAGTTCTGATTTATTAAAATAACATTAATTAAAAACTGTCTGCTCATTACTTGAAATTGTCCAAACCTCACTACAAACAGTCACTCCTGGCACATTTGCGTATTCAGTATAAAAAAGGCATATTGAAATCAAATTGAATTGAAACATTGTGAAATTTGAAGATTATTGTGGCCTTATTGATTTTATAAAATGGCAGACAGTGTGAAATGTGATCCAATTTCATTTCAATTCAGTTAAATAGTTTGTTGTGAATAATCAACAAACATTAAACAATTCTTTCCATTTTGTAGCAATTTATGGATTTAATGTTTTTATTGTTGGCTGTTTTGTTTCTTATTATGATGCTCTTAGATTGTTTTACAGTTGACTTTTATAGCAGTTTATGGATTTAATGTTTTTATTGTTGGCTGTTTTGTTTTTTGATCATGATGTTTGTGATTGACACAATTCAGGTCTCACATTGAGTGTTGTTTCCTGCCATGTCGGTCTTTAATAAATCTAAAACTAAACCTAACTTACCAACGTACATCGTAGCTTCTACCAGTTCACTTGGTGGTTTGTGTGAGCAAACAGTCAATATTGTTCTATTCTCAGCATGATGGTTTTGTCGCTTGAATTCGGAATTCGTTTTTTGTGAAGTGGTCACAAAAACTGCATTCTCGAGGTGGCTGAGGGAGACAGACTCTAGGTCTAGAACAGTCTGCTTTATAATTATAATTAAGTCATTGAGATCAGAGATTTACACCCTTATAGCAGCCAACAACTCACAGTCAGCCATTAGTGTGATGTTTTGTGTGTTTGTGTATGTGTGTGAAAGAGACAGCCTTGAGAGTGTGGATACTGAATGTTGGTGTAGCTAGAGTGGATCCTGTGTTGTTGATGATTAAGTTGCTGCTCTCTATCCGTGACGCTCTCTGTGAGTGCTCAAATAAAAGCCTTTTGTTTATTTCTGTTTTTTGTCCAGCTCATAATTATTTACATAATGACAGAATACATTCAAAGGTTTATTCTGGCCAAAAATTAGCATTTTTGTTCTTTATTGGGATAGTATGCATAGTACTCTGACAGCATCTGCTTTTTTTATTACTTTAATTTTTATGAATTCAGCATGTATTCCCTATCATTATCTTCAAAAAAGTTAAAGAATATGTGATCATTTCTATGGGCAGGCTGTGTGTTGGTTTATTTGTTTGTTTAGTTATTTATTTATTTGTGCTTGTCTGATAATGCTGAACTGTGTGTTGAAGATGATGTAGTCATCTTGGTGAGGCCTTGAAGATCAGGCCCAGTCGTGCATTGGGGTGAAGGCTGTGGAGGAGAGGAAGGCTGGGATGTTTCACATTCCTCAGTCCACCACACTCACATCACATAGCATTAGAACAGGAGAGTACAAACAATCACACATTTACATTATTTACATAAAATCTGTGCCTTCTTCTTTATTATACACTTGAATCTGATTAAACATTCAGCTGGGAGTGGGATTTTTAGTGGTTATAAGAAAATACCACAATGTAACACAAAATGACGATATGATTTATACATTTGAGATTTAATAAGTTTGTGTACAATTAGTTTTGTTGGGACAAACCTTCATATCTACATTTCTGTTGTTTTTAAGGTTTGATATAATTTGAAAATATCTATTGAACTTTAGATTATGTTAAAGTTCCATTGTTAATTTCCATAATAATTTTGGGGGGAAATATGAGGTTATGTTGAGACACTGGCACTATGGTATTGTTTCTTTTCAAAGCAAGTGTCAAGACATTGGGCATTTGAACAAAAGACAGTTTTAATTTTTGTCAAAGTCATTAAGTCATAGGTTCAATTTAATCCCTGGAATGGTTTCAGTGTGTTTTCATACTGCCCCATCCCTACTTTTAGTGGTTATAGGGCTTGGCTATTTGTGTACTGTTCATTTGCTTGTGTGTGTTTGTGAGTGTGAGAGAGAGAGAGAGAGAGAGAGAGAGGGAAAGAGAGAGAGAGAGGGAAAGAAAGAAAGGGAGCGAAAGAGAGCGAGGGAGGGAAAGAGAGAGAGAGAGAGGAAGAGAGCGAGAGGAGGGAGGGAAAGAGAGAGAGAGAGACAGAGAGAGAGACTGAGTTTCTGTAACTGAAAAGGCCTTAATGATCACATTCTAAACAACAAGATAAAGACAAGAATTTGTTGTCTTTAGATTAATGATGCTTTTACTTTGAGTTGGTGTACACAGCCAGACAGCTATGCGGACAGATAGAGAAGAATGCAAAAACAACAAAAAAAAATATTTCAGGGTGTCAATTACCTGGCAGTACGTTTAAGAGGCCGGTCCCAGGCGGTGATGTGAGAATGTGTTCTCTGGGCCACAGAGTCATGACCACAGAAGGCGTTTGGGGTTTTCCCAGCCTTTATAGCCTTTGTGTGCAGGTGCCGTCTCACTCAGATCACTCCAGTGAGCACAAAGAGCCCATTGGGTCAGGAAATGTAACATTCTTTAACATTCTCTGTAACAAAATTAAATAGAAAAAGTATGTTATGGGCCCTTAAATGAACAGAAAATAAAAATATCAGCATGATTAGGATTAAACATGGAACATGGAAACCAACGGATTTTACTTGCAGAAACCAAAATATTTGTCTTAGATGCAACAATTAAACATGTTCTTGACAAGTTCTCAAGTGTATACTTCTGTTTGTTGTTGTGTTACTTATTTTTGCACCAGCAGAGCAGTTTACCCTGTTTGTATAATAACAATATGAACTTGGAATGAGCCATGGCCATTTTTAATGAATAGTTTAGTTTTGCCAGAAACAAAAGTGTGTCAGCATGATATGATTTAATTCTGTACCGTTGATGATCTTTAGCCAAATAATTAACTTTAGCTGCCTTCACCAAGATTGGTTTCTCTACTGTACTTGCGCTGATGATGGTGTTCTATTGCCTTCTTTATTGCAAGAACAGATGGTATTTCTTTTGCTTGTATTTAAAGAGTCTGAAGAGTCTTGACCTGGTTGGAAAGTGCAAAACAGAAATGGTCTAGTCTTTATCTGGCAAGACCTTTTAGATGAGAATGCATAGAAGTGTGTAGACTTGCATAGACCCATCCTCTATTAGATTTGAATGTTCTTCAATATGTCTAATTAATTTGATGATAGCAACTTTACACCCTGAGCTATCACATTTTCCTCAGACTGGAAGCAGCTTTCTTTCACAGCAGGTCTGAGCGATTGATATGCATGATAGTGAGCAGTAGCAGTGATAATCCAAGTGATGTGACTTAATTACTCTCTCCACTAAATTACTGATTGGAAATTTCTATCAAAGGACACATTTATTCGTTTATAAACAGCTTTTATTATGCTCCAAATGCTTTTTTTTATTATGAGGACATGGTTTTGCACAACATACAATCATTCATAAATATTAAGAGGGAAATATTACAATATAAGAAAATAGAGGGAGGAAGAAATTAAGGGACAAGGGAGGATGGGATGTAGGGAAAGTAATAGACAAAAGAGTAGAATGTAGATGAATGAAGAAGAAGAAAAGAGAAGGAGAGAAAGAGAGAGAGAGAGAGAGAGAGAGAGGAGTGAGATCAAAACCAAGGTCACCTTTTGGGTACATAACTCTTTTAACTTTTAATCTGACTGAGCTCAATCAAAGCAGATGTGCCGGTCATGTTGTATGAATAAATCATCTGTACTTGGCCAGTTTAGTCATGGTCCATCAACCTTTTCTATGATTCAGGCCTCTATCATTGTGGAAGGTGTTTGAAATATATGATATGCAGAAGGTAGTTACATTTCTGTTTTCCACCACAGCCATTGTGGTTTGACTATTAGGCACTGAGAGTATGAATGTATGTGAATATGAATTTGTAACATTATTAAAAGTTTAATTTATAAACACATTTTCAAACTGTTGTGCACTCTACAGTTCTGCAAACGTTGAAGTGAAAAAAGGTTGACACATCTTCTACAGGTGACAAAGTAAAATACTGCATTTTTTGCGTGTTTTAGTTCACATTTTATATTTATTTGTGTCAGTACTTTATGCTGTTGCTAAGTGGAGAATGCATTAAGAAATTACTGTAGGGATGTCATTAATTTTTTTTATTAAAAAAAGGTTCCATATATTAAATGTATTTAATTTAATGATTGAATTAATCAACCCCTAAGAAGATTTTTGCAAAGATGTTCAATAATTAAATGTGATTAGATTAGGTAGTCTAGATTATGTCTGTAAGGGTGAGAAACAAGAATGCTGCTTCTCAGTTTTTCTGTGGCAAAAGTCTTAGACATGTCATTATTATGCTTAGTGGTGGTTTGGTGTTATGTCTTACTGTTTGTTCTCACCTTTCCATTTTTTGCAGATGGTAAAAAGAGAATTGTGAAATGATTTCAGCAGGTGACTCAGAGTGTCTATGTATCGATGTACTTTGGTCAGATGTCAGTTTAAGTGAAACAAGTCAAGTCAATAAGGGGTTTATTGTCATTTCAAACATATACACAGTGCAAAGTGAAATGAAACTGTGTTCCTCTGGGGCCATGGCACTACACAAAGAAAAAACAGAACTGAAACAGAACAAGACTACACAGATGTGGGCAGGACAGGACTAAAGAGAGAGTGAAAAAAAACACAAGAGTAGTTTACAGGACAAGACAACATTCAGTGCAGCTGACAGTTACAGGACTAGTGTGAGTGAATGTTGTTGTAAGAATGTCTAGCAGCAGAGGAATGCAAATATTGAAGTAGACAGCAATAAATACTTGTGCAGAAATTGCAGGTAGGAGCAACAGGGAAACAATGAACTGTATTTAAATACAGAGTATTTACAGAATAACTTTTCTTTGTTTAAGGCAGAACAGTTTAGCATGTGTATGTAGTGTAGCTGGGGAGAAAGGACGCAGTTCAGTTCTTCTACCAGATGGAAGGAGGGAAAAAGAGGGTGTGTGTGTGGGGGGGGAGGGCAACCACAATCCTGATGTCCTTTTCAGGAGACCTTGATGATCTTTTAAGCAGAATTACTATGCTCTGTAGAGTTTTGCAATCTGATGCAGCACAATTTCCGTAACACACCATGATGCAACTACAGAGAATGCTATCTGTGGTCCCTCTCAGTGTTGTGAGAACTGGGTGGAGAGAGGTGTGCACTCTTCAGTCTGCACATGAAGTAGATATGTTGCTGGGCTTTCTTGGCAACTGAGCTTGTGTGGAAGATCCATGTGAGGTTCTCTACAATGTGTTCTGTTCGAGCTCCACTGACTCTGCGGAGAATGATTACGCTATTTTTCTCCTGGAGTCAATAACCTTCTCTTTTGTTTTGTCCATGTTCAGAGACAGGTAACTGGTTCTGCACAAGTCTGTTAGCTTTTGCACCTACTCTCTTTATATCACTTAATCATTCTCACTGGGTGTTGCATAGTTGTGGGAACAGCAGAGAGCTGAGCACACAGCTCTGTGGGGCGCATGTACTCAGTGTGGTGCTTCTGGAGATGTTGCTCCCAATCCTGACTGACTGAGGTCTCCCAGTAAGGAATTCCAGGATCCAGTTGCAGAGGGATGTGTTCATGCCCAGCAGTCTCAGCATTCCTATCAAATGCTGAGGAATGATGGTGCTGAATGCTGAACTCAAGTCTGGAAATAGGATTTTCAAGTCTCCTTCTTGTCCAGACAAAAAGTCAGAGCCAGGCAAAGGGTTGTGGTGATGGTATCATCCATTGAATTGTTGGGACAGTATGCAGACTGCAGTGGGTCCAGTGTGGGAGGCAGCTGTGATTTAATGTGCCTCATGACAAGCCTCTCGAAGCACTTCATGATGATTGTTGAGTGCAATGGGACAGTAGTCAATGAGGCTTGACACTGACGACAGCTTTGGCATGAGGATGATGGTGGTGGCTTTGATGCACATTGGAATGAGAGAGATATTAAAGATATCTGTGGTCATCTGCCCGTTGGTCTGCGCGTCTTCTGAGCACATAAGCAGGAATGTTGTCTGGTCCGGCAGCCTTCTCTGGGTTGACTCTTAAGCTGAGTCCTCCTCACATCAGCCATGTTTGTTGTGTCACAGAGGAGTCTTGAGCTTCTAGGAAAACAAAAAGAAGATAGCTTTACAACAGAAAATGATACAGGCAGTTTTCTTTATTTTGCCAAAAAGGTAGCAAAACAGCAAATATTACCCTTCCAGTCCATGGAACCACTCCATTTTAGGGTCCCCAAGGTCCGTTCTTTATACAACTGTTCTCAATTTAGTTGACACCCATCTCTACTTTCTTACACCTCCTGGTTCCACGCCACCATTGTTTCAAATACTTCTTCTTATACCACATGGGGCTACATTTGTATTCTCGTGCCAGCCATGTTACATCAGGTGCACCATATGGTGTTTCAGTTACCTTGAGAGTCCGGGTTCAGTGACACTTGCTCGTTAGTATAAGCTCATGTGAGTACATGAGGTACATGACAACAAATCTTCTATTCATACGAGTTATAAATCTTCCTCAAAGAGTTACAAACTCTTCACAGTTAGTGGGATGATCATACTAGGAAGGTCAAGTAATATGTGAGAATACAGAATCTTCTATTCATAAAAGAGTTGCAAAATCTTCACAAAAGAATTACACAATTTTCACAGTTAGTGCGTGTTTGCCTAATCATACCAGGTCCTCATTATAATGTTAAGTGAATATATGAGATTACAAAATCTTCTATTCATAAGAGAGTTATGAAATCGTCCATATTATCTGACAAACTAGATAAAGCTCCAGTCTTCTATTGTTTTTTGGGGTTTTTTTTTTAGAGAAAGCTGGTAGAAACCTGCAGGCACCTAGCAGGTCGTGGGCCTGTGTGTTTTTTGTATTTCTCTGCTGATGTGTGACTAAATGGCATCTGCACTTCACTATCGAGAAATTGTCCCCTAAAAATGCTTATGCTCAAGTGGAAGATTGAAAATGAGAGACAAACAGTCCATAGCATTATCATCATGTGTATTACCTTCAGTTTTTACTTTGTAATTACACATGTGTAAAAAACACATTGTCCTCCGACATTGTTGGCATATATTATTTCTTTGTGTCTAGGAATAGACTTCTTGTTTTTTAAAATTGTTGTTTTAAAGTAACCTGGCTTTAAATAACCTTAATATTTTGTCAACATTGATCATGTATTAATTCATATTTATGTTTACAATATTATATTGTTATTGTCCATTCTGTGGAAAATACCAAGATATAAATTTAACTTCACATCGTCCACCCCTAGCTGTATTAATCCTGCCAATTAAAATTAATCAGCCTGAATGTAACCAAAGCCTGAGTCTGACAACATTCAATTCACTTTGTATTGTGGTTCATTTTTGTTTTGCTGCACATCAGTTTCACTCACATTTCCGATCAGGTTTCCACAAAATGTTTTGACAGGCCATTCAGGTTTCCTTTTGATTTTTATGTTTGTGAGAAACCTGAGCTCCTGTTCACCTCAGAAGACGTGAAATATGTAATCCAGCCATGCCTCTACTAAGTGAGAAAGCAGTGTAGAAGATGAGCCAGTTCTAGTCACTGTATGGAATCCCTACTCATCAGACTCAGGATATCCTTTCCTTTGTGGCTGATTTTTTCTGAGTCATAAACACCGCACTTACTGGATGTCTTGTGACCTTAAAGAAGGACTTCCTGCCTCGAAATTCTGGAACAGTCAACAATAATAGCCAAATTTCAAACGAACAGGTTTGGTTCTGAAGCACGATGTAATCAGTATGCACACATCTTACCACACACATTCTGTATAAAACAAAATTAATTAAAGCCATGTTGCTTGGAAACAATAGCCCCCTGTTAACAAGCTTTGCATGCATGGTGGAAGAATTATTTATTGTGATTATTAGACACCAGTATTATTGTTTAATGATCATAAACAGTTTCTGTATTAGTCTTTAAGCATTGTTGACTGTACATTTGTCTCTTCAGAGTTGTTTATTCATTAAACCTGAGGTTAAGGTTACGCAGCCTTTTTTATCTGATTACCTTGACATCACAAAAATCAGTGACGTTGCACTTGTTTTTCAGAAACCTCCTTATCCAGTTTCACCCATCATCAGTCATGTTCACAGTAGTCTTCAGTTAAACCTGTACGTCAGAAACAGCACCATAAATATCTCGAACAACAAACTGACAATGAGCCCCATATTAAGCTACAGTAGATGACAACATAATTGTTATTTTATCTATTGTAGAACACACCCAGGTTAGGTCATAAAACCATACAGCCATGTCTGTATTTTCTCTTGGTGCATCAATCTTAGGTGAGGCATGTATTGATTACTAGTGTAAAAGCCGCACTATTCTGGGCCTGCCTGGATCAGTAGTGTTATAATCTGAAAACAAGAGCTCTGATGTGAGACTGCAGGAGTGGCTTAGTGATGGAGAAAGTGCACTGTTCTAAATGCTTCTTTAAACTTTAATGATGACAAGAGAATGTGGGCTTGCATTACAGAGGGGTCTGATGAGTTCCTCTGTTTCTGCTGTCTGGCTCTTATAAAGGCTTGTTCTGGTGCAGTATCGTATGATGATAGTGCTACTGGCAGGTATTGGATAAAAAAAGGTGCTTACAGTGATCATATCACTCAGTATTAGATTTTGGTTTATGTTGGCGCTTCTGATGATGCATTAATACATGAATAAATCAGCTGGTGTTATGTTTGAGTGGAGCAGTTGTTTGACAATGGTTTGATCTAATTGATCTAATAAAATACTAAATGTGTTGTCAGTATTTTCTAGGGGTAATAATATAACATATTGTATCGCAGTGCACTGCTTTGTATTGTGTATGCTTGTATGCTAACAAGCATATTAACTTGTCTATAAAGCGTGATTCCATAGAAGGACCGTTTCTGCTTCCCTAAAGAACCTTTTTAAAGTTTAAGGAACCTCCACATCATAGAAAGAACTTCACATTAAGGTTTTTGAAACCTGTAAAAAGTTTATCTCACAGGGTCTATCTCAGTACACACACCACTTTTATAAATACACTTCTTTAAAAATCTAAATTAATCTTTTGTGACATTGCTCAAATACCCTTTTGGGCACCTTTTTTGTAGTATGTAGGTAGTGGTAGCTTGGGACTGCACTATTACACTGGGATATGTTCTGGTTTCCCAGACATGGATTAAGCCTACTCCTGGACTAAATACCAGTGTCAACTTGAGTTGGCGTAGCTTGAGTTGAAAACCATCCCAACCTCTGTTGTATTAAAATTAAAATTAAAAATTAATTTTGTTAATTTAGTATTTTTATATATTTCAATCTGATTAATACCTACATGTAGGTATGAGAAATTATATTTTGATTTCTTTTAACTGAGATTTCTAACCTTTCTGATGTGAAAAACACGAAAAATATGCAGTAGGTCAGTGTCATATAAGAAGGTTAAATGAGTTGACGTAGTTTAGAGCTAAAGGTTGGGAAGTTCCTGTTCGCTAGCACAAAGGAATGCGCTGGAATCTTTCATTGCACTGCATTACTACATGCTTTTATGGCCTTGATGATGTAAGCATGTTTTAACGGGGAATTCCTCCTTATCTGCCTAATATAGTGGGGCTGTTTAAACTAACACTCCTAATCTACTTTCGCTAAAAAGATGTCCTTGGCATGATACAATCTCCCTATTGTTATGTTGGGTCTTCACTGTGCTCTATGTTTGTGGCTGAGCCTGTTCGTATTGTCTGGAGAGAGGCCCCACCTTACACAAACACAGCAAAGTCCCTCTCTTTGGTCTGGTTTTCCGAAACTCTGCGTAAATGAGGAAATATTATTGTCACCCCGAACTGAGGCGGTCGTCTGTGTGCCACCGGATTCCTCCCCGCCTGCACGCTGACTCACTGTTGCATGGCAGTGATGTCATGGGGGTCAAATTCTATCTGAATGGCTTCACAACTGCTCCCTGATTGGTTGCAGGGCAGGTGCCAGTTGCTAGGGAGATTCTTTCCCCTCTGTTTTCCCAAATTTCCATTTGCCTCAAAGTAACCTGGGTACCTATTAACCTTTTATGTATGCCACACAACTCCTGTAATGACTCTGCATCGTACCATTAGCATTAACATTGGTAATATGCACCAATACATCATTGATGCATGAAAAGTGTGTAATACATGTTTTTGTTGTTTTTGTTTGTTTGGTTGTTTTTTAGGGGGAGGATATTGTATTATTTTAATACTCATTTGAAAACAACAAACTGCTTTTTTACATGGTGTGGATTTTTCATGATGAATAGACCAATAAAATGGTCAGATTTTCTGTAATTAATGTAAAGTTACAGTTCCTTAAAAAGCAACAGTGTTACCGAGTAAATCGCAGTTCTAGTCAATGATTGGTTATGCTGTAATTTAAGCTGTTTCTGACTAAAATGATCTTCTTTAGGTGACCAGTCATGGGCATTATTCTTTTTGAGTAGAATATTTGGGGTAAAACTGAAGCATTTACCAAGTAATTTGGAGCCAGCAGGAATATATACCTGATTAATTTTTATTATGGAGTAATACAATGTAATATCAAGCTTTGCTGTGAGGAGGGAAATGGCTTTATGTAAATGGGTGGATAGACACAACTTTTTTAGACCTATCCTGTTACATTTAGATATTTATACTCACAGATACAGATATGTATTTACCAATGATTGTAAATGGTTCTTGTCCTGATATGTAAAATCAACTTAAGATGTTCATGGCAGGTACAAGTCACTGTTTTATATTGCACTGTTTTTAACTTTTATCTTGCAATCATGTAGTAAATAAGCAGGTTAAGCTCAGTCTGCTTGTGTATAAGAGTGGTAATAAACCCAGTATACACCACTAGATGCACCCACTGAACTGTTTTTCTGAATTACTTTAGTGTGATCTATGAAGAATCATGGACCAAATGCAGATGATTCAGAACCAAGATGATTCAGAATCCACCCAGTCCTGCTGATAGTCTGGTAATAATAAGTTTAGTTGAACTGTTAAAGTATGTAGGGTACAGTATGTGCCCAAAAACTTTCTGGACAGAAGGGAACAGCTTTTCATCCATAGCAATGAGTTCCTTTGTTTTTAAGATATAATTTTGTATTTTAAACTATGGCTCCAAATACTATCAGAGTGCAAACAGGGGCTTTTCTTTTCCACCTCTGAATATCAAGAGGGCTCAGACCTGTAATGGAGTGGTGCTTGCATAATGTTCCTCTGCTTTTGTGTGTTTTTCCTTTCACCTTATCCCCAGCATAAGCATAAATAATGCAACTGCACTCTGGTATTATAATCAATTTCTTTAAAAACATATATGGCCAGATACTTAAAATTGTCCAGTATTTCAAACCAGTTTTTGATAATGTGATAATTGTACTTTGGAAAACAGAACATTTAGGAAGTGCTGGGCTATTTTGTTGAAATATATGCATGTTATTCCTTTTACTATATCTACAACCCTTTAGAAATGGGTTTTAGATGTTATCCATGTAATCCATTATCCATGAAGATGTAGTCCCGTAGTAGTTTGGTAGATTTATACATGAAAAATATTGAATATCAACATCACTGGCCCGCTACAATTTGTGGACTTTTTAATATGTTTAATAGTCTTGTACAAGGGTTTAAAATTCCGTTGCTACAGATTTATTATGACTAAGACAGAGTAATGAATGTTGGTCAGTCATGTCTGTTTGATATGTGATCTAATACCATTCCAATACGTTGGAGTAGATCTCTGAGATGGCATTTTTCCCTGTGAAGACTGCTTCATGAGGTGTTGACAGCTTTTCGTGCATTGTGTGCTCATCCTCAAGAGCTCCTGTTTGCTGTCAAGCACACCCTGGAATGTTTATATGTGTATCCAAAAGGATATGAGACCAGCACTCAAGTCTGGTCTAGCTTGTTTGCCATGTTTTTTTTCTATTCATCTCCCTCTCTATCCTCCTCTCTCACTCTGTTTCTCTCTCAGATTACAAGACTAGATGTGCTTTCTTATCTGATAGGGAAGTCCAACTGTTGCCACACTGCCTTGTGCATTTCCCAAGAAAAAGGGTGTGCAAGTGTTTTTTTTTTCTTTTTTATTGCCAGGTACTGTAATGGCATTACTGATTGAGTCCTTTATTTTCAACAATACAGACATAGCTGACTGATGAGGCAACCTAACTGATCTCAAAAGTTCAGCTAAAAGAAGAGGAACGAGCTCAAGGCATTTTTGGGATGTCTGCATAATTTAATATTATCTACTAATGATGGACAAGGCAATGATGATGGACAAATGATGATGGACAAACAACTATATGATGTTCACAAATGGTTTCATGCGTTCTAAGTGGATAATGCAAGTTGAGTCTTTAGTAGGAACTTTTGGTTTGGTCTGTAGCAAACAGTATAACCAAACAACACACTAGTCAGTGTTTAAATGTGTTTTGCCTCTTTCCTTTAAACACTGCATTATGTACGGTTGATTATATTATGAAAGCCTTTTTCAGAGCAGTATTGAATATGATGCTGCTGCTACACGTGCCTAACATCATCAGTTAAGCCTTTGTCTCAGGCTAAATTCCTTTAGTTCTTTTAGTTCTTTTTATTTCCCTTTAGTTTTAGTCTTGAGTCAGGAGCCCATAAAAAGTCCATAAAAAACTGAGCATAATAAAATTGACAGTATAAATAAAGTAAGACAGTATAATGATCTGTCATTCATTCAGTTGCTGAACTTGTTTCTATGCAGTTTTTGCAGTTACTGTACACTGATTGTTATTTACAGAATTGATTGAAGTGGATAAGGCAATTTCCTCCACCATAACTAATATTAGTGACAGTTCTTCAAGACACTACTCATTATTAAAAAGACAGAGCTCTGTATTAGAGAGGAGATTACAGCTGAAGGGACCACTTTTATCAGACACATGCTCGGCTGTGGAATTTTACGGCTCGCTGTGTGGTCAGCCGTTGGCACACACTCTAAAGCAGCACCCTGTTGGCATCACACACGAACACAAGTGGCAGATGGCACCAGTTCGCTGCCTGGGCAGCTACCCTCTATGGCTGGCTGGCACAAAGACCTCTCATCTCTGCAGCAGGAATAACAGAAAACTCGAAAGGAGAGAAGCAGGAGTGGTTCAGTTTCGGCCGATTCAGAGCGCATTCAGCATTGTGCTGTAGACCATCTGCTGCTTGCCATCTGGGCAGCATTGTGAAAACACTAAATGTGCCTACCCTATGCTATTCATATATAACCCTAACCCTAATATCAACAGTTGTTTTTGTTGTGTATGTAGTGTACAGTAGTTATTCCTTAATACCTTTGAGTAAGGAGATATGATGATTTTATTGTATTGAAAAACTTTTATCATGATATAGTGTTATAAGTACATTGTGGGACATTGGCAGTAGTGGCAGAACACCAAACAACTGCAAAATAAGTCCGATCAGTTGTATAATGATCAGAGGTTTATCTCGTTTGGTCAGAGGAGAATTCTTGTTTTTATGATCTCTGGGGGTCCCCTGATCGGTCTCTTAATGGAAGCATCCAAGACTTCCAAAGATGCAGATAGTTAACATTAACATAACATTAACAGTGTTTCTCACTAAGTCTCCAGTAATATTTTTTTATTGATTAAGAACTACATAAAACTCTTGAGGAATTTGTGGAGCCTGTCAGTCCACCACCTTGGCCGTCCTCCTTTATCCCAAAAATGGATTTCTGGTCACTCAGAAATAGGTTGAAGACTATTTCCAGGCCTAGGTAAGGTGGTGTCTTAGAGTCACACCCTCACCTTGAGCTCTATAATAGGGGCAAAAGGTTAGCATTTATAACTGTGTTCATATGGATGTTTGTCCTAAATATATGAAAAAACCTTGTACCTTCACATACCTTCTCTAATTTACGGCTTCTGCTGACTCCCAAAGTGTTTCTACATCTGCTACCCGTAACCTTGGTTCTGCCCCATGTGAATTTCTACTCCCATGCCTGTTTATCATGGCCTCTCTCTCCAAATACTCTCACATCACAAACTGGCATAGTTCACACACATGCTCAATCTAAAATATACCATGATTTTACTAAATATGATTAAACACAAATGGCATGCGATAAGTGATAAAATAAAACAACACAAATGGTAAAACAAGACAAACAATCCAAATCATGATTTTCTGACCGACTGTATGACTGAACAAAAAATATTTACAGTGAAAAGATGGACTAGGTAGCCTTTATAAACATTGGTTTTAACTCAGGCCCCTGACTTGAACAATGCCTTTTTCATCAGTTACTTGGATGTTATTGATTTGTAAGGCAATGTGTGGGATTTACAAAAGATTATTTAATATTTAGTCTTCATGGGAAAACAAATCATTTCTAAGAAGTGTTTTTACCTTTTTTTACTTTGGGACTCCTACTCAGTTCTTTAATTTCAAGTAAGCTGTACTTATTTTATTTCAGCAGGAAATGTGAAGAGTTGTTTTTATAGCAGAGGGTTTTTATCATCCCTCACGATTCACCACCTCATTGATCACTAGCAGCTCAACACAGAGTCAAAATATTTCACACATGGAGAGCACACAATTTCTAACAACATATTTCACAATATGAAATATTTTATTAAATGATGGTAATTAAGCATATATGTTTTCACTGATTTTCATTCTGCTGAGATTTTCCTCTGACACAATGACCATTAGGGCCCTCCAGAAAGAGATTAACATAAATTTTTCAGCCTTGCAAGGTTGAACACTGACACTTCATTTTCTCTGAGAAATGTGCATATGTATGATCTTGTATGTTTGCACTGGATTGCTGCATTGTCAATGTTTTGGACAGTTAAATGGTCCAATGAAAAGCAAATGAGAGACAGACATCTCTTTGAGATGAAACATTTTGTCATCACCCACCCCATCACACCATTCTGTCTTTGTCCACTGGGTAATTCAGTACTTCTTTGTGACTATGGATGAGAAACATGATGCTGTGGGAATGCAGTATGGCCTTTCAGACAGAGGCTGCCTAGGTGTGTGTGTGTTTGTGTGTGTGTGTGTGTGTGTGTGTGTTTGAATGTATGTGTGTTTATTTGTTTGTAACTGTGTGCCCCATCATCATTGTGTAGTCTCATTCTCTCTCTCTCTCTCTCTCTCTCGCTCTCTCTCTCTCTCTCACTCACTCACTCACTCACTCACTCTCACTCTCACCAATGATGCTCTGGGCTCTGCTGGGCTGCTCTGCTTCATCCCGGCTAAAATCCCTGAGCTTATTACCCGGCCCTGCGTGGCTGTTGCATAATCAGATCAACGTGTGACCATGTGATCAATTTGCTGGGTTTTTTTCACTGACGTTTTTCTGTTGCAACATACTTGTTTGTGATATTGAAGCACAAATCTATACATGCACTGCACAGACATTAAAAATTGTACTGCTGTAGTAGTAGTGGACAACTTTAGAAAAGGTTTATTTGTTAGGGGTGTGTTGGAAGTAAGACTATCCTAATTCAGTCCCATCACACTTTCCTAACTGCCTTTTATGTCAGCTAACAGACACACGTTGGTTACCATCATGCTGAGCGATGAGGGAGGGGCAAGCCATCCCACCTATAAACAGAAATGCTTTCAGGAACTCTGAGCTAAATTGTTTACTACACTATAATATTGAAAAAGCATCGTTCTTTTCATAGTCTCTAAGGACTTCATTGACTGAGTGATTTATCATACTCTAATCTACTGTGGACCATTCATTCAGTAGTTCTGAATGTACATCTTTGGTGTCTGTAACATGCAGCTTTCTAATACACTGGTTTCATGATGCTTAGTCACATGATCCAACAGTTCATATTTAGGAGAGAAACAAAAATGTCCTGTGGAGAAACAAAATAGCCTCACTGACCAAAAAAAGCCATTGTCAAGAGCTTGGCTTCAGGCAATTATGATGCAAATAAGAGCGGCTGGTGCTTTCTCTCGAGTACAGCAAAACAGACTAAGGCCTTTCAGATAGGGTAGCAATTTAATGTTGCTGTTGTTTGTGGCATGTTAAGTCAGTCTGAGTAGTCTAATGAAAAGGTGCATTATTTATCTATTGATACAGTAAATCAAGATTTTCATGAATAAAAAGTGGATAGAGCCATTACGAGACATCCAGCAAATTGTGTGGGACTATTCTTAATATGATAGGCCATTAAAAAGGGTGGATATTACAAAAAATATTACATTATAGCAAACATCATCATATACATATACACACAACATATACAACATATATATGCACCTAAAGATGACGTTTCACTTAAGGAAAACGTTACGATATTTGAATTAAACTGTGATATGAAGCCTCAAAATTTGATAAAACACTGTTGGAATATAAAATTTATCAAAATTAAAATGAGCATTTATCGTAGGGAATCTCTGTATAAAATAAAATGCCTTTATGGATAGTGACTCACAACCTTTTCTCTGCAGCCATCAAGGTGAACTGCGTGGGATCATGTGGTGTCTCCAGCAAGATGAACGATGCGTCTTGGATGGTGGAGGAGCAGTATGTCAGCAGTATGCTCTCTGTGGCGGACAAAGGTGAGGAGATGAGCTCACTTACTTGCAGCTGCTCTTTCCATCCTTCACTGAATTTAGCCATCATCTTGCATTCATCCACATGTTTGTTGAAAAACTGATATGAGACATATTGCTGGTGTTTTGATTACAGATTAAGTGTTGTGCTAGGATAAACCCCACATGTGAACCTAGTTTTAGCTCAAAAGAACCTAGTTAACTCAAAAAGGGAGTAAAACTGATTATTACACAACATGTGATAGACACAACTTAAACTTTAGCTATTTTTTTAACCAAGTCAGGAAATAAATGATAAGAATTTGAGCCAGGTGATTTGAGAATAATTATTCTCATAATAATAATAATAATAATAATAATAATAATAATAATAATAATAATTACTATTATTATTATTATTATTATTATTATTATTATTATACATTTGAGTGCAGCTTAAGGTGCTTTACATAAAGTAAATTGAGGTGTCAAGAGATAATAATAAAATGGTAACAAAAAGACAAGTCAACCACCCATCAGGTGCACTCACACCAGCCATGGGACCCCATGCAAACCTCCCCAATGCAGAATCATCACCACCCAAAACTGAACCCACCCATCAAATCCCACAAAGCCACACCAAGAAGTTCGCCCACTGGTCGCCCACTGACCAACGTGGGCACAATGCTAGGGACCTGTCAGGAAACAACACAATAAGGAAACACTCAAAACAAGAACCCAATTAATCAACAGACAGAAATAAAAAAAATAAAAATACGTAAATATAAAACCGTGTCTACCAACTAAAAGCCAGAGTATAAAAGTGTGGAAGTTAAGGATCTATTCAGGACATGCAGTACAGTAGTCTAGATGTGAGGAGATAAAATCATAAGTCAGCTTCTTAGCATCTTTCATGGTCTTCTGCGGTGAAAGCAAGCAGTCATCACAACATTGTCAATGTGTGCTTTGAAAGAAAGCTCAGAATCAAGAATTTCACATAGATTTTTAACCTCAGATTTTGTATGTAGTGCCAGATTTCTCAGACTGTTACAACCCTTTCCCTCTGCGGTTCTTTACAAATAAGAAACATTTCTATTCATCCAACTTGCAATACTAGTTAGGCCGCTCACTAGTTTGTTTACTGCACTGGGATCCTCTAGTGCTACAGATATGTATAACTGGGTATCATCAGCATAGCTATGTAAGCTGTCTCCATGCGCTGGAATAGTTTTACCCAATGGCAGCATGTACAAAGAGAACAGGAGAGTGCCAAGCACAGAACCTTGTGGTACACCGTAATGAATATCATATACTTTCGATACATGGACACCTGACCTAATAAAATATTGCCTTCCATTTACATATGTCCTAAACCAACCATTTTGGACAGTAAAAGGTCAAAAATAGTACATTTATTTTTTGGCAAAAGGCCTCAGATGAGGTGTTAAAATCTAAGACTTTACAAATTATCTTATTGATAAATCAGTATAAATCAGTGATTAAATCCATTGGTGCAGCAGGTGCACTCTGGCTCCAGCTGTCTCATTTAAGGCCGCATTTGCTTTCCTGTGCCGGTCACCACAGAGACTGAAGTAGATCAGCCCCAAAAATGGCTGTGTGGGCCTGTTTCACTTTCTATGAGGGACATTTGACATGTGATTTATAAACACTGTTCAAGCATCAAGAGGTGGAACAACACCCAACGTTTTTTCTATTCCAAGTCTGATTGTGCTTGAAAACATGACATCCCCCTTTGTATGTAGAAGCAGAAAGGAAAGTCCCAGTAACCACACTGATGCTGTCGGTAGCCACAGTTTCTGAAAAAATGGAAAAAACGCACACGTGACTGTGCCGAAGTACAAATTCAAACTTAAAAACAATGTGGCTGATTGCTTTAGATGACCTGTTGTTTTATGCTGTTGTTTATGCTGTTTTTAGCTTATTTAAACTGTTTACATCTATTGTCGGATTGGTTGTTCGCTTTTGACCTGTGTCCCAGATTTCAAATTCAGCCAAGAATTTCCATTTCACTGCATCACTAACATACTTTTTTTAGCTTACCTGTTAGTTGATTTGTATTGCACTATATACATGTATTTTTGTAGTTTCTTTTCATATCTTTGATTGATTTACTGAAGTGGAATAAGTGACATATTGAACACAATCACTGTTGTGAAAACAATGTATTTTGATACATATAATGCATTATAAAATTGCCTTCAAGTCACAATATTCTACTTCATTACATCACCCCTCCCTAAAATGACGTCTGATTTTAGATGAGGTGCATGTGCTGTTTATTTACTTTTGCCACAGCATAAGTCTTTTTTCATAGTCTCATTTGATCTATTCTGAGCCTGTATCGTCTCTTATCTCCGTCTTGATTTAGATTTTAATGGCAGCTTTTTGTGACGTTTTGCCTGTGTTCTACAAAATGCTATCTACAGCTGTAGCTCTTTTGTCACTGTTTGCTTTCTTCTCTGTCTGCCTGCTCAGAGTTAGTCACAAATTAGTTTTTGCCTCTGATGGAGTGATCAGACTGAAGGAAGTGACTAGTCTGTCTCCATGTCACCTGTAAAAGCACTGGGTAACCTGTGGGTGTTTACAGAACGGAGCAATTGTGTGTACGTGCAGTGCTGTAGAGCCTCTTGAAAGTGATGATTTCAGTGGAAATTAAGCAATGATGCACAAACAGGCTTGTGTGTGCACTGGACCAAATAATCCATGCAGAAAAAACTCGCCTATTTGGTCACAGATCAAGATGTTACTGTGGCTGTTTTAATTAAGCAAGGAATTCACGTCACCCAACAACAGTGTATTATTTTGGGGCAAAATAATGCATGCCGATCTTGAACTTTTTATTTCGTCCCAGTGCACTTCCAGTATATTGCATTACATGCCAATTTATATAGTAGGCAGATTCCAGTGCTTAATGTTGAAACAGACCACACATCCGTGTGGTAGGATACTTGCCTCTGGACCAAGAGGTCATGGGTTTGAATCCTACCTTCTGCATAACACCACTGGGTTCCTGAGCAAGACCCTTATCCCCAAGTTGCTCCAGGGAGACTGTCCCCTGTAGTTAGAGAATGGAAGTTGCTTTGGATAAAAGCTTCTGCTAAATGCCATAAATGTAAAATTGATTATCTAAAAAATAGTCTCCAGTATAGAGCAAAGGTCATTATAAAGCCATGATTAGTCTGACCATTCTCCACAAGGAGGAGCTGTTGTGAGTACCACTGAAAGAGAGGAAACCCACACCAGCAGGATGTTTGTATGTTTATATTTTTCATGTGTATGATGTAAAACTAAATGTTATCAGTTGCATTTATCTGATTACTTAATTACTTTAATCATTAAGATAATCAGTACATTACTAATATAATCGATAATGACAATCATTGGCTGCAAATTTCATGATCAGTTCATGGTGGGGGATGAAACTTGATAAATCAGTCAACAACCACAACAGCTCAGCTGTTTGCTCAGCTGCATAAATATATGGTAATAAAATCTAACTAGCAAGAGAATTTATTGCACATGTAATGATTATGACAGGCCTAATCATGTAGCCCTAATTAATATGAGGTGTAGCCATCTTTAGTAAACAATTGCAGGATATCCTTTAATTCTCCCTTCCTAATGAAAAGCATTGGTTGCAGAATTTATCATGCCTTTCGAGGTAATGCCAGGACAGATGTGCTGCCTAATAACTTTCCTTGGAACCCATGGACCAGCAAAGGCAGAGAGTGTATGCCAGCGGCTAATGGTGTGCACCCATTAGGGGTTTGGGTTGCACGCTCCAGAGCGCAGCAGTATGTATCAGCAGCCCTGTAGCAGCCTTTGCTTCTCCTCAACATGGCATGTTGGGCAGGGTTGGAGTGGTCAGTGCTGTAACCAGTGTCTGGTTGCAGGAACTGAGTGCTGTCTCATGTTCCTTTCACTTACTTGGTGTGATATTTTATGTTCTACATGTGTTATAGCAGGAAAGAGTGAAGCAGCAGAGGAGCACCTAAGCTGACCCTTACAAGAAGAGTTATTACGGTCATTTCTATTCTATATGCTATTCAAAAGTACTAATTAATTATATATTGCCACTGTTAGAACAAAGTCTTGCATCTCCATTTTTAGGTATTTTTATTTTTTATGTGACTTACAAAAATTAAAATAAGGAGATTGTTTTGTTTTGACAGAGACACTATTTAATTACAATGAATTTGTACATTTTCATGAGAATTTCTCCATGGATTAATGAGTATAATGAATGCTGAATTAAGCTGGCAACACCATTCTACCGTAAAATTATTCACTGGTGTATTGATTAATCCACACCTCTTAAACACATTCTTTGTGCCTCTCCTGGGTTCTTTTTCCTGTGGCTTACTTTCTTATTTGCATTTTCTCTCTCTGTCTCTCTCTCTCTCTCTGTCTCGCTCTCTCTCTCTCTCCTTCTCTCTGTCTACGTCTCTTTTTGAGCATGAATAGTAATGTGGTATGTATGCTTCTGGGAGGATGCTGACATTGAGGGTTTTATAGCAGTGCCCCCCTGCTGACCCTTCTCAGATGGAGTTGTATCTGGGTGTTCCAGCAGGCCTCCCAGGCTGTCTGTGGACAGGTGGCAGGTTGAACAGGTTGTCACTGTGGCAATCAGACCTCTTCTTTTTAGTAATCAAAGCTATTTTTTAAAAATGTGGCTTTATTGAAAAGATGCATTCATTGAGTGATCAAATGTGAAGCTGAATTGTTCATAGTGGTGGTGATGGGAACAAGACATCTAAAGATACCTAAAAATACCTCATATAGAGTTATTACAGTACATATGTATTACACAGTAGTTGTTTTGAATAGAATATCAAATGATAGAACATGATAGATGTTACATGATAGAACCTGGTTTCCTATGAAACTGATTTCAGGGAAATTTACTGTTTTAAATAAAAGTGGTTCATGTACATTGACTGTGTAAAGCTTCAAAGCATACCATCCACTACCATTTGTACATATGAAGATGAGGCCTGTTTGAATTTACTAATTTACTTGAATTTACTTGAATTCCATTATGATGAAATAAATATATAATATATGAGTATGAAAAAAATGAATGGGATGTGGTGTGTTCGATAGTGTGATATGATGTGGTTAAAGATTGGATTGCATCACTATTGATCATATCAGTAACTGAGGAATCTAGTGTTGACAGTTAAATAAGTTTGCCAGTCAAGTAATCACATACATTTTATTTAACAATACAAGTTTAATTGAACTTTATGTGCGTTAGTAACAATGAACATACACTTGTGAAATCCTCTTAGGGTAGGTTTCCTCCTTTTCAAAAACTTTTTTTTAAAGTTTTGATCAATTTTAATTGAGTAATCATGATATCCCTGATGTGTTGTATCATAAAAATGCCTTGATTGATCAAAACACTTATATTTATGTGAAGTATATGATCAGCCTGATCCCAAGATGCTCACAGCACACAAGAAAACATTTTATGAGTGTTTAGGGAGTGTACTGCATCCTTCTGTGATACCGTTTCCGAAAAGGCAATGTGATATTGACAATACAAAAACAATATATTTTGCAGTAAACAATATAATGTGCAGTGGAATAATCAATAGACAATATATTTGTGCAGCCCTAAAAATGAAAACGTTCAAATCCTGAAGTATGTTGCTGTGCAGAGCCCAAGTCATGTATTGTAACAGTAGTGTTCCCATCACCAAAAAGTACCTACACTTCTCAAATGCACGTGTTTCTTCTTGCTCCTTTTCCTGACACTCTGAGAGGTTTTTAGCTGTACATTACGTGCCGTGTGCCCACAACTGCACTTCCGCTTTCAGACAAATTGATAAAAAAAAAAATGTGAAAGGACTGTTAGATCTGTCACAGCAATTCATGCCTAAGAACGAAGACTGCTGTAGGTGGTCAAAAATAGCACAGCTGATCTTCTGTATTGCTTTACATTTTGTTTTTATGACAGGAAAGCTATTTTGGCTGCTTACAATAAAGAACATTCACTGTCATTATCTTTAGTCTGGTTTCTGTTTTAAAGTACAGCAGATAGCTACTTCTTCACTTTCAGAGGCGAGCACTTCAGAGGTTTACTGTTTCTTCTCATCATTTCCTCTAACAGACATCTTCCTGTCTCAGACACTCCTTCATGTAAACAAGAAGAGATTTGCGCAATAACTCTTAGGCAGCTGTAATCGCATTTAAATGCCAACTCATAAAGCAGCTTCGCATGGCACATTTTCAGAGATCACATAGCTGGCTGAAATAAAGCACTCGTGAAGTAGCTTTCATGAATGCATAACTATTTGAAACATACTGTGTTTCTTTTCATTATCATCTTCTTCTTCTTTTATCCCTTAGAAGTAATAGCACAGTCATATTTTCATATATATTATGCATTCAGTTTGTATCACATGTTTATTTTCTTGTAATTACATAATAATGTAATCAATTATAGTTGTTCAGTTAGATAGGTAATTACATAATAGCACAGAAATTCATTGGCTTACATTCAGTTTACATTCCACATCAACAAATTACAGTCAGCAGTTCCAATTTTTGCAGATCCAGTCTGTAATGACTGAAAATATAATAAAATTGTTATTTAAATACATTTAATAATAATGTATCTCTTGTTCAACATATAAACACAAATCCACAAAGCACATTGCTAGGTGAAATAATACAACTGACAGTTAAAGATTTCCTAAATTGGGTACTGATGTTGCATCATCAGCTGTTTAATTAGTTGTGATGTCTGGCTTGACATCAGGTTTAGAGAGTCTTCACCCTCTTCACCCTCCTAGCATTGGTAGGATCATCTGAAAGGGGATTCCAAGATACTGGGTAAAACTGACAATGAATGAACTGGGGAGAACACTGGGAAAAAACAAGAACAAGTTTAAAGTGTACAATTCACACTTCTTACAGAATGTTCCAGTAGTAATGAGAATTTATTCAATAAAATGTAAGAACCTGAGTTTATATCCTGAGTTTATACAGCTTATATCACATGGGTACCCAGGAGAGTTAAGTTCTTGCTACTAGCAGTTTCTTTGTACAGCATTGCGTTTACTGCGTACCCAGTTGAGCTTTCTGTTGATTTCCCAAATTTTTGTGGTTGTCTACTCTTGCAGGTACTCTACCGCCTGGAGAGCACAGCTTCTCCTTTCAGTTTCTCATTCCAGGTAAGATCAAGGATCAGTGGATCGAAGTAAAATACATTCTTCGTTTAACCTCTAAAATTATTCTTTATTATTCTTGAAACAAGAATTTGGTATACTTTGCAACAGTATTAAGTTTCAGAAAATTTTGTATATAGTAAAGTATATACAATCCATTCATGCTCAGAGTCAGAGCCTGATTTCATCACCATCGTGATGTCAGTACCATGAACACATGTAGCCCATTTAGCTTACAGAACGTTATCCCATCAGTTCATGTCGAAGTGTTGTTCCTTGTGTTATTCCTGGCTATTAGGAAGCAAATGTATATTTTTGACATACATGAAAATTTCTGTCACTGCATATCAATGTATATGCAAACACATAAAGGTCATAAGTGGTCTCCAGGGGTATACAAATAAGAATATAGGCCCTTTAACTAAACAATGCGTGTCACTACTATTACATGAACATAAGGGCTACATTACATTACATTACATAAGGGCTTGAAGATAAATAAGTTTGACTGAAGTGTTCATTTAATACTGGTGATTTTGCTGTGTCTGCAAACTAGTTACTTTAATGACTTACTGCATAAGGAAAGATACCCAAGATTTTTGCAGACTGATAGCTGTGCAAGTCCCACCCCTTTCCTTCCTGGCTGATTCTGTTTCAAATGAGCTGTGGTTTATTTAGAAACTATCAAATCTTTCCATTTTAAAAGAGTTTAGAAGATATTTTGTTGGAAGTATTCTGCAGTGTAAAGTGCAGTACGTGCAGGTGTGAGGTCAGCAAGAACTAGGAGTCTCGGATGATTACACCGGTGGTTGGGGAGTACAGAATTGTTCTATTTTCAGCTCTTATCCCGTGGCACCAGAAACAGTCCGTAAAACTGCTCCCATGAGCTTCTTCCTGCTCCTAACTGACCCATTCCTGCAACCATACATGTGATCAATGCCTTTCTGTAGCTTTTAAGACACCAACAGATCATTGATGAAATTATCTAAATCATTTGTTCAGGTTCAGCCAGGCCAAATGTTTAGATGAAAAAGGGCACTGTTAGATAATGTTTAACAGTCTGTCTCCTAGGAGGTGACTCATTTCCTGCACTCTTAAAGTGGTGTTTTTCCCCCTTTACCCCAGTGATCAGCCAGAACATGTTTGGTGTCTGATGTTTTCTGAAGCTACAGCCAATGTAGCAGACATGTAGGCCACTCCTGAAAATGCTGTTCTAAAAACAAGCTCTAAAAATGGACAAAAACTGTGACAGAAGCCTTAAGAGTATTGTCTTCACCTATTTACTGTCAGGAAGTGTTAAAGGCAACATAAACAAGACAATTATTTGATATTTATTAGATGTTTTTGAATTGTTTTTAGTGATTTAGTAGTTTTCATGATCCCACCTGTTCCCCCACAGAGTATTTTTAGAACCAAACAATTAAAATGGACTATAGCACTGCAGATCTTTACATCTTTTATGCACCTTAGTAGAGATTAAGTGCAATTTATTAAATTTGAATATGTTATGCAGGGTAAATACTACATTCGGCAGTGCAGTGTCCTCCATGACCTAAATTTGACATCCTTGGATTATGATAGTAATGTGAGTGATGCCATACTCTGCCCTCTGCTGTTAGGCTGAAGAATCACATACTAGAAAGCTCTGATACATTTCAGGATTAATTTGAATGGACACGTTTTGCATTTTACAGTGATCCGGCTATTGCTGTTTGTGCTCCTGTGGGATCAGTGGACATTGAAAGAGATTAACCAGCCCGTCTAGACAGTCACGGATTTTGGCCTGAGGAAAACGTTTACAGCCATTCTGGTTGACCAACTGGCCTGTCTTTGTGTAGCTCATTATCAGTACTTAGGTTACACTTCTAACAAAAGCCCTTTCTATAAGGACTTTCTAGGCATAATTGCCTTTCAAAGTCAAATGCCACTCCTGCAAGTCCTTATTTGTCCTTTTGGAGGATGGGAGTATTGATTGAACATTACTAATTCTGACTTCTGAAGTCGTTTGTTATGAAACAGTTGATTAGTGGATCTGGTTGATGGCACTTCAGAGACGGTTGACATATTTGACCTGAAAATCGTATTGATCTCTGTAATTCATTTAGCTTTTTGGATGACTGTGCACCTCATTATGTCCACAGCAATCAGCCACGACACTAAAACCACTGA
This sequence comes from Brachyalestes nurse, assembly GCA_037974405.1. Classification (NCBI taxonomy): domain Eukaryota; kingdom Metazoa; phylum Chordata; class Actinopteri; order Characiformes; family Alestidae; genus Brachyalestes; species Brachyalestes nurse. Next base: position 11,916,061 of record JBBPCY010000023.1, on the reverse strand, counting down.
CAGCTGAAATGAAGAGCATTGATTAGGTCATTACAGTGGCACCTGTGGAGGGTTAGGGTTTATTAGGCTGCAAGAAAACAGTCAGTCCTTGAAGCTGATGTGTTGGAAGCAGAAAAATGGGTGTTCCCAGTATGCAGTGGTTAGAACCCACTACATGTGGCCAGAGAGCTAAAGCTCACCCCTAAGAACTGCCAAAAGCAGTGAGTATGTTATCATTAGATCCGGACCAAGAAACAGTACAAGGAGCTGGCTTGACAAGTCATGTTCTTTTTTACATCGTGTGGACGTCCATGTGTTTGTATGTGTCACTGACCAGGGGCAGACCAAGTATACCACTTCATGGTAACAGTATACCCCAGTGGCAGTGGCCTCTTTTAGCAGGATTGAGTCCTGCCACACTGAAAACACTGTTCAGGAATGATTTGAGGAACATGACAAAGAGTCACAGTTTCAGCATTTGGCAGACGCACTTGTCCACATCCATCCCTCATACCTGCAAAACCAAACTCCAATCAGCATCTGCTTTTAACAAAGTAACTACCAGCTAAGTTGCACACATTAGCAAACCCTGTCAAAAGAAAAGGAAACGTAATGGGTTAGTACAAAGTTAGCAAAAAAACACAGAAAAGAGTGAACAGAAGAATTTTTTTTCAAATATAGAAAGAATTTGCAAGAAAGAAGTGTGAGGGCTAGTTAGTCCCCTAGGTGTTCCTTGAAGAGGTGGGTCTTCAGACAATGCTTGAAGAAAGCGAGGGACTCCACAGATCTGATTGCAAGAGGGAGTTTGTTCTACCACTGGGGGCCAAGACTGAAAAGAGTCTTGATGCATGTCTTCCTATTCTCTTGAGCAGCGGAGGCTCAAAACAAGCAACGCTTGATGGTCTGAGAGGACAAGAAGTGACGCTGCTTGATCAGTGCTTATAATTAAGGAGGTGAAAGTTCGTGAAGGCAAGTGTTAAGGTTTTGAACTTAATGTGAGCAGCCACAGGAGACAGTGAAGGTTCTGTAGTAGAGGCGTAGTGTCTGAGAATTTTGGAAGATTGAAGACTAATCTCGCAGCTGCATCCTGAATCAGCTGAAGTGTCTCGTTACCTTCAGTGGAAGTCCAGCTAGTAGAGAGTTCCAGTTCCAGTAGTCCAGTTTGGAGATGACCAGAGACTGGATGAATAACTGCATAGCATCAGTGTTGAAAAATGGTCAGATTCTTCTGATATTGTAAAGAAGGTATCTGTAGGTCCTGGAGAGGTGGTCAATGTGCAACGAGTATCACAGTTCTTTATCTACAATAACAGTTCTTCAAGAGATCAGCTGCAAAGTATCTCGTGCAATTGTCTTGGTGCCAGAAGCCACAGCACACCGACAGAGCTGTTCTGGTCTTTTTAATGTTATGGCCTTCTCTCTTACTTGGAAGTTTAACTCTGTATTTTTCCCCCTTCCTGTTTGTCTTTGTCATCTGCCTCCATTATTAGCTCCCCAAAAAGGGCTCCTACTAGTCACTGTCCTTTCAAAGTGAGGGAAAAAGCCGTTAATATCAGATAGATCTCTTCCAGTGACAGGGCTATATTGAGCTCTGACTAATTAGCCCTAGTCTCCTTCTCACAGCTCAGCCAAACCCATTGCTTTGAGATCACTATATCTACCAGTGAAATACATATTTTTTCATATAGAATTGCATTGATGGGCTTCAAAGTCACCCCTGAAGCAGTTTACATATCTAGGCATTGTATATTCTGTGCTTTTAACTGAGATGATTTTTTAAGAGAGAGAAACATTTTAAATGTTTTTTCTTGATGATCAATGACTCCAGTCTAGATGGCTGACTTTGAAATATTGTGTCCCTCTTAGCACATGCTCCCACCTCATTTGAGGGCCCATTTGGGAAGATCATGTACAGAATCAGGACTGTAATAGACACACCACGCTTCTCTAAGGACTACAAGACTCAGAGACCCTTCTACCTACTTAACATGCTGAACCTCAATGAGGTGCCTGATATAGAGGTAAGGAGTTTCAGTACTCTTCGGTGGAAATAGAAGAAGAGGTTATTGAATGAGTTTCTTTTAAAATGCATATCATTACCACATGAGTAAAATGTTTAGCATTGCCATAGAAATTGATAAATGCAAGCAAACTGAAAGACAGAATTGTATTGATGTAATTTTATTTATGTGGAAATTATGCATTCCTTATAATGTGTTAGGTAATATGACATTTTATTGTGATCAATTATGTCACATTATGTCACAGTCTGCTTTTCTGAGTTTATTAAGGACATTGTCAGCACACTCAATGTCAAATTATAAAGAGAGTCCAATGACTGGGATTAGTGTAGTGCAGTATGTGAAACTTTTGGTAGTATTTGGTACATGTGGCACAATTGCCTCTCCAAATTGGTAACTTTTAGAAAGGCCTTTACTGCTAAAGTGGGTAACGTTGAGCATTTTATTTCAAGTAATTTTGCTGCACTTTTATTGGCTCATTCATGATGAAAGGGTTACATAATGTAAAGGCCAGCTGCTGTGTTCCAGTGATGTGAAAAAATACAAAAACAAACAAACAAACAAAAAAGATTCTTTGGACATCAACAGTATTGCAGTACTACAAGCAATACCTTCTTTTTAACTGCAAACAAAAAGCAGGTGTGTTTAAACGAGAAAAGATTGGCAGGAGCTGAAAGTGGGCGTATTAACTTAATGGACCCCAGACTGATTAAAAAGTACTAATGTTAATAACATACATATGGAATGTAATTTATACATTGTAGTATTAAAATAAGTATCAGTCAGATAAATGCATATTTCAAAACGTAACTGTAACTGTAGTTTGTTTCAGAACATGTTTGTCTCCACAACTCTAAAAATATTTTTTGCTCCCAGCAACCCAGCTGTGCTGTGACAGCTAAGAAGTTCACCTACCTCCTTGTGAAGACGGGCACACTCATGCTGAAGGCTCGCAGTGACCTGAGAGGATACACTCCAGGACAGATTATCAAACTCTCCACCGAGATCCACAACAAATCTGGCAAAGACACTGGGTGTGTGATAGCCAGCCTCATACAGGTGGGAGATCATGTTCAGACATTTTTACTACAAATGTATTCAATTAGTTGATTCAATACAGATATATTTGCAGCTTGATGATGTAAAGTGAACCCCATCCATTTTTAGCTCACATTTGTGTGCAGATTGCAACGTATTTCTGAAGAAAATTTACCTCACTGATTATCTCTGGTCAATGCTTGTCTTTGCTCTTTTTTCGCTGGAGCAGAAAGTGACCTATAAGACCAAACGGCCGATGTTTGACTTGCGGACCATAGCGGAGGTGGAGGGCGCAGGTGTGAAGGCGGGTAAACATGCAGAGTGGAGAGAGCAGATTATCGTTCCTCCCCTTCCTCAGTCTGCCCTCGCTGGCTGCAGTCTCATAGACATTGATTACTTCATCCAGGTTAGTCACAGGAGGTCTCGCTCTTTACCAACAGACATCAGGCAGTGGTATATCTTCAAAAATCTATTAGAAGTTCTAGTAAGTTTATATTCTCTATCCTTAGATGTTTAATACTGTAGTATGTCTTGGAAATATAATGTCCAAGAGGTTACAGTAACCTTGGGTGATAAAACTATTAGATTTTATTTCCTATGGATTGTTTTTGATATTTTTAATATTATTAGTCATTAGTTTAAAAGCAATTATGGAGAGCTTGTTAGTTAGAGTAAAAGAAAGAAACAGTTTGAGGAAAATCTCAGGACAACAGGGAATTATGTAAAAAAAAAAAGATCAGGTGTCCACTGCAATATTGTTTTAGTCATGTTTTCTGAAATAGAATATGCTTTAAAAAATCTCATATCAGGCACATTTGCCTTTTGAAATATTCCAAACATTTCAACTTCCAACTAACGTATTTAGAAATAATATGCATAATGCATGCATAATAATTGACAAGTTCCACGAAAACAATGGTTTTCTATGAGTGCAGAATAAGCTTTAATTGTGACTTTTTTAATTGTCTCTCAAAGGTTTCGCTCAAGTCGCCTGAGACAGTGGTCACTCTGCCTATCTACATTGGAAACATTGCCATCAACCTGACTCCTTCAAGGCCACCTCCACCAAACCCTCTTCAGCACACTCCTTTGCCAGCCCTGCAGAGTCAAAGCCCAGGACTGGTGGTTCCAAGTGCTCCCCCTGCTGAAGAGGAAGCAGAGGGAGAGCAGGGTGCAGGGGGACAGGCCAGTGAGGAGATTCCTACCAAGAGCCACTCCCAGCAGGACCCGTCTGGCCAGGCTCCAACCATGTCCCCCAGTGCGTTCAATCATGCCCCCAGCCAAGCGCGTCCTCAGGCTCAGCACGCTCTGTCAGCAGACAGCTCTGCACCACTTTTCTGTGTCTCCACAGGAGCCACCATCCCATTTTTCACTGACGGTAATGCTACTCCTGTGCCCACCACATGCCCTCTCATCCTGCCTCCTGAGTACAGCAGCTGGGAGTACCCACATGGTGAGTGACCCACTCTGTATTCAGCAGTGTTCTCCTAATGCAAATGGCGTGCAATTATAAAAAGCAGTTATTATGCATCATCATGAGACAAATGTGCACAAAGGGAGCTCCAGACAGGTGAATATTTACTTAATGGAATAAGCATTTTTCTATGTAATTGTTTTCTGCCTGTAGCATGCAGTTGTTCACAAATATACTGTAATGTAATTTTTCTTCTTTGTCATTTCAAGAACCACCTCCTACCTATGAGGAAAGCTGCAGCAGCAACAACTCCAGCTTCAACACCAGCATGAGGTAGATGAGCCAAAATGCTGAAAAATACCCCATTCTCACCAGAACATCTGCAGCATCCCCAGAACATCCCCCTGCTGGACTCTCCAGGCATTGCAACCCCACCCCATAATTTGGCAAAACTAAGCGTTGAAAAAGGATATTTCCGTTGTCATTCGATTGATATCACCAATATTCCTTGCTCCTCTGAATGGAGAAAAGGAGCCTGGACTAAAACAGGGAGTGAGATTATCTGTGCCTAAGTATGGTAGCACCCCCAAATAATCAAATCTTCTGCATTTATATGAAAGGAAAATACCAGCATCTGTGATGCCTTGAAATGGAAGTTATATACAGAATATGTATTTCACTCAGCCAAGGCTGGCCTTCTATGAAGCTTGCTTCTAAACACAGGCTTAGTAAAATCTACATGACAGCTTTTGCTGGACTGACGCAGCTTTAAAACAGAACTGTGGTCGTCCTAAGATCTGTGAACTCTTAGAGAAACATTCACTCAGGCCATTGTAGCGTCAGTCTGGAGAAGGAATCCTCCATAGGAACTGATTACTAATAGCTTACCATCATCACTGTTGGAGGAGGACATGGCACACAAGTCCTCCTCATCACTGAGCTGGAATGAGATCCTTTCTGGACACAGCTTTGACCTACCACATGCAGTGTAGCTGGTTGTTCTGCATATTGAGTGTGAAAAGGTAGCCATGGCTCCTTGAATAGATAGATAGATGGAGGAGGAGCAGCTCTTGCTATATTTCTACCTTGAACATAGACTGCTTGCTTATTTTGCTCCTTGAAGATTTTAAATATCCCTTATTATTACATTGTGTAGATTTGATTAACCATTATGTGAATTGTTTGAAAAAAATGGTATGTTTAAAAAAAAGCGTTGTGGGAAGACGTAGAATGAAGTGTAATTACTTTGCAATTATTTAGTTTAGAATCAGTTGTCATACATGGGTTTGACCTTGTCACGGTCTCCTGCATGTATTCTAAACTGTCAATGCACTCACACAGTGAGTGTGTGGAGAAACGTTGTGATTAGTGTCCTACTGACTGTGCTGATACGTTCACTTTCCGGCCAAGGTGTTCCACTGAATGGAATGCATAGAAATCAATTCAGATTTGATGCAACCCCCAGATGTCTGTTATATTATATTCTTTGTTTATTTATTTTCTTGAATCAAACCACAAATAATGGAGGTATAAAATGAATTCCCTACTTGAGGCCTTATACTATAATTGCTGTGTACAACTTTGATGGTGTATCTTCTTTGTTTTAAAAGTATGTTTCATCCAGACCCTTGAACTGTTGGTTGATTAACCACTGGAATTGTTGAAGCACAAAATGGCACTTTTAATAGAATTTCTTTCAGTGTGTGTAGATCTGAGTGTATGTGTGTATGCGTTTATGTGTGTGTGTGTGTATGTGTGTGTGTGTGTGTGTGTGTGTGTGTGTGTGTGGGTTTGTGTGTGTGTGTGCTAAAGAGAGCAAGAGAGACCCTCCCAAACTCCACTGAATGTAGTTTTAGCTGTAGACTCACTTCAGCCTTTACTTTGATTTTCTTTAAAGTAGCAGCCCTCCTTCTTCACAGTTAATCACTCTTATCATGTGTAAGTCATGTTTCATCCTGCTTCGTTTCGAATATTAAGCCAGGAATGTTACTCATCACTATCCTGGTGTATCTGTGTATCTCGTTTTGGATCAGTGTGTGTGCACTTGTGCATGCCACAAGCATATTTCCTGTGAGATGTTCAGTACTGTGAGAGACGTCTCATTCAAAAATAAAACATGTACAAGAAAAAGTCAATTTAATGGTGCAGACAAACTTGAACTCAAACTCTTCCAAACAGAATCACTGTGTTGTGACGAAGCATTTGCTCAAGCTGTGACAAAATGCAAATTTAAGCCAGAAATCAAGCACAGGGGAGGACAACCATGATGAAAAAAGAGCAGTATTTTGAACTGACTCAAGTGTTTTAATGTCATTAATATCTGTTACCAGGGCCTTCAGAAATGTTTTTTTAAAGTGGGGGGGCATGGGACATTGGGGTTGACTGAAATGGAGGGGGGGGGGTGATACCTTTCACAAATTCAGATTATTACAGTGTCCAAGTGGCAGTGATGCTGGTCAAAGAAACTTAATGTTTAAAGACAGGTTCACGTGTGTCAGCAAATGGAGCATCAATCTTTCTAGTTCAGTCTAGACCAAAACAGTGCTTCATTAGCTACTCAGCACCAGAATGTATGATAGGTCTTCCATTTCCATATTAAATACCCTGTCTGGTGCAACAAGCGCAAACTAGAATTTGAAAAAGTGGGAAAAGTCTGGCCAAATGTCTTCTACACTGAAATCTGCGGTTTGTCCATGTCCTGTATCAGTATAGGTGAGAAGCACATACCAAATTTGCTGTCAAATTTACAACAATATGCCTTAAATATGAACATAATATTTTATACAGCCCTACCAGCTTTGCACAAGGCCAAAACAGTAGTGCTGTTCGTATGTTCAAACGCTTTCGTTCTTCTTGAGTTTTTCCTGTATACTCTGTGCTCTGTGTGCCCAGTCAATACCGCAGTATAAGACAGCGAGGTTGGATGCTTTTTGTATTGTCGCAGTAAGGAATCCTTCACAGTGTTTAATCCCATTCCACCATAAAATAATTATTCAGATGTGGAATCTGCAGTAAAGTTCTTTCATCTTGGGTTCAGACTCGAGCCGTGTGTACTGGCTGTCATGATTTAGTTTTCACCACCAAAGGTTCTACAGCTTTATGACTTTTCGTTCTTTGTCATGTGTTTCTCTTTTCCGTCTATTATGGGTGGCCTGTGGTTTTGTATTTTTTCTATTGAAAGCAGTGATTACATGCATACGGTGATCTTTGGAGAATTGATATCGCCTGGTGCTTCTTAGCAGGTTTTGGAATACAGTTGCAACATTGTGGATTAATGTAATATTTAAAAAAAAGGACTTAAATCAAAATTGTACAGTGTACTAATAAAATCTCACACACCTCTATCACTTTATATGTTGTTATGTTATATTTTCATTTAAAGAGTCTATATGCTATGTTTAATCTAAACAGGGGTATATCGTTCACCATTCACCCCCCACCTCTGAGTTTCACTTATGATGGTTTTGAGATTTTATGCACCAAAAATATTTGTTACATTTTTAACAGTTTTTTATTATTATGGCTTCATCTCTAAAGCAGCAACTTTTCAAGAGAAGTTAATAGATTCTGGATAATTGCTATTGGTCCTTTCATGAAGAAATAGTGGTTTCAAATTATATATATGAAGAAAAAAAGACAAAATTGAGGTACAAGGAGTGCTGATTTTCATGACATCATGAAAAAGTAATCGCACAGGCTGTTTTCCGTATATGCACCATATGGTCTGTTTGATGGATTTTAAATAATCTCTACATGCTACACTAAACATTTTATGTCAGCAAGGGAAATTGAGTTTTTCATGGTATGGGCCCTGTAATACTTAAGATCTTAAATTCAAAGCATGTTTTTTTCTTCTCACTGAGCAAATCTATCCAGAACGGATGCACATATTTATTTATTTTTAAATTGTATTATACTGGAATTTGTAAAAGCATCATGTTTAAAAGTAAACCCATATCTTTCTTACATAAAAAACATGAGGAAATCTGGATGAAGTTCCTGAATTATCAGGCTTAAGAATTACTGAAAGCTTAACTGAGGCCTGTGTTAATTGGTGTTAAAGTTATTTTTGCGTAACCTTGTGATTAAAAAGTAAACTTGTGATTAAAAAGAAAACACCTTTTTGTGATTAAAAAGATGAGTGGCCAACTGCATGACTACGTCAGCTTGAGGCACTGAGCTCAGCTCGCCGCAGGAGAGGGCCACAGAAAGATCAAGGCGGACAGGCTGTACCTCCAGAGCTGTCTTTAGCTTCTCTCCTGTTGCCATAGAAACTGGGCCTCAATTCATCAGTGTCTCACAAGGACCTGGACCAAGAGCTATCTGCATGCACAATACCCACACACACACACACACAAACACACACACACACTCACGTGGCTTGTCTCAGACTAGGGGGAGGTGCTGCAGGACGTCTGATGGATCACAGATGGATGGAAATGGAACGATGAGAGACTGGATGGATGGGTTGGGTAGATGGAGAGAAGGGAGGAAAAGATGATGGACTGATGAAATAACTGCAACAGAGATCTGACGACTGAATGCCACCCCCACCCACCAACCTGCTGAAAAAGTTGCAGTGTATGCATCAGTGAGAAAAATGTATAATTGTTAATCAAACCTGAGTTAAATACTCAGATTGATAAATAAAAAATAAATATATTAATAAATAAACAAACAAACAAACAATAAATACAGGCAACATTTCTCTTTTCTTTTTTTCTCCTCTCATAAGACATAAGCCAGAGACAGGAATTTTTAACCCTTAAAATATAAATTTTTTGCTATAGCTTTTTACTAGATTTTAAATTTCATGTATTATTTGACATCATAATACCACATTATGAATCAGATTTTTATTCCTTTAACATTTTCGTTTTACTCATGTTATTGTGGCCTTATTCATTTATTATTATTTTTTTAATTAATGTTCTTAATTTTATTTCCTTATTCAATGCCCCTTCTAATATTTTCTGCCCTTTATTTATTTTCTGTGATGATGATGATGATGATGATGATGATGATGATGATGAATTCTAAGAATTATATCATATATTAATTATATTTTGTGTTTAAAATAAAAATGAATGAATACATGAATGAATGAATGAATGAATGAATGAATGAATGAAGTCGGTCTTAAATGGAAATAAATTAGATATATCAGGTATTTCAAGTGAACAGGTAAACAAGCAACAAGCCTTGATGAAGATGATGATGGATTATAGGAATTAAATATACTGCTGGAAGAAAAGAAAAAAGAAAGGAATTAACAATTTAATGGGTGAAGCCAGTCTTAAATGGAAGTCAGTGAGACGTGTCCTGTAACACAGTAGACCAGTTGCAGGCCATGAGTGTGAGATGGGCCAAACCATGCACAGCAGGTCTCTCCTTAAAGCCTGATCACCTAAGGACTGACGTCAGAAGATCAGGGGCGGGATTCGGAGGAGCCATGGCTTCAGTAGGAGCTGAGGTAAGAGAGGAGCTCTTTGATGGTCTAAACTCTCTTCTGTCTGTCTGAGAATAAGACTGGCCTTCATCCCGGGTTTGAAATTGCGAGGTGTTGCTACTGAGTGAGCAGAATTGTATTTTACCTTTATCTGTGTGAGTTTTTAAACAGTCGTCGTTATGTTCTCTGTGTAAAGTGTGGTTTTTTTTGTTGTTTCCAACAAATACAATAGCGGCCCTGGAATCTGAATAAGACCTACGGTTCAGGCAAACCACATCGAACTACATGGTTTATGCTCGTTTCCAGGCTCCGTACCATCCGGCTTCAGGTGCTAGGTTGCTATGCCATAACAATACACGCTTTATTGATGCACTACTTGATTTTAAGTGATTTACTCGTTATATACAGTGCAGTTCATACACAGAGCTTTGAATACAGTGGTATTGGAGTGATTTATAAAAGAAAACTATCTAGTTTTTACAGAAAGACCGATAGCCTGCTAAGGGAGCACATTTAAGTAGCAGCGTGCTTAGTAAGTTACTTTTACATAAAACCCAATTTTGATCACACAGTTATGGACTACACCTCTCTACTCGTAGTCTAGCATTGGTGAAGCTTCATACTGTGGTGAGGACTCTCAGTTTAGACCCAAACTTTAACATAAAAACAGGACAAGACTGGTTGGTCTGGTCATTGGCCTGTAAGTGCAGATTTTAGCAATTTCATAGGGGCTTACTTTGATTTTTCTTTGATAACCACACCGCCTGGCTCCTCTCTGCTGATTTTCTAGACTTATCACATCCTTCTCATTTTCAGAGAAGTGTGTGTTGAAGCGGTTGAGCGAACCTGCAGTGCTTCTCCAGTAGGGGGCAGCTCGCTGCTGCAAGATCTGATTGGGTTCATGTTTCTTTTCTCCTAAAATGTGAAAAAAATTAAGGTGACCATTTGTCACGCGTTAACACACCACAGCACAGTGTTTGAACATTGTGAAATTCTCTGCGTTTAACCCTTTCACCAAATGGAGTGGGCAACCACTGACTCAGTGTGTTGGGATGGTACCTTACTCAAGGGTACCTTTAGTGGTTCCACTGACAAGCCTTGGATTCAAACCCATGCCTTCTGATCGCAGGGACAACTCCCTAAGCACCAGACCACCAAACCATTTTCATGATCATTTTGAGATAAAAGCTTGCAGTCATAGAAAGAGGGTACACATGAGTTACAGTTACTAGATGTTGAGACAGTACAGTGAGGGTTTTTGCCTCAGGAGCGCAAGTAATTCCGAGTGCTGATGTTGGATCTGGTTCTGAATCACAAATACTGCAACATCTCATCCTGAACGGTGCTCCATCATTCCAGAAAATGCAGACTCACTGCTCCACAGCTTGGGGAGATTTATATAACTCTCATTTTTGTAATCCTGATGTGGATACCTGTCACTCGGCCTGATGAGCTTAAGCTTAATGGGTACAAAGCAACAAGACACTAATGAGAAGGTTTCTCAATACTTTTGTGCACACGACCATTTTCTTTTATTCTGAGAGTGATTTTGCCCAGAACTTCCAATTAAGGTATTGCAGGGAGCTGTAACTGGAGAGAGCTTATGGACTGGCAGTGAATGTAAAGTGCAATGAGTGATTTGATTTAAAAAAAAAAAGCTTTTTTGTGAGCTCAGTGACATTCATATCATCTTTGACTTTCAGCTGCTCACGATTAAGGGTCGCCACAATGGATCAACTGTCTCCATTTCCATCTCTCCTCTGCATCTTCTCTCACACCAACTGCCTGCATGTCTTCCCTCACCACACCCATGAACCTCTTACTGGACCTTCCTCCTCTTCTCTTCCATGCAGCTCCATCCTCAGCATCCTTCTCCCAACACACACAGACTCCCTTTTCCCAACACACCCAGGGTCTCTTCTCAGCATCCTCCTCCCAACACACTCGGTCTCTTCTCTGCACCCTTCTCCCAACACACCCAGGGTCTCTTCTCTGCACCCTTCTCCCAACACACCCAGGGTCTCTTCTCTGCACATGTCCAAACCAGTGCAATCTCTCCCCTCTAATAAGCTCATAGACTAATATAGAATATGCCATAAACCTGTGGTAGTCATTACATAATGACCTAATCACAATTATTTGAGAATTATTTAAGTGGACTGTTTTTGTGGGGTTTTTTTTTAGGCTTTGTCAATCATCTGTTTACATTTGCATGCACCAGTCAGACAGCCAGGTTGAGGCAAATACATGAAAGTAAAAATAAAGTTGAATCACTTACTGTGACAAGCCATGGCCAAACAATTAAAGTTGTGACTTTTGACTTGGTGCTGTTTTGACTGTAGAGGGCAGTGGTGAGTACAGAGATATTTAAGTGCAGACCGTGTCTGTTGTCAACTGGGAGCTGCTCATTATTGAGTGCTAGAAAGCAAGCCTGAGAATGTGGCCACTTTAGACTTGTTCAATAGCTGCATACAAGGATCAAAGATGACTGAACTTTAATCACAGTGATTTAGTAAGGTAATTAGTCATTAGCTTAATTAAGAGCATGGCAGACATTGATTTTGAATTGAGCCTTAGTGATTTTCTAAATTCTTTTATGTTTATCTGGGATACCTGTGGGGAATATTTTTCACTGGCAACAGTGAGATCTGTACACTACATACTATACAGTTTTGTATGCAAATAATGTATGTATCCAGTGAGATCTCTGCAGTTCTAGATGAGTTCCAGTCCCATTTTGTAAAGACATTCATGAGATTCATCACAGGCCAGTGCTCAGTTCTTTCACATGAAGTGTTCATCAGTGTCTTTTAAATAAATCACTAAGCCTGCTACAATCTGGAAAGATGTTATCATACTACAGTTGTCAATGTAATGCAGCCCTAATGTGAGATACGACACTTCAAAGCCAGTGTATTTGCCTCATTAAGATTGAGGATTCCGTTGCATTTGTTTGCCTAGCTGTGTATGACTGCATGTTGTTGATAGCTGAAAATCATGCCAGTATTGGAGATTATTTGAATTGTAATTCTGCGGGATGTCCTTTGCAAGGACATTAACGAAGTTTGTGTGCAAGGGTGAGCTACAAGAGAATCCCTTGGCTTTGTTATTAATAGAGTGGCATTATATGGATAAGAATCAGAAAACTTTATTTATCCCTGTGGAAATTGTTTGTGGTGACTAAAATATCAGTATTATGATTTTACTGCTACATATTGCAATTTCACAATATTAAAGGGCCCATATCACTTTTTAGGAATTAAAAGGCCTTACAATCTGTAAATATTGTTACAAATGGTGTGGTTACTTTCGTACATGGGGAAATAAGCTACAAAAACAACCGGTTTTCAAATCCATTTCACATTTAGAGATGTCCTTATTCTGGCTACGTCAGTATAGTCTCACCCATTCATTCAATGATTCCCTGACATCTTTAATGGTCAAAAATTAGACTAATTTCTCAAAAGACACAGTAACTCACCTGGAGCTATGATTGGTCTACATGTCAACCATTATGATTAGAGAATCATTTACATATTGCGTCCATATGGCATATCAATATTGCAGAGACCGATATTGTTATAATGACTAGTGGGTGATATATTGTGCAGCCCTACTTGTCAGGAATCTTGATAATTGATGTTTGTCTGCAGTTGGACTGGGTGTTGAACACCAAAAAAATTGATTCCTCAGTTCCAGGCACTTGATTCCACAGACTGATGTTCATGTCTTCATTCACCTGCCTCAACAACAGAGTGAGATATTCTGCTGTCACTGTCTAGACAGTCTAGATGAAAAGTGAAGCTTTCTGCAGCATAAATGTCAGTACCAAAGCTGAACTTTACTTTAGACAAGGTTAGAGAAAGTGTTTAAACTTTGTGACAAAACATCTACTTACCTAAAATGACAGAACAGGTATAGTCACACACTCAATGAAGATCATGAAATAAAATGAATGACACTTCATTGTAATAAAGTCTGTAGCATCAAATATTAAAAGCAGCTGGCTGTGTACCACAGTGACACATGCTTAATTATGCTTTGGCATATTGATATAAATTCAGCAACAGCATTAAGGAGACACCTAAAACAACTACTTTAAGTACATATCACACCAGTCTGAAAGTTGAAACTTTAAGACCTGCAAAGACTGTGATAATTTTTCAACAGTGTGTTAGGGCTCTGTGTAGTGATACACATACCCTTGGCATTTTCATAACTGTTAGACATGCTCTGGTAATTTCATGCTATGTGTGGTATGAAGTGTGCAAGCAGTGTGGTGGGAGGTGAAACACTCAGGTGCACAGTAAATGTGTGGCAGATATCCAAGAGTTTGGTATGACTTTGGCATGTACTTTATATAGAGGGTTATTCACAGCATCAATTCAGTAACATAAGGAGAGCTGGCTATCACAGTTTACCAGTCTCAAACCAATCGTTCTGAATGTTTGCCAAAAATTTAGTGTGTAGGATTTAGTGGTGCAACGGACCAAAAAACTCACGGTTCGGATCGGATCACGGTTTTAAGTCACGGATCGGATAAATTTTCGGATCAGCAAAAAAAGACAAGACAAATTTAACTCTCTATTTATTTATTTAAGTATTTCTACCCATTAAAAACCTTTGGCTCAAGACTCATTCCACGCTATTATATAAAAACCAATTAAGGTGCAATATAGGGAATGATAATTATTTCCTTTAA
>JBBPCY010000023.1:11866349-11900084 GCA_037974405.1 Brachyalestes nurse | reverse complement strand
CATTGCTTCTTACTGGAGAATGAAATAAAAACTAGCTTATGTCCACATCATTAAAAAAGAAAGAAAGCAAAGCAGACCTGAGCTTATAACTTCAAACAGATGAGGATGTCTACATTTTGTGGGGAGACTCTCAGAGGGGGCGTGTCTGCAGTACAGGGCTTCGTATCTCCCACTCCGCTGTGATGTAATGAGCGGATGCGTAGCTTTCCGTTGCCGTTGGGTGCGCGACGGAATATCATAGCGCGGCTCAAGCACATTCATCATCATGTAAACCCCTTGTTTTGCACAACGGAATGAGGCTTCATGTCTGCAGCTATGAACACCCGCAGCTTTTGTAATAGCTTTAGCCTGGTTGGACTGGACAGCATGGACTGCCGCGGATATCAGCGGTTGTTGCGCAGCCTTTTGACCATGTGCACTATACAGTGGAACTTTTTTTTTTCCGAATCTTCGGATCATGTGCGTGCCGAACCGTGGAGAGATATCGGTTCGGATCACAGATTAACCGTGATCCGTTGCACCACTAGTAGGATTGAGCATTCAAACAATTTTGAATGGACAAACCACTCAGCTGCTAGGGGCCTATTTAGGATTTCTTCCATATTGGCTGATGATTGAAATTTAGTGGAGATGGGCCCAATCCAATATGATCTTGGTATCGGGTCTGATATAGACGCAAGTCCGTCATCGGATATCGGTCGGATGGGCCCGATCTATATATTCCAGTTCGCAGTTTGCGCTGGACCTTAAACTCGACGCTGTGTAATACGAGATGCGTCACCGCTCCTTATTCCATTACTTCAATCTGAGCGAGCAAATAACATTAGCCGTTGCTTTGGACAAAATGTTGCTCGTTTGGAGATACTTTAGTTTGGCCGTAAAGCAGGACAGCTACTTGCATTGTGTGTAAAGCCAGTGTGCCGAGGGGTGGAAGTAAGGTTGCGTTGTACAGTACAATAAATTTAATCAAGGACCTGCAGAGATTTCATGACCAAGAGTACCAGGAGTTTATGCCAGCAAACGGAAAAAGACACCAGACCGCAGACGCTCGTTGATGTTTTCCAAAAACCAATTTACTGCAGACAACCCAAAAGCATTTTGTGTTTTGTTGGCTGGTTTTGCCCTCTCCCCCTCTTTATATCTCTCAAAACATGACGAGGCTAAAGTTGGGCATCTCGTACCTCAGCCGGTCCACCTTAAATACAGAAGTGGTTAGATTACACTCTGCCCATGTCGTGTCTCCAAATTCATGTAATGTATTCATTTTGCACTTTTTTTTCACAGTTGTTGCTGCTAAAATGGACATAATACTTGAAACTATTTAGATGATTCAGCCAAGATTGTTGTTTTTGATATTTACAAAGTTTTACAGCTGTTGCTGCTACCTTTTTGTGGTGTGACATAAATACATTCCTTTGAAATGCCTTTAAATTCAATGTAGTTGTGTATAGTTTTTGCTCTTCTAATAAATGCTTAGTAGTTTGTGATGTAACCTTACTAACAGCACAATTTCAACAAAAATAATGCCGATATTAAAGTAAAAAGATGTATTATATCGGAATCTGTATCGATATCGACAGTCGAGGATCGGATCAGAACTGGAAAAATGTGGATCGGCCCATCACTAATTTATTTTTTTTCTGGTCAAATTACCACTGTTTGGGGAGAAAGAGTGCAGTGGCGAGTCGCCTTTACAACCTATAGTGAGAGAGTGTGTGCGCCTGACAGGGCATTGGGATGTCATCTCACTCTGCCATGCCAGAGAAAATGTTGCAGCATGGAAGAGAAATGAGCCACTAAACACGCGGTGAGATGGAGCCCCGTGACCGGAATGAGTCAAAAGTGTATTGGTTTGAGAGTTTAACCTAACAGCCTTTTTTTTTTTTTTTTTTTTTTTTTTTCACACCAACCTTTTCTCTTAACCTCTTTTATATTTGTTTTTCCCCACTGATTTCAGGCATGCTCAATGGAAAATACATCTATATTTAGAAAATCATATGTAACAATAGTTATTAAAAAGGATATGAACTGATGGTATTAGTAATTGAATTGGTCATTGAAAAAGAGAGGGGAGTGAGGTGATTTGAGGTGTCCGTATGGATTTGTAAAACAATCATTCATTAATCGCAATCAAGTTAAAATGTTCAATTAATCAAGATTTTGATTTTAGGCCAAATCGCCCAGCCCTATTGTGATCCCAGCCTTATAGATTAGCTGCACAGTGAGATGAAAGATTGTCCTCCTAGACCATGGGTGCGAAGTACAAAATAGACCTGTTCCTGATGCTGCCGAATCGTCTACCAGATGGGAGGAGACTAAACAGTTAGTGGGAGGGATAGTGGTGGCTAGTGCTGGGTGGTATACCGATTCATACCGAAAATTTGTTTTTGTTACATCAGTCTTTCGTATACTGCAGTAGCGCATTAAATGGTCTAAACATTTGGAAAGTGGCGCAGCTGGAAACTGTTTAAGGGGGGACCTTTTTTACTGCTGCACCACTAGGGGAGGGAACAGTTCATTTTCTTATTTTTACGTTCATATACGAAAATATTAATATACCTGCCATTTAGTTCGAGGTTGTCTAATTCTAACATATTTGTATGATTCTGTACCTCAACGGGATCAAATGGGACAAAGTCCAAACTAAGGACTAAATAATCCCAGAAGTAAGTTTTTTTTATCTCAACGTTACGAAGAAACATGCATATGTATAGCCTTTAGCGGTTAGGTCACAGCGTGGACATATATAGCATTTAGTCCAACAAAGTGGATACATTAGCAAAAAATATTTTAGTCAAGTGATAAAAATAATGACGTTGATATCATGGATCTGAGTGCAGCTCAGAGTATTTCACATAGGCCCCATTCCAATATAGAACACAGCTAATCATATAAAGAAAGTAAAAAAAAAAGTGTAAACATTCAAACCCCCACCCCCCGTCCTTGGTATTTTCTTCATCTTCCAGTGGAGAAAAAGAGCCCCATCAGCTGGTAGACGCTCATTCTGGGTTTTAGCCTCAAGTTATATTTGATATATTTGCTCCACTCCTGTGTGCTCCGAGACTACTCCTGCTTTTCCACGTTAGTCCACCTTCTTTTGCACAGCACCAAAAATAACCATGAAGAGTTGTTTTGCTACGCGATGACCATTTATGAAAGAGTGGTACCGTCTATACCATTAAGCCGGTATAATTTTGAATTTTTTTGGTCATACCACCCAGCTCTAGTGGGGGTCATCCACGATGCTGGAGTACTTAGGGATGCAGCAAGAACTGTAAATGTCCTGTAGGCTTGGTATAGAGCTATGTGATCAGTGGTCCACACAATACTCTGAAGGGCTCTGCGGTTGGAGGCACAGCATTCTCACGTGGGTGTTGCGGTGTGACAGGGCCAGGTATAGTGTGAGGGAGATCACATCATCTGTTGACCGGTTTGCATGGTACGCAAACTGCAGTGGGTTTGTATTTTTTGACAAGTGTTTTACAATGTACCCTTACCTGTGAAACCATAGCAATCGGCTAGTTATACCTTAGCAACCACCTGCACTGCCATAGTAACCACCTAGCAGCACCTAATAGCAACCATCTAAAAACAACCACAGTAACCATAGCAACCACACAATCGCACTTAGCCTTTTATTTTTTTTATAGCCTAATAAACTCACAACCTTCCAATCACAGGGGCATCTCTTTAACCAAAATAACACCAGCTCCCTTGAGTGTATACAGCTTTTTGACCTGTTGATCAGGAGCTGCATATTGAACATTTTAAAATCAATCATTTTCCACGTAGGCTTAAATTGGTGGAATGTTGGACTATAGTGACGTAACCTCACTCTGCAAGCTGCAGGCAGAGCTGTAGAAACTCTGCGTTAGGAGAAACAAGCCCCACGACTGGAATAAGTCAAGTGTGTTAGTTTGAGAGTGTAAGTTGGCCAAATGTTTTTTGCACAAGACTCTTTCTCTGCTGTTTTAATCTTTCACAGCCATGTACATTTTTCCACCGTCCTCAGTGCCTGTGAGTGGAAAGTATTTGACTATTAATAAGGAAACCATCCATTGCCATTAGTGTGGTCTGAAATTAGTTTCTGCTCTGTGGTGTTAACCCAATTAATTCCACCCATATTCAGACATCCTTGATTATAAATGGCATCTTAATGCAGTCTCAACAAACCCTTCCTCTGTAGCTTACTGGGTTTGCACTGAGGATTGAAGATGCAGAAACCTGTGTTCAAATCCCACTGTGGGCAGTTTTTTTTTATGTCTTTGTGCAAAAGTTTCGGTACACACTATTGATCATTTAATTGGTCTTTGAAAATAAATGTGGAGAGAAAGTGGAGAGTGATTTGAAGTGTCAGTTTGTAGGTGTAGATTTGGGTACTCTGCTCTTTGGACAAAACTGTTTTGACTGGTGTTTTTACATTAACCCTCACCTGTGAAACCATAGCAGCCATCCAGTAACAAATTAGCAACCACCTAGAACATCATAGCAACACCATAATAGCATTGCAGTTATCATAGCAACCAGCTACAGCTTAGCAACCACCTGCAATGCCATAGCAACCAGCTAGTAACAACCGCAGTTACCATACCAACCACGCAATCTCACATCACCTTTTCTCTTGGAAATGCATGGAAATCTAGTTTGTAGTGCCTCCTGAAACATCAGTTGAGCCAGTCAACAAACATGGCTTCTTTTTCAACATGGAGCATCGTGCAGCAAGCTAATGGATAATTGATCTTCCTGAATTTTAGTATATGAAGGACGTTACTGTTTTTCTATACACCACATCTATTACAATTTCATCTAGTTGCTAAAACAATATTAATTTAATTTAAAACAGTTTCCAGAGGACATTCTTTATGCTGATGTATGCTTATTTATGGTCCAGCTTTAAAAGGAACCTTGGAATCAGCCTTAAGTGTGGTGATACTAACTGCTGTCCCATTTAAGGTGGAATCTATAGTGCTAAATTAGCAGCAGAATTAAAAATGCCACTGAGCAAAGATTAAGAGATTTATTTATTTTTAGATATATTCCTTGAGCTTTCTTCTGTAGCTTTTGTTATCTAGATGTGCAAATAGTAGAACTTAACATAACAAATGAGATGCATATAAAATATATAGTAATATTGTTTTAAACAAAAAAGATGAAGTATAATAAATGCACATACTAAAACTATATATGTGAAATGTAAATTTAATTATTCGTATTGCTATAAGAATGAATATTTGAATTATTCCATACACTGAAGCCTAAAAATTCATTTTGAGCTAGTCTTAAAACAGATATTTTTAAACAGATACATTCATTTTCAAAATATCAGTTTGAAATGTTGCTCAAATGTAAAAATTGGTGTTTTTTTATCTACTGGTACTGGTATGATTCTGGTATCATTGTGCATCTGTAACAAGTTGCAGAGATTCAGTAATTAATACAAAGAGGGAATTTGATTTAAACATTTCTTCCAAAAGTTAAATTCCACTTTGCTGGTTTTCACCAAGCCAGGTGTCTTTGAGAGGTCTGTACAATCAAACAGAAATCCCTTTCACCATGACAGGCAGTAGTACTTATTTTGGGAAGCTGAATATGTAATAAGAATATGGGGAAAAATACTATTGTATACCCTTTAAACATATCACAGTTTAAATAACATTTTATTTGCACCACCCCAAGTTTAAGTACATATAAGAAGCTGTAATATATGCTGAATTTACTTTCACATCAGCCAAAAAAATCACATCATTTCTGTATCGTTTTTCACCGTGACCAAAATCTGAGACAAAAAATCTCCATCGAAACTCTTGTTCCACACACCATTCCATGTAATGGCTGCAGTGTTGTTTTTTCCTGCTCTTCTTTCTTCGTGAAGAACAGCAGAGCTCCAACTGAGCATGCCCAGAGAGCGCCATGTCAATGCTTTCTACAGAGGTGGTCATGTGACCTGAGCAGGGACGGCGCTTGTGTGGAAAGCTAGACGTTGAGTCAGTGGAGCTTTACTCTCGCCCTCTTCCTCCTCCCCCATCAATGGAGAACCACAGCTTAAGTCAGGTACTGCCATATTGCTGGAGGCCTCAACCAGGCAGGAATCTTTTGCTTCTCAATTTTCTCAATTTTCAGGAAAGGCATTGCCTTTTTATTTGATACCTGAAACTAGGCCAAAATCTATATTTGGTGTTTTTCATTCAACCCTAAAAAGGTTTCATTTTCTGTTTATTCATCTATGCAGGATCTTTTCAGTTACAGGTGATTTGATTGGTTCATCAGCAGACTTCTGGATGGATTCAGTTGCTTATCCACTCCTGATACAGATGCTGCTGGGAAGGCCTTCCTGACAGTTGCTGGATTAAGGCTCTGTGTGAACTCATCTAGATATGTCATGCTAGTTTTCCTTGAAGCCTGGCCTTGTGGTTTCCCTGACTCTCTCAGGGAAGGGATAGTGGGTTTTCATAGAGAGGGTTATGCTGGGTACAGATGTGTCAAGAAGATGTTTTGTGCTTCTCATTTATCTATGTAACAGACCTCCTGAGATTTTACCGGGAGTAGCTGCATGATTGTTGTAGAGATTAAGAAGAAAAATACAGCATTTCCTTGAACATGTTCTTTTTTTTCTGCAGCCATTTCATCAAGGTGTGAACTGAATGACATGCTTGTTGCTCACAATGTTGTTTGTTCCTCCTAAATAAATGGTTTGAGTTTTTCCAAGTAATGTCTCAGGGATTAGACTGTGTCATGTGTGAATGGGTGGATCCCTAAACATAAATTGTTGTTTGTTTATGAACCAGAGATAAATGGATGCATAAAAGATTACAGTAATGCTACTGCTTTAATATAATGTGTAATCATTGGCTTTGTGCTGACAGATAGGACCCTGCTTTGATCAAGATCGAAATGAGTCTGTCCTCAGCTTCTTTCATTTTTGTTGGTGTGTTGTAGTCCATTGGGATCTTGGATCACTCTTCACTTGTTGGGCACTTTTTTGCATGCAAGGAGAGATCTGGGTTTCTTTTCTTAAATTGTGTTTAATGTATTCCAAGGACATTTCATTGCGGTTCCAGTAAGGGAAATGGCTCTGGCTTATTGTGGCTGTGTAGAGGAGCACATGGCTTAAGCATGCTCTTTGTGCAGTGCTCTCTCTCCTCTGCTCTTTCCCTCCTAGTTGCTCCCTATGTTGCTCTGTTTCTGTCTTCCTCACTCTCTCCTCGCTGTCAAGCAGAACAGCTTGTTTGCAAAGTGGAAGAAAGTGAAGATTCTGCTTTTCTCTTTGCTGAAGCATGATTTAGTAAAAGGTTTCAAATGAAGTAAGCCGAGCTTCACTCCTTCGAATGCCAGTCTGAGGTGAATTCAAAATAGCTATCAGGGACTCTACTGAATATGGTCCACTGGTTAGTTTGGTCGTCTAACAGAGCCTCATGGCAACTTCACAGGCTTGACCAGTATGATTTCAGTGTGATGCGTTTGTGTCCTGGCTATCTCTGTTGCTGAAAAGATGTTGGAGGAATAAAGCAATTTATAGAACAAGCATGCTCATGGCCTGTGTGAAATGTGTCTGTTGTTCAAAATTGTTTCGCTATGTTTAGACTGTGTGGTTGCCCTTCTTGGTGTTTCTTACTTTCATAATGACTTTTAAACCTGCTGTAATCTTTCAAAGGAAGTTTGTATAGAACATCACACTTTGATCCTGCAAATCTGTTAGAATGGTTCTCAATTGACTTGTAGAACATCAAGCATACTTTGTCCATTCTACTCAAACAGTATAGGTTAGTGTCTGATCAGTTAGTTGTCTCACATTCACATACATGCATAAAATAGTTTGCATGTTCTGCATCTGGTAATAAATGCTGGTCCAGAGAAACAAAATAAACCTTACTGAGTAGATGCATAAGGCTATTTTGTAGCTCCTGTGTTCATTATTGAAATCATTGCATGATTTTGTTGGGACTGGTTTGTCTTGGCATTGAGTCTCTTGTGACTGCCCTGCCCTTCTCAGTCTCACTGGAGATAAAGACCTCTGATGTAGATGAGAGGAGATTAAGGATAGCTCACATTCCTGGTCTTGCTTGCTGCTGAGACTAACAATGCCCTCTTTCTGCTTAAACATGGGCTTCCTTTTGGTCTCCTCATATCGTGTATATATATTTACATTTTTTGGCAACAATGAAATGGCTCCTTGCTTTCGTTGGTGGCCTCCTTTAAGAAGAAGGAAACGTTGGAAATTTGAACTGACTGAGCATGCTCTGTTTGAGCTTTAGCAAGGCCAACCAACAGAGGGAGCTGGTAGGTCACGTGACCAGCAAGCAGGGTCTGCATGCAGGAGGAGGAGGAGGAGGAAAAAGAAGAACAATCTGCTCGAAGCTCTCTCTCCCCCTCAATGGAGACCATCGGGAGAAAGCAGGTATGATGATGCTGGAAGAGTACCTTTAGCAGAGGAACAGCAACTCAATCCTCCGTCCATGCTGGCTGTGAATATTCATCATTTGGAGCTCATTCACTTGCTATGTTCCTTTTTCACTATTTACTTTTTATCTCTACATTCACTTGTAGTCCATTGAGAGTTGGCTGCTATTCTCATGTTCAGAGAAGGGAGCTCTCTTGTGACCAAGACGTGGCATCCGGCCTGTAAATTCAGTCAAGCAGTCATCTGGTCTGAAGTCTGTGATCAAGCTTTCTGGACTGGAGCAGAACCCATTGCCAGAGTCTTGGCCTTTGCTTCTTGCATGGAGGTGAAGTCGAATGACATGGCCTGAGTGCTGTAAGCTTGGTAACCAGCAGGGTGAGAACCCAGAGGATTGTCTTTGCCTGCTTTAATGGGTGCTTCATGTATGAAGGGCTATGGAAGCAGATAAGAGGACTGGTCTCATCTAAGTCTCAAGGGCAAACAAATGGTGATCATTTATTTTTCTGTTTTTTTTCCTTCTGTTACCCTATGGCTTGGGATTGCCACAAGAGTGTTTGTGCCAGGAAGGGAAATATTGCACAGATCTCTTGTAGTTGGCAGGAAGACACTATATTCGTGCAGGAGAAGATTCTGAATTCCTCCTGCTGACCTGACCAGACCTAAAAGAAGAGACTAGATAATTGTTTTTCAACAATTTCAGCAAGCCTTTTGATTGAAGCCAATTCTTAAGGGAAGATGTGAAGCAGATGTCTTTTCTCATCAAGAAATGGCTTCCTTAAGTAACCTTATTACCCTGCTTAGTTCTTTGTTGTTGTTAAAGGAGCTAAATGGTGGAGAAAAGGAATGGAAGACCTGTAATATCCTGAGTAATGGACCTAAGTGAAAGTTATTTGGGCCTCTGCTGAGCCTCTTTTTTCTCTATACTTTTCTAACAAGTATTTTTCTTAAAGATGGATTATGACTGATCTTGTTTTCTATGTTTCACATTGGCCTTGATTTGCATTCATCATTTTGTTCTTTGTCCATGTGGCCACATATGGTTTCTGTCATGCTAGTTTCTCTTTTAGTAGATTGCAAATGGTTTTTCGCAGGCTTACTCATAGACTATTTTTTGGTATTGCTAGAATTTTTATTTTTGTAAGCATTTTAATGTTTATTTGATGAATCAGATGTTTATGAATACACTTCAATTAATGACTTGAACACTGGTCATTCCAAAAGAGAGTAAATCACAGGGTTCATTAACATTGCTCTCATAGTTTGCATTCTTATATAGATACCTTCAGCATTGTGGTGTAAACAGCCATGTTTTGGTATGTGTGGCTAACTCATAGAACATAGTTTGTGTTGGGGGCCTGCCATGCTGATGTTGTTTTGGCTTATCCCTAAATAACTGCTAAGGTACACATGTAAGTGAGATTTCTTACATAAGTTTAAGGCAGTTGCGTGTTTTGAAGAAGCTTATGCTGTGGGCATCCTTCGGTGTCACTTATGTACCGTAAGGACAGATTGACCTTGATTAGAAATGTTAGAATAGTGCATTAGCAGTTTACTTTAGTGTCTTTATATGAAGTTGCAAAATAAAATACTGTTTCATGTTGATACAAACAGAAAAGTAATTTTTTCATGATTATTCTCAAATATGTTGGTCATGTAAGAGACTTGGCCTTTGTTCTTCCAGTTGTTTCAACTCAGGAGTTTAAATGGACTATTTTGGACCAAGAACTTGGCAAATTCATAGTTCTTTGTTAGGTGAGGCTGAACTCCAATTTTAACCAGATGTTAAGTATTTTGGTACTTGGTGCAATTTATAACCTATTATTTATATATATATATATATATAGCATGTTATTTAGGCTAGTTTTTCTAGCACATTTTCTAATATCCTGTGAGATTTTTTCTCTTACAACGTTTGAATTCCTCAGAATTAATAGATGTTGGCTCTTCATCCTCCACCCACACAAATCCTACCCAAACGCCCCCTACCCCACAGAAAAATTCACCGTCTATCCTGTCATGTCAGTAAACAATCTGGTTACGAAATGGCGGTTTGGAGCAGAAGGCCCTTCCCTCACCCTCCCTGCCTTTACTTTGCATGGTCTCTTTTTCACCTCTAGGGGGAGAGCTTGGAAAGAGAGGAGCAGTATTTGCAGTGAATTTTTTCCTCATCAACAGAGCAGAGCTTTTTCTTATTCCAATATAACTGTCTGCTCCAAAAGTGCTGGCGCTTTTGACCATGTTTAGACCATGGTGACATTGGTTACTTGTGACCACTTGAAATGGTTTCTGTAGCAGTAGTCAGTTGTCCATTTCATGTCTATGTTGCAGGGAGAAACAAATCAGTAAACCAAAATGCGTCACAGCGTGTTCAAGTTTTCTCTTGAAGAAAGCTTGTGAACCGCTACATTAGTGCCACAGACGTGCCTGTGGATTTGGATACTAATCATTTGAAGAGAAAAATGTGTACAGGTGCAGCCAAGCCCAGGTTTGAAAACACTTCAGCCTCTCATGCTGGAAATGCCAATGGATAAGGTTGCAGTAGCACTGGCTGTTGGCTCAAGAGAGAGCAAACATCTGTGTTAGCCCACATAGCCTTACTAAAGCATGGAGGTGCTGCCCCTTGCTGGAAGTCAGTAATCTGAAGTCAGGCCTCAGATTCAACTCAAGTTCCTGTTAAACTCTCTAACAGTTTCTAATCGTGACCATGGTCAGAGGTAGTTTCTCAGACAGGACTGAACCAGAGTAGGCTGTCCATGAATCCATGGTTTATAGGTATGAAGAACAGCCATTTTTGAACTACTGCTCTGCTCCATGCTTATCGATGTTACCCGTGAGACTCCTAATGAGAGTTGCTAAGTTGCTCTCATTTGCTGAGAGTTGCTAAGACGTATTTGACCTTCTCAAACAGCTGATATTCCTTCTCACCTCTGTCTAACCAGGGTTCTTTGTTCCTGTGGTCCTGTGTCACTGTGCAAATGTGATTTTATCTTGGGGATGGGTGCTGATGATCTTCAAAAGCCTAATTGAATCTTGGCTGCAAAAAGGGGAACGTTTTGGTTCTTGTATTTAAACATGATGTAATCCTAGCTTTGGCTGTATTGGGTTAATATTTTTCCCCATTCAGTAATTGTGTAGCTGTATATAGCACAACAGGAGTTATTGTCATGCCTTCGGGCTCCTCTAAATATTCTGTCTGAGGCTGAGAGGACCATAGGGTTTGTAGAGAGGAAAGAACTGCTCTTGACTCATTAAAAATAAAGGGTAACAGAGATGGATAATTCTGGCCTAAAGATTAGACCGTTTTGGCTCATTTTGGAGGGAAAGTGTGCTTTCAGAGTGTTCACAACTGTGACCCAGATTGGAGGCAACAATGGAAACTATTTTTTGTTGAATGGCAGCAGAACTCATTGGAGTCGCCAATGATGCACCCTGGGTCATCTAGGTTTTGTTGGATCAGAACCTGTCTAGTTTGGTAAGGTAATAGGGACTCTTATTATGAAGTGGCTCCCCTGGTGGTGAGAGAGGGAAACAGAAAGAGGGACCGACCTTTGTTGAAAGCAGCTCCAACGAACGGCAGACATTTTCTGGCTGTCCTGCGGAAGGCAGCTGGTGTGGCTGCCAATCAGACGAGAGCTGGGGAGCTAGGCTGAGGTGGGGGAGGGGCAACAAGGGAAGAGCCTGGATTTTGCTGTAATTACTGCACCTTCTGACCTCCTTCCTTTGAGCTTGGCTGCTGAAAATCACTACTGTAGATGCTGAAGACTGCCAAGTGAGTGAGAGTGTTGGGCACTTCCTATGAGCAGATGCACAACACCAGTTGACTGCAGTTGACTCTTCTTGCTTCTGTCCCTCTCTGAAGAAATCAGTTTGTCTTATCCCTTGTTTAGTAGTTCATTCATACTGTTCTTTTAAAGATCAATTAACATTCATTTTTGTAGTTACGAATATGGATATTGCTTATGAAGACCATGATGAGTATGTTAACCTGTTTTTTTTTTTTGTTTGTTTTTTTCTTACAGTATCTGGAAATTTTCTCTCTGCATCCAGCAGTTTTAGACGGATAGATGAATGACTTCAGGGAGAATCCTGTGGTACAGATATGTCATTTTGACAATCGGCGTACGAGGAACTTGCTCTGCTCTGTGTTGAGAAGGCTCCCTGTACTGAATGATTCATTCAGTACCATGCTTGTTAAACTGCTTTTGGTGCTGTGGAGGTTCTGTGTTCTGAGCTGTACACGTTGTGGTCTTATTGGAAGACTCAAAGCTACTTAACTGCCACTGGTTAACCACAATGTTGTTTCTTTTGATATTGTAGTAGGGCGACATTGATTGTCTGGGTTTTGGCTTAATGAAAGAGGCTCTCATGCCAAGGTGTCAGTAGGTTTGCTGCTGTTTATTGTTTTGGTTCAGCATTGTCACTGTAAAAAAACAAAAAGCTAGAGCAGGTGTCCCAAACACAGTTCTGGGGACCCTATTCATGTCTTTGTGCTCTCTCTACCCTGACACACACGGCTCAGCTTATTAACACGTTTCTGAGATGAATCAGGTCTGCGAGATCAGCATTTGGACAGTGTAGGCAGGATCCAGATCAGCTGTGGACATGGAGCATTTTCTTACCGCAGGGCCGGCTAAACAGTTTGGGCTGTCTTCTGAAACTGGGCCGGTAGCCAAGCAGAATCATGCAACAAATAACCAGGCACAACCAAACAAAAGACAGAGAAGGAAGGAGGGAAAGAGTGTTGAGAGATGATGACGAGAAGAGGAGAGTGTGTGATGAGGGAGGTCAGTGGTGTGCTTGTGGTCTTTGTTCGTCTTATGATTGCTGAGGATATTATCATTTAGTGCCATGTGTCAAGTTTCTTTTTGTTCATATTTTGGGAGAGTTTTAAAGAGTTCAGTAAAGGAGGTCCAACTGATTTTTTTTTTCATGTATTCTTCCTATAAAACCTCTTTTCGCTATTGCTGTGTGAGACAAACAGCCTAGCTATGAAGAGATGTCGTGCACTCATGAAGGATCTGCCAGCCAATCCAAGCCTTTGTTGTCGAGGTGTTGAGACACATTCCCAAGGGATGAGATAATGACTCCATGGTTTTTCCTCTTTTGTCGATCTTGTGCAGTGAGGCTATTTCAATTGTGTACAAGAAACCAATAGGCATTATGGTTCAGAATGTGTTTTTTTTTTTTGGCAGCTTTCTTTAAAAACTGAAAATTGTGTCGGTTACCCTGGCCTTTGTGACATAACAGGGTTATAAAAAAAATAAGACCTTTCAAAACTGTTGTGTTTACATTTTCTTAAAAGCAAACCAAGTTCTCTCTTTGGGGCAGACTGTAAAGTGCCATTCCTGCTCCATTTATAATCAAATGATGCCTGTGTTTCAGCCTGTCGGTTTGGCCGAGGGGATTGTGGGGAAGAGAGAATCCATGAAAGCTGAGAGCATGAAGGATTCTTGCAGTGATCCTGAAGGTGAATTTCTCATTTTATTTTTATCACTGCAATTTTATAACTTTCTTGCTTGTGTGCCAATCTACCTTTGTACTGCATGACCTCTGTTCTGATCTCTGTTCTGGTAACTCTTTGGACTTTGGATGATACTAAGTACAGATCTAACACCAGTACTCTGTTAAGGGATTCATGTTTTGTAGTACATAAACATTCAATAAGGAAGAGTGTTCCAAAATCATTTTAAGGATTTTGCAGTTTTTCCTCATGTTAAAGATTTATAAAATCTTATGGGAACAATGATTCAAAACTATTTAATTTGACTTGTTAATGTCGGACTATCTGATCACTTTAATGAAGTTAGTCAGTGCTGATACTGATTATCCTAGGTAGTTGTCTTTTTTTTTTTTTTTGGTATGTACATGCATCGTCCTGTTTTGTGTCACGTTCTAGGTGGGGACGAGGATTGTTTGTATGAGAAAATGGAACCTTTGAAAACAGACGGAGAGTTGAATGGGACCTATGAGAGCACAGAAGAAGGAAAAGCTCAGCAGGACATTTCTGTACAAGGATTGCCTGCCCAATCTCAAGCCATGGAGAATGGACTACCAGAGCCTGATACTCCTCATGGCTCCACTTTGGGCAGTAATGGATTTATACTCGGTAAGCACCAGGAGGCTGCAGCGGCTGCCCAGCACAGGACTAGCTGGTCCCCCGTGGGGCCTTCAGCCATAGGGCATGCCTCTAAAACACTCCCTTCTTTGGGGAAGTCACAACCCCAAGGCCAAGGTGCTCTAAGGACTGACAAGAGCAAAGAGCCTAGTCTGAAAGAGGGGCCTTCAGAAAAAGAGACTAAAAATGGCACAGTGTCTAACACTCCTCCACCTGTAACGATACACAGAGCACGAAAAACTATGTCCAGACCGGCCTCAAATCATCCATTCAAGGTAAGAAGTGATCCTGCTCTTGTGAAATGTGAATGGGGCAGTTCTTTAACACAGTGTGGGTCTTCCTTTTGAATGAGCTTAAAAATAAGACATGCGTTCTGAAAAAGAAAGATGTCATTTGCAGAAATTCTCATTTCAGAAATCTTTGTGCTATGACAGATAAAAACTCCAGCCAAGAGATGTGAACTGCTTATTTTTATTCTCGTAGCTTTTAAACAGGGAAACAAAAGAGCCAAGCATGGTGAAAGATAAGAGCCTGAGTGGAGCCGAACCTGGGCCGCCTCCACAGACTCCTCCTGCTCAGAACAAGCTACCTCAGAGCCAAATTGATGCCACACCGGCAGTGATTGCCACACCAGCCAAGCCACACCCAGGTTACACACACTAAACCTGCCAGTGATACTCTTTTTAGTATTAACAGACCAGGGATTTGAATTACTTTGCTGAAAAAAATGCAGTCACCCTAACCACATAGCTATTGGTGCCTATATGTTCTTGTAGTCAGACGTTATGGCATTTGTGATGAATCTCGAAAGGGGCAATAAAAGAGTTTGACATTTATTTGGCCCCTGAACCACAACTTATTTTTTTCTTATTTTGCTATAATTGCATTTGGTGTTTATTTCAGTGGCGATCTTTGTTTGCTCATTAGCGTCCACGTTGCGGAAGAAGAAAAGAAAGATGGGAACATATAGCCTCATTCCCAAGAAGAAAACCAAAGTCCTGAAGCAACGCACAGTACTGGATATGTTTCAGAATATGTCCAAATCTCCCAGTCCTCAGGTCAGAGTGCTCAAGTCTAAGAGCAGATTGAACCATGAACACAATGTTCACTTTTTTATTTATTATATTTTTATAAAACTTTGCCAACCATGAACAGTAGAAACAGTAGTTACATGGTTAGCTTGTCTGAAGCCTTGACCCCTCCGTGTGTGTTGTCTTTTATACTACGTTGTTTTGTTGATCTCTACAGACAGCAAGTCTGAGTTGTGAGGAATAAATTGTTACGAATAGCTATTAACTGATAGTTGATAGCTTTAAAGCTGGATGGCACTGACCTGTTTGCCCTCCATTCCTCTATAGCAGCCAAAAGAGACCATGCAGGAAAACGGAGAGAGGGTTGAGAATGAGTCTGAGGAAGAGGAGTCGGAGGAGGATTCTGAGGACGAAGAAGAGCTGACTGGGGAGGAAGGGGTTGCACCACCTAAAGAGGGTGTCAAAATAACTTTAGCCCCACAGGTTTTGATTTTTTTTTTTTGCTCACCATCTGCTAAAAATGTGATCTCTTGTCTCTGCTCTGTGGCAGAAACAGTGTCATTTTGGTCCTGGAATTTGTCAGTTTGCTCTAACTTGCCAACTAAAACTAGCAATTAACTCGTAACTTGCATTGGGTGTGTTTCAGGAGGAAAAAAAACTGGTGAACAAATTGGGAGAAAAAACCTAAACTGATACAAAATCATCAATAGAAATCTTTATTTTCGTCGAAATAGCATAGATTTTATGCCATTATAGGAATGACATTAGTGATGCAGAGTAAAGAGGGAAAATAATTAATTAATCATAAGATTTAAGTTAGCTAGAGTTGAGATTGAAATGGTAACTTATAGGCTTACTGTAAAAACAATTAATCAAAAAACATTTTTTAAAATGGCATCTGAAACATTCTATAGGGAATCAAAAGGATGGCATCGCCCCAAGGAACCCTATTTGGCTCTTTTTATTTGTAGGAATGTATTTACCCCTCTATAGGCAATCTACAGTAGATATCTATGAGCTCATGTACAAAGGTTTGAATAGTCAGTGCCCTCCGCCAAACATTTGCACAGATGCACCAGTGATGGACTGGTGAAGGACAAGATATTTCTCTGCTGTTCACCCTGTGAGTGCTGGGTTATAGACCTGCAGGCTACAGAACCCACCATGACACTGGTTAAGAATAATTGGTTAAAAAATGAAAAAGAATGAAGGAGGAAATCCAGACAGTTGGTTAGTACAGCAATGATTAATGTAAAAAAAAAAGTAACAATAAATTGCAAATTTTTCTTGAAAAAATCTCTTGGAACAGTGTGCTTTAAACTCTGCAAAACCTTTCTGTATGATGCAGCTTGGAGAAGAAAGGGAGTCTGAGGACTCTGCAGAAGATGAAGGCGAAGAAGAGGGAGATGAATCAGACTTGGTGAGCTCATAAAACATTTCCTATCTAAAAGCGTCCTCCGTGGCATCCTAACAACTGTTCTGAACCAAATGTACAAACCCTGGCAGGCTAGTTAAAGCTAGAGCTGGTCAGGTCAAGCAAGAGTCCAACTGAGAGCGAGACTTAGATTAGAACTTAGAATCCTTTTCAAAGTAAAGCTCGACCTAGTCTTTTTCTGCTATCAATTCAGATTCCTGAAAAAATGTGAAAGTATGTATTTAAAATCATAATTAACTGCACTTCTGCTTACAAAACAAGTGTGGTATGCACTGTGAAAAATACCTATAATTCATTTGTAAATGAAATGCAGACAGATACAATCACTTGGTTTTGAACTTGTTATATTCAGATTTTGGAGGTGAGACAGGGTTTTTTTTACAGGGATATTATGGCAGATAACAATTGGCCAGTTATTATTCATTCAGTTAATATTGCATTTTATTATAAAATTATGACTAAACCTCTAAATAATTACCTTGGCTGTTACCCCCATTTTACCTTATGCTTCTTATGTCCTTAACTGTATGCTTTGGTTAGCTCCTTCTGTTTTAATGGGCTGGTGGTAGAGAAAATATAATTTATCTAGAAAACCGGACATCATTTTATTCCCAGTTCAGATCTGAAAACCTGCTCTTCAAAATTCACAAAAAACCTACCGTCATATCTAATATCACTAACCAATTTAACTTTGGCAATTTTACACTACAGACACTGTTGGCCAACTAGTGAGGTGCAAATGTGTAGAGTATATTTAGCAGTGAAGTAGTTAGTAAGCAAAACAACAGGCTAAACATAATGCCAAATGTTGAAAACCCCCACCCCCATTTACATGGAACAGGTTTACTGATAAAAATGTTTATGCTTTTTGAGGTCCCTTAGACCAAATATTTGTTTCTGTGGAACGTGATTTAAAGTGCTACCAACTACTTATCTATAGAGTTCGGAGTCCAGTTTAAAGAAGAAGTTGAAAAAGAAAGCCAAAGGAGACAACCCTTGGCTCCGGCCGTCCAGGAAGCGCAAGAAGAAGCTGAAGACAAAGTCAGAGGGAATTTCCGGTAGAGTAATATCTCTGTTTGAAATCACTTTCCTTAATTAGAGGCAAAAAGATTGTGATTGCAAATTCTGCTCTGAAACACGTACCTTCTTGAAGACCTTAACACATTATCCAGACCGTCAATATGCTAAATTAGTTGTAAGATTTGATCTGGAGCTTAACTCTTGGAAGGAGGGTAGATTTTCAGGAGCAGGGTTGGTGACCACTGCCGTAAACATGATGCTTAAAATTCCTGATCTATCCTTTGACGAATCTAATATGTGGTATACAGTGCTCTCCCTGGGCGGTGTTGGAAAAGTGGTGAATGACTGTAGAGTTGAATTGTTTCCCTGCTCTTTCCTTCAGGCATGGATGTACATGCTCAGTCAGAGACTCAGAGCCCTGCCCAAGTTCCTGCTCCTACAGAAGGCAAAGCGTACACAGAAGTTCCATTGAACTCACTAAACCTGCAGGCCCAGGACACACTGTTGAATACCCAGAGCATAGGTGAGAGCATGACGGTTAAGCACTTGTAAGGTCTTTTTTTCCCCTTAATTAAGCAGTTCCCTCCAGGATCAATAAATATTTCTGATTCTTATCGTTGAGTGTTACAATAGTTGGCAAAATCTTCAATTTTGTCCATTTGAGAGTGAAGAATTGCTGTTTTCTTTAAACCAAAACTGATATATCTGGAATATCAGGTCATCTGATTGTGCTGCCTTTGCTTTATGTTCACAAAACTGTCAAACCAAGACCTGAGTAGATTGAACTGAAGTGTTGTTGAAATGCTGGGCAAGATGAGTCATCCCTGGAGCAGTCTTTTTAGAAAGGGTTCCCCCTGGTGGTGAACATAAGCTGGACTTTGACTAGCAACTGAGAGCTTTGTGTCACAATGCCTGTGACCTTGCGTTTATAGATTTGACCTTCTCGTATCCTGACTGTAAATTATACTTGATGAGGCCTAGCTGTCATCCAGACATTTTGAGTTATCGTGTTATCTTGCTGTAACCACGGTTACATAATTTGAAAACAAAAAGAACAGTGCATTGATTTTGAATCTGACATATTGCATGTTGCATACATAAATCCATTGAGGCATACATTTGTTTCAGATCTGCTTCTATATGTTATGACTGGTGTTATTCTGCTCCGTACATTTACTACAGATCTGAAATCTGTCACTGATCCAACACATTTCCACTTCAGCTCTATAGCAAAATATTAAAAATGCTTGCAGTTTATTCTCAGAGCACTGCTCTTGGTGAATGAAAACACTGAGACAAGGGCTAGTAAATCCAAATCCTTGAATTTCTTCACTTTTCTGATACTTTATTTTAAACTTTTAGCATTAGTTAGTCCTGCCAGGGAAGTCCTTAGTCAAGGACATTGCTTATGATGCATCCACATAACTGGGTTCCAAGGCCATCCTCAAAGTTGAAAATATTAACTATATTTCCCTCCTTTTTTCTCCCCACAATTCTATTCATAATTTGGTTGCCTTTTCCACAACTATGTTCATGTTTATGATATTTTAAGTTATACCTCTGTTTCTGCCAAGACCTTGGTAGCCATTTTTACAGTGCAGAGATGAAACCCTTAACTTTTGCTTGACCTTTTCACAGCTGAGGAAAAACATTGCAGTTCATTCTGTTTGCTGTTTTCCTTCTTTTGCTTTAGCATTCATGGGTTCATGGTGTTTTTTTTTTTTGGAAAATCTTGAACTCCCTGGAATGGAGCTGATTCCTCTGCAGTAGGAATGCACCGTTAATCGTATTTCTGTTGCTTCAGGGGTGTGCTTTAAATGTTGATTCAGGGTTGTGATGAAAAAACATATCCAGTTATATTACTGGCATATAACATTATAGTAATCAGATTGGCGGGAATACAAATCTGGAGCCATGTCTAATAGGACCGTTTGTTACAGAGCCAATTTCAAAGCATACACACGCTCACTGTTTAAAAAAAGTACTCTTATCGTTATCTACTACTAACCTGTAAAAATGCTTCAAATATGATCATTATTCTCACTCCCAGAATGATGTAAAATCTAAGCAGAACAAACATGCATCACTGTAAGAAGTTAGATGCATATCTATTTGTTGTAGGCCCACATAAGCATAAAAATGAACTTCATTTTGTAGGGCTATGCAGAAAATATAGCTGTTCAGGTTATGCAGACTGCAATGAAGCACACAGAACTGTGCCTGCAGTTGTGTGTATATAGATATTTAATTATTTTTCTGCACAGTAATGATGTTTTGGTACATTTTTGTTTGCTTAAAGAGAGATTAGTTGATGATGCTGAATTACTCTGAATTACTGCTGAATTAAATTAAGGTCTGTACTTGCTGCACAGTCAGCCAAACACCTTTTAATCGTACTCCAAGTACAGTATCTTTTTTTTTTTTTTTTTTTTCAATAACTTTGGGAATCCTCAAGATGGGAAGTAATGGTGTCCGTCTTGCATGTTTACAAGACATCAGCTTTTCTCATCTTCATCTTCTACTTCGTCTTCTCCTCCTGCTCCTTTTTTTTCTGCTCATTTTTCTTCGTTATTCCTGCATAATGTAAACAACTTAAGTAATCATGCCTTTGGAATCCACAGGAATGTTCCCGAAGCTAGCTTTTATCTATGAAAGACTATTAAGGTGTAGGCATCATGCACTTCATGCACCATGTGCTTCAGTGCTGCTCATTGCCTTTCCAGCTATTTGAACAAGTCATCTGTGTATGTGTAGGCAGAGATTAGTCCAAAATGCAGATTTCATCCTATCATTCTAACTTGGTTATCTTCCTTCAGCTTAACCCTTTACACATTCTTGAAGAAAGATAAATTCACATTTTTATGAAGCCTGCCCTAATCTAAGTAAGGCACATTTTTTGTGTTATAAAGGAGTTTTAGGAACAGGCGAAAGTGCTGCTACAGACCTGGTGCAGGAGCTTCCCCTATGTAGCTGCCGCATGGAGACGCCCAAGAGCAGAGAGATCCTCACCCTGGCTGACAGAAAGTGCATGGCCACCGAAAGTGTAGATGGGCAGGTAAGAACATATAGTACAAACAAGAATTAAGTTTTACTGTCATATGTACGGAGTAGGGTTGCACCGATTCCAGTATCGGGCCGATACTTTGTTAAAATACTCGTATTTGTACATGAATTGCCAAGACCATGCAGTGATACCACTAAACAATATGCTATTTCACTGCATCAAACTAATCACACTGGGCGGATGTGATTTGTTGTCCTACCTGACTTCAATGTCTAGGGGGAGACAACAAGCCGGAAACTTGGCATCAGATATTTTATCCACGAGCTAGTGAGAAAGTATCAAGGCCATGGACCAGCAATGTCAGTGATTTGGAAATATTTTAAGATAAAAGAAGACGACAGGTGTAAGGCAGAGCTGTACTGCTAGGGTGTCGAGGGGCGGAAAGGAAAATACATTGTTTGACGCTAGCAATGCATCGTTTAACACTAGCACAGCGCTAAGTACACAGAGTTCGCTAATGCTAGTGCAAGACCACAGCAACCAACCTTAACGCACATATTGCAAAAGCTAGAGAAAATGTCAAGACAACTCACGGGCCGTAAAAATAACCGAGGCTCTTAATTAGTTTATAGCACTCGATGACCAGCCACTTTCGGTGGTTGATAATGCTGGATTTCCCCGTCTTCTTGGTGTGCTAGAACCACAATATGAAATTCCCAGTCACCCCTACATTCTAAGAAATATTGGTATCGGTACTCGGTTTCAGCAAGTACACAAATAAAAATGCTCGTATCAGTTTGTAACAAAGTGGTATCGGTGCAACACTAGTACTGAGTACAGTGTATGAAGAACAATGAAATTCTTATCTGAATGCTTCTCCGGCGACTACAGACAGTTGACGTTAGGCATTGCAACGTTACAATGCAATAAATACTGCTAACTATAAGGGGGGAAATTGCTATGAGCACTATGCATAACATAAAATGCAACATGTGACAGCAAGGTAGAAGTGTTACATGTTGCAGTGGTTAGAGTCTGGAGACTGAGATACAAAGTGACTGTATAGAGAGATCAAATAAATATGACCGTGTTTTATCCGTAATTTAGGATAACAGTAATATTGCACAATGACTTTTTAATTGTTGATGCAATTGGAGATCTCCAGGGTCAGGAGTGAGAAACTTTAATTTATGCTAATGTAAAATATGATTACAGCATGGAAAAATAGATATGATTCATGGTTTAGGGCTTATGCAGATCATTTGCCTCCCTGGTTAAACATACATACGCTAATTAATTGTATTAAGAAACTGTACTGTGAACTCTATCAGGAGTGTAAATGTGTACATTATATGTCAAGACTCTCTACTTGCATCAGTCCAGAAACACACTGTAATCCTTCTCTGTAGTTGAGCAGGTGTCAGAGTGCAGTGCTGAAGTATGAGATGATGAGACCATCAAACCTGGTACAGCTGCTGGTGCTGTGTGAGGATCATCGCACTGGAATGATCAAACACCAGTGCTGCCCAGGCTGCGGTTACTTCTGCAGGGCGGTGAGTGTTTAGTCTAATTAAAGACACAATAACTTTGATCTGTTCTTTATCAGGCTATAGTTCATTTTTTTTCAAGTATCAAATGCATCAAAAGTTTTTTTTCGGACAGCGCTCAAAGTTTTGTTGGATATTTATAAGCCTTCAGAAACATAACAAAAAATACAAAACTTTCACTTTGCTGTAGGGAACTTTCATGGAATGCCAGCCAGAAGTTAACATCTCACACCGGTTTCATCGGCCTTGTGCGTCAGTAGTGAAGGGCCAGAGCTTCTGTCCACATTGCGGAGAAGAGGTCAGCAAGGCCAAGGAGGTCACTATTGCCAAGGCTGATACGACGTCCACTGTGCCTATAAGCCAGGGACCTAGTACTCCAGGCACTGTGGAGGGCAGGGCAGATACCACCACTGAAGGGTATGTGAACAGTTTCTTTAACGCCAGTGGTCCTTTTTTTTTTTTTTTAAAGCAGATAGACTGGTTCTGTGTGCTTCCCATGAACAACCTGGGTTTGAACATTGAAAATATTTATTCTTGATTTCAGAGGTGATTCTATTTTGGGTGGGCAAAGCAAAGCAGAGCCTTGTGCCACAGATGAGACAGAACGACCTGTCCCTCTTTACTAACTCTATTTGTGGTTATTGTGTAATAGCAATAAGTGCATTTTGTTTGTGAATTATTTCAGGCCATCACGTCTCTCAATGTTTGGGGACAGTAGAGCAGACAGCACCTTCCACAGACCTCCCGAAGTTGGAGATACATTTCTTGCCCCAGGCACCAGCAGGTCAGGTACAGGTGTGGGGGCTGGACCCCCAGCCGGACCCCCTAAAGAGACTTTGGAAACTGTCTTACTTGCACTGGATGCAGAGAAGTAAGAAATATTTTTCTTAGATTAATGTTTATAAATGTATCTATGAATGTATTTCCTGTTGCTTAATTTAAAAAAAAAATTTTTTTTTGTAGGCCCAAGAAACTTCGCTTTCATCCAAAACAACTGTATATCTCTGCCAAGCAGGGGGAGTTACAGAAGGTCTTACTAATGCTGGGTAAGGTGTTTTCTCTAACAGCCATCTCTCTAAACAAGCCAGAACTCCTGTGCTGATCTCACTGATATCTTTTGTTTCTTCAGTGGATGGAATCGACCCCAACTTTAAGATGGAGAACCAGAACAAACGCACACCTCTTCATGCAGCGTCAGAGGCGGGGCATAAAGAGGTCTGCCACATGTTGGTCCAGGTAAGTCCCAGTACATTATTAAAGTTGTTGTGTTAATCTTATCCCAGTGCTTCCTAATGGCCAAGTTTTTACACTTACGTTCGATTTTCAGGCTGGTGCTAACCTCGATATGTGTGATGAGGACCAACGTACGCCTCTTATGGAAGCCTGTGAGAATAATCATCTGGACACAGTGCACTATCTACTGAGAGCTGGAGCCATTGTCTCCCACAAGGTCCTTCAGCTGAACTCCATTACTTCCTTTAAATTTATGATCACTCTTGGCAGAAAAGTGATTAAGCATATCATAGAGCAAAACCTTCTTATTGTCAGTTTTGTAATCTTTTAGGATGTAGAAGGCTCTACGTGTCTTCACCTTGCTGCTAAGATTGGGCATTTCAGTATCGTGGAGCATTTGCTGTCTACGGGCTTTGTTGATATTAACTGTCAGGTAAATGATGTTTCATTCATTTACTGTTTATATTGCATCATTGAAATATCTGGGTATGTGGCAATGTTAATTGTTCTTTTGGCAACAGGATGATGGTGGCTGGACAGCAATGATTTGGGCCACAGAATATAAACATACAGACATAGTCAAGCTGCTGCTATCTAAAGGTGCTGATCCCAACATCAGGGACAAGGTTAGTGGGGGTGGTTAGGTATTCATTGTTATGATATGGTCTTTTGCGTCTTAATCGCAGCCATTTGTGACACTGTGGAACCTTTTATTCTCAGGAGGAGAATATCTGTTTGCACTGGGCAGCGTTTTCTGGCTCTGTGGAAATAGCTCAGATTCTGCTGGATGCCAGGTGTGACCTCAACATGGTCAACATCCATGGAGACTCTCCACTGCACATTGCATCGCGAGAGAATCGACTGGATTGTGTTACGTGAGTACACCTTATCCTGCAGCCTGGAATCCCTACACTAGCAATAGCTGTGTTTCACTAACAAACAATTTATTATGTATGTGAATGCAAGGTGAGATCCCTATTGTTATTGAATCTGCAACACACGGTGTACTTTCGTAGGTATATATCCTGACCAGTCTAGTTTTAATCTAGTCTAGTCTCAAACATGGCTCTGCACTTCCTGCAGGTTGTTCCTGTCACAGGGGGCAGATGTGAACCTGAAGAACAGAGAGGGAGACACACCCATGGAGTGCTGCAGCCAGAACTGTAAGGTGTGGAATGCTCTACAGGCAAACAGGAAGCAGAGAGAGGCCAACAATGAACAGAGCTCTACAAGAGAGAAACTCCTCAACAGGTATTACAATATATCTCAGTCACTGTCCTTTGAGCCTGTTTAAGATTTTTTAATTGTTAAATTGTATCTTATTTTCAGGGACATCGCTCGGGGTTATGAGAGAGTGCCTGTCCCTTGTGTAAACTCTGTGGACAGCGAGCCTTGCCCTGATGACTACAAATATGTTCCGGATAACTGCGTCACATCCCCCATAAATATTGACAAAAACATCACTCACTTACAGGTAAAGCAGTCCGTAACATCTTGAACCTTCCGGTTTAGCCTGTGGCAAATTGCAGTGCAATCCACAATGTAATGCTTTTTTTTATTGTTCACACAGTATTGTGTTTGTAAAGATGACTGCTCTTCAGCCAGCTGCATGTGTGGCCAGCTCAGTCTGCGCTGCTGGTATGACAAGGTAATGCTGAATATCCAAAAGGCCACAACTGCAAACGTTTCTGTGTAACAAGAGTACTTGACCAGAATGACCTGTTTTTAAAAAGCACTTTGAATCGACTGTCTCAGGAGTGCCGTCTGCTGCCGGAGTTCTCTTGTGAGGAGCCCCCTCTAATTTTTGAGTGCAACCATGCTTGTTCCTGCTGGAGATCTTGCAAGAATCGTGTGGTGCAAAATGGACTAAGGTATTCTCACAATTGATTTACATACAGAGTAGGTTTTCTCAGTGTTTGTTTTTCCTCCGTTTTTCTCACTAATTGACTTCTAATCTCAGGATTAGACTGCAACTGTTCAGGACTCAAAAGATGGGCTGGGGAGTTCGGACATTACAGGATATCCCTCAAGGAACCTTTGTCTGCGAGTAAGTTTCTCTGATTTTTTTTTTTCTTTTTCTTTCACTGTCTACCTTTGTCTGTCTGTGCTAGCAAGTGTGCCTTTAAAAGATGCATAGTCTTGAAGTGCATGGTACCCAATGTACATGGGTGTTAACTCAGGCACAGTTGTTTGCCTACTTGTGTTTATTAGTTCATGTGCACTTGCGCCTCACATACTGCCTTCTCTATGCAGGTACGTCGGGGAGATTATATCAGATGCAGAAGCAGATGTCAGGGAAAATGATTCCTACCTTTTCAGTCTGGACAGCAAGGTAGTGTCACACTAAACATACCTCCCCCAAAGTGCCTTTGAGGCAGGCAGGAGGACTGGCTTTGGTTTTGTTTTTGGATCACCCATAACTACCTCTTCCTCCATTTTTTTCTCATTTATCCTAATCATCTGCACGCATAGCCTGTTACTCATTGTCATGTTGATGCATGCTGTCATGGCTTTGGCTCTTAGGCCTTTATTGATCAAATGAACTGAAGGGGGACACGGAGATTCTCACTGCTTGTCTTATCAGCAACTGCTACACACACTTCATTTAAATGGTCAACCTATCTAAACATTTTTAACTGTGTGACAAAGGTGTGATATTTATAAAACCTTTGGCAAAACGTGTAGAATCACCACATTTCAAGGATGCTTATCTAGCTTTTTTAGTTCTCTGGTAGTTCTCATGGGAAGTGTTACAATAGTAAACAAACACATCTCAGATATGATACAGGACATTTTTTTTTAAACAACTGAACATTCTGGCTTCATGAAACACATTTTATTTTAATAAATGGCAATTTTGTTTCTAGATGTAGAGGAAACAATAATGGAACGGAGGAAGACATTATGGAATCAACAAAAAAAAATCATACTTGTGCCTCCTTGAACATGAATTATTTGAGGCATAGACTTCCCTAATGTGAAACATTAATGGGTGACAAATCACTTTGTAGGATGGGCCTTTATAGTTCTTTACAGTTAAATGAGCCAGTCTTATGTCACAGCACTAATGTGAGCTTATATTTTTGGATACTCATCAGCAGAACAAGGGGAGACCTGTCTGCCAGCTGTGAGCCACAGAAAGCTATCATTTCAATCCCTAATTCTGTTCAGCTGCACTCTTGTTGTAATGAGGCAATTATTTTAATCTAATTCTATATTTGTTATTTTATGTATTTATTTCTGCAGTACCATTTATTCCAGGATTGTCAGGCTTATTCACAAGGTGTGGCTGTAGATTTTCATTCCAAGCAAGCAGGAGCACACTTAATCAGTTGGCCTTTGTCTTTAAACAACTAATCATTTGAGCTTCTGCTTGGTTAGGTTAAACTTGTAACCAACTTTGTGGATAAGACTGGCACAAAAGAAAAGACTGGCACCCCTGATCTAACCCCATTCTTTCTGTGCTAATAACTCTGCATACACTGTTTTACTGCAGGTTGGTGAAATGTACTGTATCGATGCCCGTTTCTATGGCAACATCAGTCGGTTCATAAACCACCACTGTGTGCCGAACCTGTTCCCTTGCCGAGTCTTTACCTCCCATCAGGACCTGCGCTTTCCGCACATCGCCTTTTTCGCCAGCAAGAATATCAGCGCTGGTGATGAGCTAGGGTGAGCTATCCCCAAAAACAACAAGCAACCTGTGCTGCCAATCTGCAGCCACTGCTCTACGCACATTTGCATTCATTATCAGTTCAGTGTAATTAGAAGCAATCACAGTTAACTGTAGAGTAAATAAAGATTTAGACTTGACAGATCTGAACATTTTGTAACAAACACATTTCAAAGACCTAAGAACACACAACTTGTGCTTTTAGACAGAAGCCTGTACAGTTGTTTACTGACCTGTCAGTTGTTTCAGCATATGAGACTGTATTATAATAGTGTTTCCCCACCCTGGTCCTGGAGGAACACTTGTACTGTACATTTTAGTGTTATCCTTGCGTTTAACATTCTTCACAGTTTAACTTGCACAGCTGAAAGAGGTTTGTTTAACCAAGCAAATAACTAAAATGAGCAGGACAGGGGCCTTGTTAGACCAGGGTAAAGAAACACTGTACTCAGCAAGTTCTTTGTTGGAGAACAGAACTGTACCATATTCTGCTGCAGTGTCTCCCGTATTAAACACTGGTTCAGTATGTAGCTTTAGTATAGTGGCATGTGATTTTAGGCGCTGCCAAAACTCTTCATTCGTAGAGTTTAGTGTTGCTTGACTGTACGGAAGAAAACCTGAATGTGATTTTCTTCTGTAGTAATTAAAGACACTTTGTTGATGCTTTACTTGTGCCATTTACCAATGCTTTTAAATTCTTGTAAGCCGTTATGTTGCCCAAATGAAGAATGTGTCTGTCCAAAATAGTATAGAGTAGAATTATATGTGCTTCAATGCCGAATTTTAATTGTCCTTCATCCACTTTTGTCCTCAGGTTTGATTATGGTGATCACTTCTGGGATGTGAAAGGGAAGCTATTTAGCTGCCAGTGTGGCTCGTCTCAGTGTAAGCACTCGGCAGCAGCAATCGCCCAGAGGCAGGCAGACAGCACACCAGGCGAGCAGCAAGCCAGTGCGCTGCCAGATACAAGTTCATCCACCACACCACCCAGCCCCAGCTGAGCTCCGTTCTCCTCTTTTCCACATCCTCCATCTACTGGCCGTACTGCTTCCTCTGCCAGCCTACTGTACCGTCACCACCATCACCAGCACAGACACGACACGACACAGCAAGGCCTGCACCAGAATCCCAACAGAGAGCCAGTCGACACCACTGGTCTCTTTGGCCACTGTATCGTGTTCTGGCTTCTGGTTTAACCTTCTGACTGTGGATGAAGGTTTAGGTACATGTACAGACACCTATGTACATTTGGTTTAGGGGAAGGCAGGCAGACCTTGTTTAAGACGGAATTTGTTTCCCAGTTGGGATGACTGAGGGGCTGTAGTGTATTGGTTGTTGGACGAATAGCTGTGCCAGTGGCCTTGCAGGATTACGTGTCACTCATTTAGAGTACATAGATGCTCATGTCATTTCTTAATCGTGTCCTTCTGTTTCCAGCAGCCAGTGTCCATAATTCAAAGACCATCATCTGTTTACCCCCTCATGACAACCTTTTGGGGGGGAGGAAATAACACATGCATTCGCTCACAGCACATCCACATTTTAAGGATATAATTTCCCTGGCATTTTAGCTAACTTATAAAATTCCAGTTAAAATTGTTAGTGGGATATTTCAATATTTTTATTTTTTTTTACAGTTGTATTTTTTTTTTTTTTAATTACTGCAATACATATGCAGGTTCTGTGATGGTTGTGTGTTACCCTACTGTGCCACTCAGTTCCCATCAAAGTCTTACTGCTTCAGGAGTGGACCACACTAAGCTCATGTGATTACTGTTGGCTTGTTTATAAACAGCGGTGTGCATCTGTTCATGTAGTTAGTATCTCATAGCTGCTGGGCATTAGGTCTTTGTAAATGTTTTTTGTTGATCGGTTCCCATCTGCTGGGTGTTTTCTCCTGTCTATAGAGACAATGGGAAGGATAAATTGCCCATTTTTGAGTTTTCTCCTGCATGTTACTAGCTTTGCCGAATTTGCCTAATCGGAAATGCATTTTGTAAAACTGTAAATGGTTTTGTTTTCAGGATGCTAGTGTCATGAGAGAAGCTCATGTTGCACATCAACTGAAAGATAACTGTCCCTGTCATGTCCTGAAATAATGGGCAACCAAACACATTGGTTGTTTCAATGGGTTATTTTTTTTTTGTCCTGCAATGTTGCCATGTTGAATGTTTTCTCTCAGCATCAACAATCTGTTTTTACTGATCTTGATTATCTGTCATGGAAAGACTTTTCTTTAAAAACAAAGCATAAAAATTATAATTACAGGTGTTTTGCTTAAAGAGTTTGTGGCTGGACAATAGGATATTGCAAATGGTGCTGAAAAAAGGTTTGTTTTATGTTTTTATTTTTCTATTCACTATAAACTACGAGTTGAAAAAGACGATGAAGATGCAAGTGTTGCTTTTTGTCATTTTTACACTATCAATTTACCTCTGGTTTTCTAACTGTAGTTGTCATTAGCCTGTATCAATTTTGTTTCATGAGTTAATGTTGATGAACTTGTTATTGTCAAGTCCTTTGTGCAGATTCTGACATGTAGATCCAAAACACTGCAAAATGGAAGAAAAAAATGTTACATGTTTCTCAAAAGTGAGACATGAGGCTCCAGTGCATCCAACTGGTTGGGATTTTTTTTTCTTTGAAGTCTTCTAATAAAAAGGAATCCTTTTTATGATACCACATTTTTATGTAATGGGTTTGGTTTGCTATTAAGTTTGCTGCTAAAAAGAATTGCTGAGTTTCTCCACGTACTGTTTTGGTTGTAGTAACTGAATTGTAGTCTGAATTGCAAGGTTTATATCAGTAGGTATTCATTTTTTCACTT
This sequence comes from Brachyalestes nurse, assembly GCA_037974405.1. NCBI lineage: Eukaryota > Metazoa > Chordata > Actinopteri > Characiformes > Alestidae > Brachyalestes > Brachyalestes nurse. The sequence goes on along the minus strand of JBBPCY010000023.1, from coordinate 11,869,801 downwards.
CAATCTTGGTCTGGCATTCTCTTTTAAAGTAACAGGAACTTTAGATACGTGGGTTATGTGGTGTTTCATAATAGTTTTTGTGGTTAACTAGTGCATAAGAGTAAGCAGAGTTCTGCAGAATCCAGTGAAAGGCAAAGCAGGAAGTCTGTCTGACTCTGAACCAGCCAGCTTTTTACTTTCTATAAACTTTGTGATTGTTCTCTTCCTGATTATGGAGCAAAAATAAGATCCGTAATTGATTCAGAGAGAAGGCACTGAGGCACTGAGGCCTTTTGGCTTGTGGATGAAGGCTTTTAATGAGTGGGACAGGAAGCTGCCTTTCCGCATTCCAGAGTGCCCAATCTACAGTCCCAACTGTGACTTGATCTTCTGGTGGCAAGTGCATTAAGGAAGACTCCTCTGAGTGCAAACTCTGAGAGTGTGAGCCTATTACATGTGAGAAATTGGATCTTAATCCTCTTTATGCAGTGATCTTGGATTAGGAAGAATGGAAAGAGCTATGAGAGGAACGGTACCACACTCCAAATGGGCGGAGAGGAGATCCACTGTTGTCTATGGTAGGACTAGGTTGGGTTCGCCACTCTTGTTTTGGGGAGTCCATATTTAATCTTGCTAAAATTGAACTCTAATGTAGCTATTTAAAGTTCAGTACCTTTTTGTTCTCTTCAGGTTTTTGAATTATGACATTAGCTACCTGTGCCTAGCACACAATTACTTTCTTAAACAGTTTTTGAATACAGTACAGTCGTGTCCAGAGTTCAAAACCTGGCATAAATACCTCCAAGGATTTGTTTGGACAGTGAATGTTATTAGAGTGTCATTTGTCACATGTTAGTTGCATGACAAATGTACTCCTATCAGGAGATTTGGAACACAATTAGATTTTTGTGTCTCAAAAGAATAGTTTGAAGGTATTTGTGTTCTGGAATAAATAGTATGCTGGGTGATCTGATGCAGGTTTTAAATCCAGTCCAATAATTGACTGGTTAATGTATTGGTCATTGCCGTCAATGTTCTATCATCTTTTCTGTGTGTTTCAATGCACTTCTCACATGTTCATTTTGTGACCGAAGCTGTTCGCTCAGCAACATTTGGAACGTGGCGAATGCTGACACTGGGGGCTGAGTACAGCTCCTGGGCTTGGAGCGCTGAGCTTTCTGACCGACAGAAGAACCGAAGGTCAGCTGTTGGAAGTCTGGCGGACACTGCAGGAGTGACTGAGGACAGTCAGACCAGTGGAGGTCTCCAGGACACTGCACATGCCAGCAACTATGACACTGTCACCGACCTGGAGAGGACCACTGAACTGAAGAACACAGATATCATCAGTTCACATGAAATGTGCCAAGAGGAGGAGGCACTGTGGTCCAGCAGGTGAGCTTCAGAACCCTTGAGCAGTGAGGTATCACTGCTCCCCTGGCACTGTGTCGTTGGCTGCCTGCTGCTTTACACGTATGAAGGGGTTAAAGTAAAAGTGGTCCCCTATAGGCACACCTCCAAACACAAAACAAAACACAGCGCACAGTGTGAACAGTGTGAAATTCTTTCTCTGTATTTAACCCATTCACCAAGTGAAGCAGTGGGCAGTCAGGAACACAGCGCCTGGGGAGCAGAGTGTGGGGATGGTACCTTACTCAAGGGAACCTCAGTGGTGTCACTCAGACTCTCAACCTTCTGATCACAGGGGCAACGCCCTAACCACTTGGCCATCCAGCTGCCCCATAATGTAGTTTAAAACTGATGTATGTTACTAATGCTCTGTTCTGACTGGCTGTCCTTATTGTACTGAACTCAAAATATAATTCAGGCCAGTACACTTCTTATAATTTAATTACAGGATGAGGATTAGCTGCTGTAGGCGGACTAAGCTCATATATGCATCACAAAACAATGCACTCCACGCTACAAATTTACAGCTACAACAAATGGGCCTCTTTAATGTAATATGTAAATATTACCTGATAAAATTTCAAAATATACCATTCACTTGATGACGTGTAACCATTTAATTCACAGAATAGAGTTTACTTCACCAGCTGTGATAACTAAGGCTGTAGCGTTCTGGCTATCAGATGCAAAGTTAGTTTTTGAGTGCATTGTTTTGTGGTGTCACAAAACCAAAGCATTTGCATACATCTGCTTAGTCCACCTACAGCAGCTAATCGCCATCTGTGTATGCTGTTATGAAATTATGAGGAGTGTACTGGGCAGAGAACAGTACAGGGCAGCCAGTCAAAACAGAACATGAATTACATACATTATTTCTAATTTACAGAATGACACAAGGCCTTTTAAAGACAGACATTGCTATTTTCCATTCAAATGTCAAACCTGTATTTTACGGAAAACTTATTTTAATGACACAGTGCTAAGCAGAGGTATCTGAGTAAAAGCACTGCGTCCACATAGCTTTACCAAGACAGAAGTTCTAACATTCATTCATATTGGATAATAAAGTGGGCCTTTGTTTTCCTGGAATTGTCATGAATTAAGGACTTTAATCTGTACTGAATTTCTGCACTCCTACATGACCAAAAAGGGTCTGTATAATGTAAAAACTCACTTTTTTCTCTTCATGATCAGATCAATTTAGAAATACAGTTCGTGCACAGGCAAGCTAAGAGAACAATGGGCAAGAGAAAAAAAACATATATGAGTAATGGACTACTAATTGTGATAGAAATGATTGCATAAAAAAGTTAGCAATCAGCAGGATATTGCAATGTACAATATCGACCACTAGGGGTCAGGAGCAGGGAAAGCTGAATAAATATTTGCTCGTAAATTAAGTACTTACTTTCAATGCCACATATTAACATTTTCTTGACAATATATAAATGTAAAAGTGGTTTGCACTTCTTTTGAAAAGGGAGCCTGTCCATGGGCCATTTGACCCTTATGCTTCTTTTCAAAAACCTGAAAAGGGTTTACTTGTCCATTTTATTGGTGTGAAGTCAGTTTGTATGCAGTTAAGAAGTAACAACTAATTTTATACAGAATGCTTTGATCTAGACTTTGATCTAGAATTTTGGAAACCTTGGCGAAGAACAGAGCTACAGTCATGATGAGAAAACTGCTCATGCACTGGGTCATGTACCCGGCTTCTATATTCTAGCACACTCTATATTCTTTTATATCAGTTCTGCACAATGCAACTATGCATGTGTGTGTCTATTTTCAGTTAATTTTAGAGGCCGTGTAAAAATGTTCACATAAAATATAATTGACTCCCCCTTTAACAGTTATCATCTTTTACATTAACCTTCCATGTCAGCCTGTCTGCTCAAATAATCTAGTAAACACTCACTGTGTGCACTCACTGCTTAAAGGTGCACACAGACACAGGCAGCGGACAGAGGGTGAATGGGTGGACTCACTGTACATTTTAAAGGGGAACTTCATTGCCTTTGGTCTACAGGAGCTGTTTGGAGGAATTAGTTGTGCAATATTGG
>JBBPCY010000023.1:11848878-11858894 GCA_037974405.1 Brachyalestes nurse | reverse complement strand
CTAGATTAATCTAGATTAACTCCAAGATTACAGTGAGATTAATCTAGATTAAAAAAATTAATCTATGCCCACCACTAATATATATAAAGTTAATAGTCTTCTAGCATCTGGTATGATTAGGATTCTCCTTTAGCTCTCTTGTCTATACTTTCCTCTATCAGCCCTAGCCATGGTGTAACTCAATATTCGACTGCCTAATGAAAATGCCTGTGTGGTTGTGTTGCTCTGGGCACCTTTCCTCTGTGGCCACCAGACAGGTGGAGCCATTAATGAGAGAATAAGACTGTACCCCTACCCTCAGGTACAGATCAATAGTGCATCTGGTTCAGTAACAAAAAGAGGAGACACGCAAACACACAGTGGCTGTTCTAATCTAAAACTGTTGACAGCAACAGAATATTTATGTCCCTTACTGTCGACTTTGCTTTGGGTTCAAGACTACTCAGCATGCTTGTAATAATTCTAGTTCATCTAGTTCCACTACAGATGGAACAGCACTGAATATGATTATGTATTTGAAATACTCCACTGGCATCCATGGCCTTTGAGCGTATATGAAAATGTTTATATAATGTTTTATGTTTATACTTCAGTACATTTAGTTAAACAGTGCTTTAGTAGTGGGTGTGATTGTCAGTCGTCCACTGTGTATTTGTCAAATATGATAGACTTGAAACATAAAAAAGAACATTAAATGTGTCCCAACATGAATAATATTGTTTTTTAAACATCTAAAATTCAGCAAATAAATGGAAATTGCAAGTTAAAATTGTAAAACGAACTGATTGGTGGCTTTTTAACTCACTTGCATAAAAAAGAAAGTGAGGAAGCTGAGTAAGCCGTTTGATATGTCAGTTACGGCATCTTCTGTTTGTCGTAATTATTCAAAGATTCGGAAGGAGTTACTTGTACTTCATCTGTTTCAGCATTTAAAACACCTTTCCAGGAGTTAGCTGTTATTCTTGATGATTTGGGTGCACCTGAAGAGGAACATGAACATGAATTTTGGTACACCTTGGTACATTTTGGTACATTTGAAAAGGAACATGAAGAGCATGTTCTTGGCAGTGATATATTTTATGAAGACTCATGGTAGGAACATCAGCCTTAGAGTGTTTGATTTTGTTTTTTCCCTTTTGGATGCTCTTTGATCAGCGTATGCCCTCTGGCCCAGTCCTGTACTCGGGCACTTATCAACCTGGCTGCATTTCTGTCTGAGCTTCATTACTGCCAGTATGGGTGAAGGTCTGGGGTCACATCAGTCCATCCTCACATCATTTCAAGGATAAGGTGTGCAGTAGACGCTCTAATGCTTAGCTACCGCCTGTTACCATGGTTACCCACACCCCTTCCCCCTTCCTTAGCTACACATGCCTGACATGAGCAGCAGTTGATAAGCACCACAACTCTGCTGCTGACCCGAGCTTCATAACGCGACTCCTCAGGGGCGGCTGCAGGGCTGTATGGTGTCCATGTTTGATTTGTAACCCTGTAAAATATTCATAAGCCACGTTAATTGGTGCAACTTATCAAAACACGCTGATGCCAGAATGAAAAGACAGCCCGAAGCTTGTTTGCTCAGCTCAGTCTACGATAACTGCAGTATGTGAGGAGCCCTGGGGTTAGACAATGCTAGGACTACATGCGAGTTGGTATTCATTCTGCCGCCCTCCATGGTCTTTAGCACATCTGTCTAGCTGTCCGGTTGACACTGGCACTCAGAGGCTTTTGGCTTTGAGTCAAATGCAATCAGCCCACATGCAGTTAGTATTGTCCGCGCATGTCAGGCTGCTGCCTCTTGGAATATTCAGAGTTAGGGTTGAGGCAAGCAGCTCCACTTTATTACTGTTCGGGCCCGGCTGACTTCAAAGAAGAGCATGAGGGCCTGAATGCTTTCATGTGTTTAGGGCCACAGCAAAGCATTGGTGGGCTTCAAAGTGGCAGGGGCCGCGCCTCTCTTTGCTTCTGCCGGAGTGATGCAGGCTCGAGTACCATTTGAACGCACGCCAACATCTCTTTACCCCCAGACAAGAGCTTGAGTTTTGATGTTGCAGATGAGTGTGCACATGTGTATTACTTTGCTGTGCAACTTTCTTTACCATTAACAGTGCCAGTCCTGCAAGTGTGCACAAGGCCATTGCTGTTTTCTTCTCTTTTCAAGTGCTAAATACACACAGGGTCCGAAATTGACTTTTTTAAACTGCTAATTTAATGTTTTGCCACTTCTGCTCCACAGGGTACAGTCACCAGTTTGATATTTTGGGTCCTTTCAGCAGCCTCTTGGCATATCCAAAATGTAAAATCCCCCTGTACTCTTTTTAATGTATCCCCAGCTTCTGTTCTCTTTTTCTGAGGTTTAATCATTTTCTGGAATATGTCACCGCATATTATAAATGGAATATATAAACAAATATAAAACAGACATATAATATTTGCAGTGGCACAAAATTTGATATTGGAGCAGAAACCTTTAAAGGAGAAACACTATAGTTTGGAATTTATTGCCATATTATCTACCTCAGGATTTGAAATATGATACATTCTAGAGATACCTTTTATTATAGCCAATACAGTTCTGGGAGGAATTTTCTATATCTCTGTTCATCAATTTATTTGATCTGTGATCAGGTTTCACAAAAGTTGTAACACTCTTCCTTGTTTTGCTGTGTGTTTATGGGACTTTTGTTTTGATGTCATGAATGCCCACCTTCCTTACTCCATGCTTTGGTTTGTCCCATGGCTTAAATTACACTGTTTCTCATTTGTCCCTCCTTTTCTAAGCCCACTCTACTTTGAACCTGGCATCTGTTAACTCATCTCTTCTAGTGTTGTGTTTATGTTTGCATGTTTGTGTTTCCTTTCTAGTTCTGGTTTCTAGTTCCATTATGCCTGGCTTGTGCTTCCCCTATGTGTCTTGGTCCCCTATGCTGTGGAAGTCTGCTACTCTCAGGCCTTGTGTGTTTGGTTCATAGCCTCGCTGTTCTGGCTTGTCCCTACTGCTAGTAGGGCCCTTCTTTGTCTGCTGCCCGGGACCTTGTGTGTTCACTTTGCACAGGCCTCTCTCATCAGGAGCACATAGCCCGTACCCTCTGTGAGGTTCTGGATGGCCTTGGAACTTTGTGTGGTGCCGTGGTGAAGGCCTCCTCTTGGCAGGAGTGTGTGTGTGTGTGTGACAGGTCCTTCCTGCCCGTTGGTAACGCCCTGGTGCTCACTGTGGTTGTTTACTCACATATTACTGTGAGGACCTTTGCCTGTCTGATCCCTATGTGACCCTTTGCTGCACAAGCCTGCTCCATCCCTGTTTTGCCCTGTGTGTTTGCTGCTTGTTTCCCTGTTTTCATATGTTCAATTCATATTAAAACCAGATCTTGCATATGCATCCCTGTTACTACAACCACAACACCTACATGACAAGTACAATAATGTAATTTTGCGATGTTAAAGACAGGCCATAGACTTTTGATCTTTTGCATGGTGGAAAGTTTTTTTAGGCTGTCATATACTCATGCAAGCCATAATCTGATCAGGTACTTAACATACTCTTGTGGGTGATGCTCCTAATTATATAGCATGCCTGTGTGTGCAGCTGTCTGCCAAACAGCACAAATTAAAGGCATTATGAGACTATTTTCCCAGGACTAAAGGAAGCATTTTTTCCTCACTTTAAGTGTTATATTAATCTGAAACAAATCATCGCTCTCTCGTTTGTTTTCTGTTGTGCTCTCTCTTTTTCTCTCTCTTGTCTCTACTCTTTAATATGAATTTTTTTCCCCTCATGCAGATTATTTTCCTCATCTTTGATCTGTAGTACACAACTCAGCATTAGTTTATACAGCTCATCATGAGAATGTTGTATTTTGGGGACCCAGAAATTCTAGGATCTGTGACTTTCCTATGCTTTCACTTGGACATTTTCTTTGCCCATCGCCATCCACCTGCCCCTGTAATCCTGTTTGTTGAAACTCAAATATGGTGACCGAGGAAAAAAGTGAAAAATATCATTGAGTAGGGTACCTGAGCTACCTGAGCATTTTACTGATAGGTGTGGGGGATGGAATAGAAAGCCTGATCTGATTTCCACATCACATTTGCTCTGGCTCCCTGCCTTGCACTCGTTGGCCCCAGGTACTCGCAAGCCTAGTAAGGATTAAGTGGTTACAGAAAATGAATGAATGGATTTTCTCAGGCTGTATCAGCACAACTGTGAATGGCAGCGAAAAATGTCTGTTCCCACCTACATTTAGCCTGAAATTTATGGTTGTATTGTATTGTATTCAGGTCTTGTATTGTGAATTGTCACCAAAAATTATCTGCTGCGTCCCTGACTTCAAACTGTTGTAACTTTTAGTGAGACTTTTTGTGCTTGTGTAAAATGAAAACTGCCACTCCTCTTTACCCTGGCTGGGCCTTTTCCAGCTCAAGGGGCTGAAATATCAACTCTGAACACCCAGGGATGCTGTGATGAGCAGGTTTAAACAATGAGAAATGACAGTTTTTTTCTTTCTCTGCTGAAATGTGGGTGTTCTTGAGATAGAGGGTGTTGGTATGACAGTGAAGGTGGCTTAGTTGTTTTCATTTTGAGAGGCTCTTTGAGCTATTTTTCCAGAGCAGCATGTTGCTTTCAGGGCTTGACAAAACTGATGCTGACAAGCACTTAATCTGGCAGGTGACTGCAGGCCACATATAGGTCTCTCTCTCTCTCTCTCTCTCTCTCTCTCTCTCTCTCTCTCTCTCTCTTTCTTTCTTTCTTTCCCCCTCTCTCTATCTCTCTCTCTTTCTTTCTCTGCCCCTTCTCTCTCTCTTTCTTTCTCTCTCCCCCCTCTCTCTCTCCCTCTCTCTCTGTCTCTCTCTTCCTCTTTTCTCTCCCTCTCTTTCTCTCTCTTTGTCTCTCTCTCCCTCTCTCTCTGTCTCTCTATCTCTTCCTCTTTCTCTCTCTCTCTCTCTCTCTCTCTCTCTTTCTCTCCCTCTCTTCCTCTTTCTCTCTCTCTCACTCTCTCTCTCGGTCTCTCTTTCTCTTTCTCTTCAAAGCACACAGATTATTTTACCTCTCTGATAATAATATGGTCTATGCACAGGTGTTTTTACCTTACACAATGGTTGCCTGGTGTATTTACTTGTCTCCTGCAGGTGTCAGTATCTCTTTCTCACACACAAACACAAACACACACACACACACACACACACACACACACACACACATACACAACCTATGGTAGCACTGCAAACTTTGTCATGTCATGATGATTTGGCTGATATTTTCTCCTGAAACACAATCAGTCGATTCCAGTCTTGAGCTTCTATATGTTACACAGCCCTTCTCCAGTGTTCTCACTCTTGCCACTCTCATCTGCAACCATTTAACCTCCCTGTACCCTATATCATTCTACAGTGATGCACTGTAATCCTTCCCAGCACAGAGGGACTACTGGAGCTGCAGTGACTGAGAGAAAGTGTCCATGACCTTCCACTTGACATCGTTTTATGAGGGACACACTTTACAGGGCTTTTAAGAGACCTGGCCTTTTGCCTCTGGGTGCCCTGCTCCCTCAGATTTAATCTCTTTAAGAATGAGATTAGCGGATAACTGTGAAATATTTCTTCTGCCTGCCACCCACAGCTGCATTTCAAATGTTGTGAAAGCAATATTCAACATTCATGTTCAACTAACATAGAAATCTTCAATAATTAATAAAAGAATCCATTTTTACATACATTACCATTAAATTTTTTTATTAAAAATTATTGCTATATCAAAACTATGACTGCTTTATAAGTATATACTACAAAATATTTTGTCATTAAACAGCTAATTAGATTCATGAAAAATAACTTATACATGTTGCTTTACTTATTTATATAATACTTATCATGTATTATTTACCTTTAACTTCATTCTGTTTCCTCAATTCTGAGCCACAAATGATTTTTCTAATGATGCAACAAAATAACATGTCAGTATAGTCAACATGGCAGCTCTAGATAAATTATCAACAGCAGTACTGATTAGTTTCTTCTAAATTGATTGATTAGAACATTCTCTTTCTAGAATTATTGTTTATATCTGGTTAATCTGTTTGTCATGTTTGGTTGTACCAAAGGAAGCTACAACTCAACTGTAATGTTCCTTCTGCTGTACTTCTAAGAAAAGCAGAAAACAATAAAACATTCAAATGGAAACAAACCTCAGGTTTCTAGGACATTGTTTTTGCATAAAATATCAGTGTCCAGGAAGGACACTTTATTGTTTTTGAAGAGTATTTGTCTGATTATGCAGAGAAAGAGCCTCCACAGATTAGTTTACATCTCACCCATTTAGTATAATTCTCAGTGTTTATGTACCAGTACAGCTGCGATCTTACCTTTACAGAGCCACAGTTTCAGTTTTGTTTTTGAGAGACTGTATCTGTGTGTGTGTGTGTGTGTGGAGTCATTTGTGGTGGTAATGGTGACATTTGCGTCAGCTCCTTAGCATGGCCCTGCTGTGCGTATCTCTCCCTGAGGGAGGGGGTCACCTTTCAGCTTCACAGCATGTGCAACATGGCTGCACACCCTTATCTGTGTCTGTCTCTGTGAAACAGGCCTCTTGAAGTCCAGTTGCAGGGGTGAAGGGTAGAGGGGGGTGTAGAGGTGATGGGATGGGTGCTGAAGGGGTGCTGCAAAGGCATTCAGTCTGTGGAAAGAGTTATGCATTCGAAATGTTGTTATTCTTGCTTTGGTAATTAGCAGACAATCACTGTCATTCAGTGACAATGATTAGGGCAGCAGCCAATCAGCAGAAAGGAGAAATAAATAAAGTTCTCGGATTGGCTACTTTCAAACCTACCGTCTCTGAGTACAGCAGCATTTCACTGTCCCAAGTGAATTCTTTGTGTTCTCTGGACAGTACCAAAACATTTAAAGTTATTTTTTAGATGGAAATGTGGCTGAATTTATGTTATATTTATGTTACAAAATAAGTCAATTATATTTTTCTTAATAATTTAGCACTAAAATGAATGAAAAATTATATATTGCCACGAAAAATGCTGTGAGGTCCGGGCCTCATCCACCACGGCCCCTCGTCCTCGTTCTTGGTTGCTCAGTGCAGCACTCAAACAAACAACCCAGCATGAGGACAAGGCCCGGATGTCACAAAAGCAAAAAAATGTGGGGAGGACATCTGTGGTTTCGCATTAGTGCAGGGTTTCAGTGAACACTTACTTCAGTTCTCAGAAAAAATCCACGTTGGACTGAAACCGCGACTGCTGATCTACGTTAAAGTGGCGGGGATACTGGATATGTTTCTGTGACATCACGAAAACAATGAAATCAATACATGCTGTTTTTCACTTTTTTATTCCAATATATGGAATGTATAAACTAGGAAATGTTTAGTGTCTTTTGAAATACTTCACTTCATATCTTGCATTTCTTTGCAGTTGTTAAACATCTGTTTAAGGATCTTTCCATTATGGGGAGGTTCAAACAGGTTCTTCAATCTTGCACATTTAATTTATAAACAGGTTTTCTTAAAATAAACATGATGATGTTTTTTTGCTTTTATTTGCCATATTTATATTTAAAAATGTAACATTTTTGAGGATTACTATCTTAGAATGGCAACAAAATGCATTTGAGCAATTAGCACAAGTATCAATTTCCTTTATTACCCCAGTCATTTCCATTAAGTACTTTATCATCCAGTTGTATGGTTCTGTGTCTTTCTGGGCATATTCACCTCTCCTCCTTGCCTCATGAGTCCATTAAGCATTGGCGTCTCTCAGTGATGCTACCACAAAGCCCTCTAACACAGGGAGGTATGAAAGCCAACACTCGTTGAATAATTAAAAGCATAAATCACATCTGTCTGCATTTGTGTTGCTTTAATTCCATCAGAGTGGACCTTAGGGAGGAGGTGGACTTCAGAATTCTGCAATCATATGAGTGAGATACTGAGTGACTGCAAACTGTGCGGAGGAGGGAAGGGGGAAGCGGACAGGAGGAGAAAGGAAGGGAGGAGAGTGGAGGAACAAAGCATCAGTCCATTTGAGCTTTGTTCAGATTGTGTGCTGTGCTTGAGAGAGGCTTCAAAAAGACCACACTGCCACTCTCTGCTTATCAGCACACACTCACACAACACAGCCCAAGAAAACAGTTAGCGCTACACTCTGCACTTTCTCTACCTGTGTTGATGTGTCTTTTGTTGATGTGTGTTGGTGGTTTTTGTTTGTTTGTTTGTTTGTTTTTTTGATTAGATATGCTCTGATTAGATATGCTAGCAGACTGAGCTGCAGGTTTGTCTGCATAAAAATGCATATTTGTATAGCACAATATTTCTATCATATCAAAACCACAAAACTCTTTCTGTTTTCATTTTTTTACCAGTTTGAAGACACCAGCCACCTGTTACATTGTTAAAGTATTTAATGCTGAAACGATCAAAAGTTAAAGGATTGATTTGGGGAAAAACATAATTTTTGCTATAAGACTAATGTAGCTAAAAAACACTAGAGGTCAGAAATCTCTCAAGTTGTTTCTGTCAAAATGTTTTATCAAACATTCTCACAACCCCCTCAAACAATATCCAGCTCTTCAGTAAGGTGGCACAGACTTGTCAATCTGAGACTTTCACAGAGCAGGATTTCTCAGTTCGCCAGTTAACTTTTAGCCATACATTAAGCCCCCCATATGGAAGGAGCTTTACTGAAAAAGTCCGCTTTTTAAACTGTCCCTTTCAGTCTTTTCTGTTTTGTAGTGATAATGAGCATTTGGTCAAGAAGGCTCCTTCCGATCACAGGGACCAAGAATTGATTGCCAGCTCACTTATAGTCGACAGTTTACAAGACTGCAGTTAACACTGCTTTCACTCTGTGGATCGATGGGTTAGTTGCTCTTGATTCAGAGCAATGTCAGCCAAGTGTGCCTGTCTATTAGCTTTAAATACACTCTGAAATGTAAGCTACCAAACATTTTTAGCAGAAAATGTATACTTTTAGTTTCTCTCAGGGCAATGTTTTGTTAGATTTTATTGGCCTTTTCCATTTACAGTACATTCAGATTTTTCAATATGCTATTTCTTCTCTAAAGAAGCACGTTTTGGTATTCCTGCCATCTTGATTCAGGGCACTAGTTAATTCCATAATGTAATTAATGGATATCTGAATTCTGCCATCTTTGTGGTCTTAGTGACTGGCGTAGGTGCATGTAACTGCCATGAAAATGAAACACTGAATTCCAGTTTACAACTGTTTTTGATGGAAAACTCAGCTGGAAACTTTCAAGAGAAAAATTACAGCACAGAGCGTGTAAAATACAGTAACCCACTGGCAGCTGTACACTAACAACATGAAAAATAAAATGACACTTTATTAACAGAAGTAAATTGTCATCTGTATGGTTAAATGGACACCAGAATGTTTTAACGTTTATGTAAACATATAAGTTTAAAATGTTACTTAAAAGCAATATTTTGGCACAAAGTAATAAAACAAATCCAGCTCCAGGGTTTCATTTATTGGCGTAGTGTGCTCTAAATTTCCAGTATCACAATTTTATCACATATTATTCATGTTATGGTTCATAGGCATTGATTACTTTCTGTCAATGTGTATGAACACAGGCAGGGAGTGGTTTGTACTCCTACATGAATGTGTCAGTGTTTGTTTTTAGGTGTCTGCAAGTGTAGATGACTCATTGTATTTATGAGATGTGTACACTGCAGTAATGTGTTCCAAGTGTAGATGAGCTGTGAACACAAGGTTTGAAAATGCTTAAGATTAGTCAGTTTCACTGGTTCACCTGTTAAAGTGTTGTGCTGTGACCAAGAGTTCGGGTTTCTTATGAGCTGCAATACTGAACTGACCCTTGAGCAGTGGCGGCTCCTGGTCAATAAATTTGGTGAAACAAACCATCCTTCATCCCCGGCGCCCCGCAAAACAAACTCAGTACCGCACTGTGCACACCCTGGGCAGCTTGATTTTCTTACCCTAAGTACCTACTTCACCTCCATGTTCTGCTGTTGCTGCCTCACATTCTGA
>JBBPCY010000023.1:11825103-11837724 GCA_037974405.1 Brachyalestes nurse | reverse complement strand
GGACGGATCAGGTCTGGGGGGGACACATCCCCCCCCCATCCCCCACCCCATCTGCGCCCCTGATCAAGTCTGATTCTGTAAAACCCCCTTTTGCCTTGTTTGGTAATAAGACTGTATGTTTCATTATAAGCAAAGTGAAATACAATGTGTAAAATAAAAATAATATGTTAGTTGAATGTGAATAGGACTCATTAGGTAAGTGTGAAACTGCTAATGTAAATATACAATTACTTTTAAATAGTGTAGCAATTGTCACGTCTTCCCCTCTTTTCCAAATGAGAGCAGGCGCGGAGGCAGACATCTATGTTCTCGTTCATTCTTTTTATTTCCACAACTTCAACACAAAAGGCACGAGGGCCAGGCTTTACTACAAAAGGAGAAAACGAACACTGCAACATAAACTAGGATGACGGTGGACCGACACCCAGGTCGGTCCAAAAGGAACTTAAATATAATCCCCCAAAATCAAGAACCCAATGGAAACACAAATCTCATTCCTCTGAGCACCCTGGCCAGCCGAGACTCATAATAAACAAACTCATGACCGGTGGTGCTCATAATATCATAATAAAAGTCCCACAAAACAAAACCAAACAAAACCCAAACTTAAACACACATAGACCCCAGACCTGACAGCAACATGACAATAATAACTAAGACTTAAAAATAACTAAGATAAGATCTAAGACTTAATATTAGGAGCCAGCTTCATCAGTATCAGTATAAAAGGTACAATAATTTGGACCCCTTGTTCCTCTCAGGACTGCAGGCTGTGGGGCACAGAAACTGCTACAAGTATGTTATGATGGAGCTGTAATGCAAGGATAAGGTGAATACATTGATGACAAAATCCAATGAGACAGGTGCTAGTGCCAGATGATGCAAAATTTACAGAGACAAACAAAGGAATAAAGGAAGGGAAATTTGCCTGAATCATGTTTAATTCTGATAATAACCCATTTATACTACCTATGTGGTCATTTTAGTGTGCAGATCATTATCTGTAATTTGGCATATGAGGAATTCTTTATGTGTGTGTGTGTGTGTGTTGTAATTACCTGGCAACGTTGACCCACTGCATTACGTGCCTCTGGCCAGAACTGATGAGTTCTTTCAGCTCCAATTCCCCAGGAGAATACACACTTACACACAGATCGCATCTTGAGAGGCAAAGCTTATGTGTGTATGTATTTGTGTGGGAGAATAGGTCTGTGTATTTTTTGTATGTGTATGTGCCTTTAATTTTGTATGTTTATATATATATATATATATATATATATATGTGTGTGTGTGTGTGTGTGTGTGTGTGTGTGAATAATATATAGGATGAAGGATGAAATATATTTGTTTAATAAGGACAATGAATGCTCCTGTTTCATATAATATTGACTACACTATGAATAACTTTTCATTGATTCTGAATGTAGATGGATTACAGGTATCAACCTACAATGAAAATGATACTAGATTGCTTAGCACAGAATTACCATTACTTCTGAAATACTAATCGCCCCCCTCATTTTCTGTTGCCCATTTGATCAATTTAACCGAATTGTCTCCAAACAAAACTTAATAATGAAATAAAAACAGTATATGTTGACTTTAAATAGATACACAATCCTATTGATTAAGACTGAACTAAAAAATACAGAAATATAATTTATTGTTCTACACTTTGTATCAGCATCAAAATTTTGGTATCAAGACAACCGTATTTGTGCCTTTTTTATCACAAGTCTAATTGGTTATTTGTAAACATATCGTTTCAGTGATCATTGTAGCATAAAGTATATGAGTCAGCTCGTATTTAAAGTGTCACAGTGTAAAAACAGTAAAATGATCAGTTATTGGTATCTATTGCCCACAACAAAGTATTAACTGTTTTCAGACCAGACCAGTGCTTTCTTAGTTTTCAGTGGGACATGAATGCGGTTTTACAAGCAAGGAGAAAAGTATGGAGAGAGTGAAAGATGGCCTGTGAGTTGTGAGTTTGACAGTCCAGAAATGGAATATGACTACAGATATGAGTGTTAATAATGAGATGAAAGCAACTGGGTGTTGATAGGGTGTGTGTGTGTGTGTGTGTGTGTTTATAGGTGTGAGGGGGTGTGAGTGTGTCAGAGTGAGGCTAGCGGGTAGAGACAGCTGTCCAGTTGGAGCGTTGCTCTGGAGCTGGCAGTAGTGTGAGTGTACAGACCCTTGCAGCCTAATCTGCTCTTTTTCTCCCTCATTTACCACTGGCTGCTGCCCACTGCACACACTCAGCCCCTCCTGACACATGCTCACCCCCAATCTCCACCAAATCCCAAAGCCCAGTTCTAAATATTAGAGTTGGGATCCAGAAAATTAGCCGGCTGCAGTGAACAGCTTTAGGACAATCTTAGACTACCTCACATTATGTTGGAGTTGAATTAGGCCTCGTTTACACTGTCAGTGCCATGTCAGTACACTGTCAGTGCCATGACAGTGTAAACAGGAAAAAAAACGCATGCATTCGGATATGTTGAGATCGGTTTCAGGCCTTGTTCATATGTGGAAATAAATCAGATATAAATCAGATCTGTGCCAATGCGACTGTCGTGTAAACAGGCAGATCGGATTTTCCTAGGCATTGCGTTATTAAAACAGCTGCGGAAGCTTGATGTTCTCACGCCATAGCTCATCTTGCATGGCTTGACAGTGATGCACTGATGCACTGCTGATCCCAAACAGCAACCCAGAGGTGCATCTGCAAAGGCATGGCCCGGCGAAATGTCCTGTCATTGTAAGAGAGGAATGCGGACAAACGTTGACACAGCAAATCGAAAGTTGGCTTGCTCATTCTAAAATTTCGGACCCACTGCTCCTCGCTAAAGCCACAATATTCTCCCACCAATCCTGAGATCTCTCACGCACCCAGACGTCCCTCTGAATGGTCGAGGTAGAGACCTGCACTCCCGTGGGAGTACCGCGGGACCCAACGCACCGAGTGCGGCGCGGGACAAGATTTGATGGGTGAATGCGGGTGCGGGTGGTAAGGTCCTCATGTATGTGCGGGTTGCGGGGGAATAGAAGTATATAAAACATATATAATGCCTTATTCCAGAGCAGGTTCATGTCACTTCCCATAATAGGCTTATGCTGTTGTCACAGACTTATGAATGCAGTCCCCCAGGAAAGTGTAATCATATTTGGCATCTGACCACAAACCAATAAAGAACAAAGAAAATATTGGTGATAAACAGGCAATGACCTCCATCTGTGACAGAGAAAATAATCTGCTGAGATGAAAAGATCTAATCAACACACAGAATTTTCATTTTGCACTTGAAAGAGAACAAACTCAGGGAATCTGTCCAGATTCCAATTAGTGCCTCTTTTTGGCATCTTAGCAAAATTATTAACAGAATGTAACTCATACAACTGTGACTTGCTGAATTATTGGGACATTTTTACTGTTTAGTTTGTTCCCCAGTGATCACATCAGCATGGGGATGGTAAGTTAAATCTTTGGGATAAACGTTTAAAATTTTAGTTTTCTAGTAAAGGCGTTTGATGAAACACTGTTGATTCAGCCCATTCCGTTTAGAAAGAAAAAAATAAAAAGTGGCCTATTGTGAATTCATTCTTTTGAGAAAAATATAGCAATAGCAATATTAACCTCATAGCAGTTTAGCCTATCCATGCATGTTGAATATATAATTTTGAATAGCTTTGTTTGAGTAATCAAATCAGAACAGAGGCCGGTAACAAAAACTCTAATGGATAACCAGAGGATGGAAAATGGTCAGGTAAAAATGGTACATAAGTATTTTTGGTACATAAACCACCATAAACATCATTAGTAGAAGAAATTCATTTCAGGTAAAGCAAAATAAAATGTTGATCACACCTATATAGATAACCATGTTTGAGTCTTATTTTGTTTGGTTTTTGATGTGAAGTGAGCTTTGAGAACAAACAGCTGCAGCTAAATGGAATATCAACACATTTCACAAGACTAAGAAGGTAATTACCTTTTTTTTGGGGGTGGGGGGGGATGTTGCCCCTCCTAAAGTGTTCAGTAATTGCTCTGTATGTTTCAGAGGTTTATGATCAATATTTTTGTTAGAATTTTGTCTTGATCAGAATGAGGCGGTTTCTCAGCACGCGCTGTCAGGGGTTTAGTGGAGCTTTGGACTCATTGGATTACGCCTCTTCCATCAGCAGCAAACCCTGCCGCAGCATCCATCAGCAGCCAAACTGCCATTTCCCCTGCCACTGTTTCCGCCTCTCCGCCATTACCCTGAATGAACAATCTGTCCGACTCAGAGAATAATTATCTTCATTATGTTTCAGTATGTATTTACCTCATAAACAGAGGCACAACCTCTGACCCGATCAATGTTTCATTGATGTGAAATGCTGTCAAAGAGCAGGGGGTCATTAATGTGTAATGAAGGCCGTATCTCACCGAGTTTTGGGATCTCTGAAATGGATTAGAAAAATGCCTGTTTCATCTCAACTAAAATTTGCAAATGAAAGATTCATTGTGCGCTGTTCGACGTGCTGCCATCTGCCTGTTTCTCAAGATAACATTCTAAAGAAGATGAAAATGTATTTATTCTTTTATTTCCCATTATATATATTTTTTCCTCCTCACTCAAAGCTAATTGCTGCCATGTTCACAATCATTGCTTTATAGCTGATGTGGTACAAGTCTTCAGTAACAAAGGCAGCATGGCAGCCTCAAGCTTAACCATTATAAGGTCTTCGGGTCTGTGGGTCCCGTTTTCAGTTTGTAGTTTAAGAAAAATGAGTGACATTTCTATTTGTAAATGTGATTTAACAAAGGTAAAGGGAACACATTGAACATGTTTTGTTTATATTATTTGCAAAATCTCCAAAATGCAATGGGTCCACCAGACCCAGCAGGACTCACTGTGTAACCAAAAAACGAAGACCCTAGCAGGGTTAAGAATCCATTTCAGTCTAATGATTGTACAGTTGTGTTTCAGTGTAAAATGCAGCATGGGTTGGAAGCACCAATGAATTTGCATTTATGTTCAATTATGCAGCAAAAACACTGTTAAAACATTTTGTCTTAACAATGCAGCCTAATATTATGGCGAAAACAGTAATTCTGATCAAGTTGAGTGTTGAGTGTCTTAAACCTTGCAGCTCTGACAAAACACAACTGTGGGTGGAGCAAACATTAGTCAGTATAATATATACTTGTGTGAATATTTGAGCACCAAAATATTTGAACACTTGGGTGAATCTGCTATGTCAGGGTGCCTGTTTGTCTGCAGGGTAATATGGTTTCTTTAATGTGGAACGTTCAAAGTAAACAATCCTCTTGGAGGACCTCCTCTCCGAGTACTTTTACACAAAATCAAGACTGCAGAATCTCTGCATATTCACAAGTCCTTTTCCAACCTTACCGTCACATAGGAGCCGTCCCACGCTCTTGTTCCGCGCAGGTTCCCACAAGGTGCGAGTCTGTTTCACTTCTCCACCTGCAAACACAAACATGCACTCACACACCCAGGCTCCATATCTCCAGCCTGCCAACCACGGTAAGGAATGACTGACCACACACAGATTCTGAGGTACAGCTGGAATATATATACTCAGTCATCCATCCAATCATACCACAAAGACAATCCCCTTATTCATTATTCACTTACACCGAACACACAAGACAGGTGGACATGTCTTTAGGTACACAGCCACCCCACTGTGGAACTTGAAGCCCCACGACTAACACCTGTGCTGCTAGGTACCTAACTACCACGTACACAACCCCAGTCATGCCTACAGCCATATATTTCCTAATACTCGGGCGAACGGTTTCGTTGGGGGTGTGACCGAGAGGCACCAGACGTGACAGAAACACTTGCCTGTGAGCCAGATGACCACAAAGTTGCAGGTTCAAACCACCTGCAACCTGTAACAAATGACTGTAAGTTGCACTGGATAAGGGCGTTAGCCAAATGCTCCTTTACCCTTTACATTTATGTACATTATGTATTTTTGTCAAATCTAATTTGTGGCATGTATGTGTGTGTGTGTGGAGGGGGGTCTGTGTGTGTGTGTGTGTGTGTGTGTGCTGCACAGAATGGATCACACCTGAATTATTTTTAACTAATGGAACAAATTTAAAAATGTAAACATTATAGCTGGCTTGTTCACTGCAACAAGTCAGTTAAACAGTGTGTGTGTGTGTGTGTGTGTGTGTATGTACGCAGATTACCAGATTGAGTGAGTCACAAGTCTAGCCTTGGAGTTTGTCATGAAGTGTGCCACAGGAAATGAAATGTGCTCTTTATCTGAGCTCCTGATGGAGAGATGTTTCAGTCTTAAATGAAATTGGCATGAACACACAGAGAAAGAGATGCGTGGATGCCCATTTTGGTTTGTGAACAGAAACACCGCACTATGTTGAATAGCACAGTGTGTATTCACAACTGTACGGCTAGAACATGGCCTTTGACTCCCTCTCCCTCTCTATCTATCTCTTTCTCATTAGTTCATTCTCAAATATGTTAAAACCTCCAGTGGCAGTGGACAAACATATTATTATATTTCTGGTTTCGGCCTGGAGGCCTCTTAGTGTTTTTGGCTGAGTGTTTAGTGTGAATGGCGGAGGTTGAGGGTCCCAGCTGGCCGGTGGTTGGTATAATGAGGTTTAGCTGTCTTTGTTGACAGAGTGCCTATTTAGTAACTCATTCCTTGCCAAGCCTCTCCTCACTCTCAGAGCTGAGTTTTGTTCGACAACTGCCTTTTTGTCTTATCTCCATGCACCACCAAAGAGTCAATTCAGCAGCTGTCTGTACAGCAAAAAAGTTCCACATTTCACCAGAGCTGCTTGCATAGTTCTACATTTTTCGACTGAATCCAGTGGGGCATTCAGCCCATTTTCAAGATGTCTTTGGTGCATTTATTTATCAGCATTCTGACATATAATGCACAAATTAAAATATAATTTAATGAACATTCCCTCTCAAAGCAACACTGTGGCCTGGTATGAGTTGGTACGTATTTGAGTGGACACTTGCCAGGCTCGGACAGCTCTGTGTGTGTGTGTGTGTGTGTGTATGAGTGTGTGTGTGTGTGTTTGTGTTCACTGCTATGGTCAAGCTGCTGCTATAAAGCAGAAGTCCAGGTTAATGACAGAATATTTTATTTGTCATTAAGGAACAGAGAGCCAGAGGGCCTGTGTGGTGTTGCTTTACTGTCTTCTTCAGTTTTCTTTCCCTCTCCCTTTTCCTCTTTTGCTCAGGAATAGAAAAGTGTTTAGAAAAGTGTAAATCTAAAATAATTGAGAGCACGGAATTTAAGGGCATGGAAATCATTTCTAAGATAAGAAGAACTGGAAAGGAAAGGAAGTCCTGTCTATGCCATTATGTTTGTGTAAAGACTTACACAAGTTGATTTACATATACATTGCTTTAAAAAGAACATATATGTGTTGAAACACTTAAAGGAGTTAATATTTATACTTAGTAAAGTAAAAAATATTGGCTGCTGATTACTGATGCATATTTGAGTAGACACTTGCCAGGCCTAGGCCACTGTGTGTATGTGTGTGTGTTTATGTCACTGCCATAGTCAAGCGTTTCAGTACTTTTATTTTAGGATGGTTCAATGTGCCCTCAACCCTTCTAAGAGACCACTAAAGGTTATACTTAATATGAAGTGCGCAAGTAATTTGGCATGGAAAAAACTTAATGAGCGCATCCTGCTGTATTTTTCCAACAGGTCCACAGTGACCTGGCTTTTAAAGGAAGGCGACCACAAATTAGGTAATTAGAATTGCGAAGGCCCTAATGCACAGATGCACTCAGAGCTTGCTTTGGTCATTTGTAGACAAAAAAGCCCACAAAGAAGAAGTGCTTTCTAGAAGAGCTGGAAATTCTGACAGATGAGTCAATTAATCTATCTTGCAGTTTGTTTTTCTCCCCTTACATCTACTTTTAACATTTGTGCCAAAATTAGTTGTAAGAAATTTGTACATGATGATTGTCTAGCTGTTCTTTATCACATAAACATTTTAATCATTTTGTTACTGTGGCTTCAGAACTGATGTATTTAAAAGGTTGTCCTGTTTTATCCCTCAGTCAAACAACAGTCCGGGTAGGATACACTTAGATGTGAATAGGTATAGTTACACTGCAGGCTGGATGTGTGTAAATAACACAGTGCAAAACTTCAGCCAAATACCCCTTTTAAAACACATTTTTTTAGCTTAGTTATGAATGGACTTGTGGAATGCGTATTATTGTTTCTCATTTCAAAATGAACATTTTGTTTTTTCCATGATCTTTAATGGCAGTTTAGGATAATTAAACTTGAACTTAAAATTTAAACAACCAAAACGTCTTATGTGAAAAGTAAAAAAAAACATCTAAAAGTGAGTAATTCTTTGATGGAGCACTTTTAATGCTTAATTGCCCCAAATGTTTTATGAATGGCCTTGGATCTCAAAACAGTCAAAGTGTAGAGACATAGTGACAACATGGCTGTCATAGGAGTAACAATGAAACCCACTTTCTTCCCTATACCTCAAACTCCTACTCCTGTTGACGAATCAAAACTGTAGCTTCAAATGTTTCAAGATCTGAATGTTGCCTCTGGTAGTGGCCATCGTTGAAGTAACAGTGCCTTTGAATCAAATACACATGTTACATCACTCTAACTTGGCAATTTACATTCCCCTACTTTTGGCCACTCCCTAAATTCTTAAAGATGAATGTCATTTTGACGAACATAGCAAAGAGATGGAGAAACAAGGAGGAGATACAAACAAGAAGGAGATAGCAAAGTCATGAAAGACAAAGATTTCAGCACAAAAATGGAAGGTAAGTTGAAAATTAATTGGAAGTTATACTGGGTGGCTAAAATCCAAACGTTAGTTATTTTCCTCTTTCTTGTAATAGGAGTAACCCATGAAATTGAATTTCTAAGAGTGTTTGTTTGATTTTATCAAAGGTCAAAAAAACTTACTTTTGAAATACTGTAAGATAGGTTATAACTGCAGTGCCGTGTAATCCCAACCATTTAAAATCATGTGGTATAGCTTAAAGACACCAGTTCCTGAGGTTTGCTGAAAACCTTTATTTAACAGGTTTATGAAAACTTTATGAAACTTTATTTAACAGGTTATAGAAATTTGCTGTGAAGTACGTTGCAGGCATAGCAAGTAACTGTAATAATTGCTCCCTGCTGCACAACACCAGTACATTCTAGTGTCTGCAAAAGTGCAAGACATTTGGAGATGTAGAGAAACAAAGTGTTCTCTGCGTCTCAGCACAAGGCTCACTGCACTGCGCTCTGAAAAGAAGAGTCTCTTTTTGGCTTTTTGTTCTGTACAGTGGCATCTCTCTACAAGCTTGTTCACTTTAGGACTGTAGACGTATTTAACTATGTGTGTGGTTGACTGCATGTGTGCCTTTGTTTTGGGCTGTTTTGAAAGTTTCATATCTCAGTAGAGAATAGACTTCTCTACTGAGGTGAATCATCCAGTGCTTAGAAAAGATGAGAACAAATAAAAGAAGCAGAGTGTTTTATTAAGTTAAATGCTTGAAGGAAGATGTTTAAGTGATACATGTAAACTGCTAAAAGAGGGCACACTTTGAAGACATTGCTCTAGAAGCATACTTTTAAAGTATTAGTATTCCTTTTGCTTCATAACTGAAGATATATTTCTTTAACATAGGCATAGGAGTGGATTGTGTAAGGATTCATTGTTTTTTGTTTTGTTTGCGGTTCAGAGTTCGCAGATTTTTTCTTAGAAGAAACCCCTGCAAATTTGCGGAAACCGCAGATATCCTCTGTGGGTTTTTTTTGCTTTTTTATATATATAGTTTTTCATTCATTTTAGTGCTAAATTATTAAGAAAACTATAATTTACTAATTTTGTAACAAACATTAACATAAATTCGGCTACATTTCCATATAAAATATAACTGTATACATTTTTTAGTTCTGTCGAGAGAACACAATGAAAATGGGTTTACCTGTAGGAGGATATTTGGGAGCATATTTAAGGTTTACACTATAAACATTTTTTTAGGCATTTTTTTACATCACAAATTATGTAAATGTAAAGACACATTTATGAACAGCATATAAATAACGTTTACAGTTTTTAGTGGCTGTGTTTACCAATCAAAAGAAATGTGTCACTGCTATGGGTTTCTGTTACTGAGCAGCTGCATAGCAGTATAGACTAATGACACCCCAGTGTCGGTTACAACTGCAATATATTATTTTTGGCGGATTTCTGAATACTGCTGTAGCTAGCAGTGTGTGTGTGAGTATCTCAGTGGTGAAATAGCTCAGGCGTGTACTAAGCAGTGGGTTAAAGCTTTGCCTCAGACATGCTCTGCAAATCTTTTTAATTTGCTCTGTGCATTTGCAGGCTGTCTGAGCACTGGGGCCTGTAATAAGGTACTGATGGTCTTGTCCCCTTCCTAAGGCCATGGCTTGATGCCACCATACTGAAGGTTTACCACAGGGGTCCAAGAATGCAAAAAACACACAAGAAATCCTTGTCCATCACCACCTAAGTCTGTGGGTTTGGAAAAGAGTCTTGTTTTGGATTAAAAAACTTTCACCTTAAGAGACTTAATTTTGGCAATTGTTTCATGCACAAAGTAAAAAAAAAAATTGAAATGCATATTTTGTAACTGGCATAGCATGGAGCAAGTACAAGTAAGGTCTCCAGGTGGTAGGGGAATGGCTAACAGTCAATTACCATTTATATGGAACAGTGGAAGGGACGAAACTGGTGAGAACCCACACCAGCAGGATCCCACAATTTCTTACATATTTCAGCATGATCTGCGGATATTAGTCACATTTAATAAAGGCAATGGCACAGACAGCTTTATGCACTGTTTGTTCTATGGTGCTTTTGCACTGAAAAATTCATTACAGCATAATCTGTAGCCTTTGGCCTGTCCTATTGACATGTAAACACAACCCAGTAAATTGAAGAAAAACAACAAAAATTAACTAGTCAGGGTCATGTCCATATGTTTACAGATGTTAGAAAGTTTAAACGAATGAGATTAGACGTATGAGTATGTATTGGCAGTTATAGCATTACATTCAGTTATTTATAAGGGTTAGGAACTGACTGAGGAAATGATGTTGAGGAAAAGAGTCAGAGATTGCCTTGAAAGGGAGGATCCCTTACCCAGCCCAACTAATTCGCTAGATTAGGTTTATTCTCCTCTCTGAAAGCAGAGTTTGTCCTTTTTTTGCCATTTCCGCTCATGTGTGTAGGTGACCAGTGGGGGCCAGTGGATGTCACAGTGGAGGCAAAAATGTAATGTATGTTTTAACACTGTGCTTTTAGTGTAAGATCATTCGGGGACACAATCACTTTTCTGTGCTCGACCACTTCACCTCACTCTAACAGGGATGTTCACTACTGAGCATACTGACTGCGTCTGCTGCTTCCTGATAAAAGAAAAATGTTTCTGCTGGTACCTGTTCAGAAAAAAAAAATTTTAAGAAGATTTATAAATGTTAGCTTGCTATTGCTCGGAAGGTGCCTGATATTCTGCAGCTGTGTAACTGTGTTAAAGGGAACACGGCTGTTAAAAAGCTCCTTATTTGTTTAAAGTGTTTGCAAACCAAATGTTATTGTAATTTTGTTCATAAAAAACAAAATTACAATAAAAAAAAAATGCACAATACACTTTATTGTACGGATACGGGTGTACCTTTACATTTTTAAGGGCTATGCATTATGCTGAGTTTAAAATTAAATTAAAGTGTTTTTTGGGAGCGTATTTGGAGGCATATTTAGGGTATACATTATAAAAATACATTATAAAAATAGGCAAATAGTTTTATTTAGTTTTTATTTTACCACATCACAAATTCACAGTTTATCACTGTACACTCCACATACACGTGTATATATATATATATATATATATATAGGGCATTAACACAAAAGCCAACTAGTCGACTTCAGAGGCATGAGTCAATGCCCCCTGAGAGAAGTCAATTAGTCGAGTGCTTTTTTCCTCTCTCTGCCCTCGTTTGTGTACACAATGCAGTCTCTGCCTCTGATTGACTGACGCTG
This sequence comes from Brachyalestes nurse, assembly GCA_037974405.1. Lineage (NCBI taxonomy): Eukaryota > Metazoa > Chordata > Actinopteri > Characiformes > Alestidae > Brachyalestes > Brachyalestes nurse. The sequence continues at coordinate 11,825,660 of JBBPCY010000023.1, read as the reverse complement.
ACACATGTTCCTTGGTTTAACTAATTATTATAGTCTCTTCATAAAAGGGGCGGTACCGTTGGCGCGAGAGGAATCTAAACATGAGACCAGCACAACACGAGAGACACGGCAGCAGAGAACACAGACACACATCACCTGTGTGGAGATACTTCACTCTAGACACACAAACAGCACAGAGACCTGCACAACATGCAAGTCGGTGTTAAAGTACAGTTCTGCACGGCATCCGCTAGCTAAAATGGCTAACATTAGCTAACATGGCTAACGCTAGCACTGCAGGGAGTCGTCCTGCCGGCTTAAACTGTTCCCACTCTCAGATGGACACTTAAGTTTACCAGAAAATTCAAGGTATCAGCCTTTGTTTTGTTTTGTTTATTTGTCATGTTGACTATTAATGTTACAGAGAACTTTTAATAAAAGATGCTCAATGTTGCACACCCCTGTTCCTCCACTGTCTGTGTGATGATATCATCAAATGACTAATCGACTCGACTACGACTTTGCTGACTGACTAGTCGACTTCAAAAAATCTGGAGTTGTTAATGCCCTTATATATA
>JBBPCY010000023.1:11803289-11825003 GCA_037974405.1 Brachyalestes nurse | reverse complement strand
TCTCTTTGTTTCTCTCTGTTTTTCCGTCTCTCTCTCTCTCTCTCTCTCTCTCTCTCTCTCTCTCTCTCTCTCTCTTTCTCTCTTTCATGTATTATGCCTGCCTTCTCTTGAGAGCCTTTTGGCCAGAGGACATAGAGCCATGGGAACACTGTATATTCTTTAGGCTTGAGGCACTACCCATTTCCTTTAGCAGGAAAAGCATGATGACTGACTGGATTTCTAATGCACACATACATGCACTCATACATAAATGGGAGGGAAAGTGGAGGAGGGAAAGGCTTAGTGAAGTGGCTGTAGTCCTTAAGCACCACTTGCTTGAACAAGAGAGATTGTCCCTAAGGACATACCTATTTCCAGAAGTATTACCATAATGAAACGGCTGTGCTGGTATAGAGAGAGTGCTTTTCACCATAGGAAAATCCAAGTTATTTTGTTATTTTCTTTTTCTTTTTTCATTTGCATGCAGATACATGCATAGTATTTGCATATAAAGTGGAAATAAAGTCTATAATGTTATTATATGATATCACAATCATGTCTAATGTTATGCAATATTAATTATGCTTAATTCATTAATCACAAGGTCAGCTTACAGATAGATATAGGTAAGATTATGAACAAATTGAATATGTGAGGCTGTTCCTAGCTTACCCAAGCATCATCATGTCTTTTAAGATCTGTTAAAATTTCAAAACATGCCAGTCATTATTCATCATGATTGTGATATAATATATTACATACAACCATCTATTTAGTCTTCAGCAGTTTAAGTTAACCATTCCCGTAGAAGTGATAACGAATGTGGACAGCTAGTAGACTGTTACTTTTTCTGTTTGAGATGAGTGGCTAAAGTCCACTCCTTTTCAACAGTCCTGATCACTTTAGACTGATTTTAACAGTTTGTTCCATATGTCAGCCTGGACTGCATTTCGAAGGAGCCACGATACAGGTCTGCCATTTAGTGAAAAAAAAAAAAGACAACAACAACAAAATTACCATCCACCTGCATTTACATCATTTTGTCTGAAATCATGGGTATTAATTGGGAGTATGCTCCCATTTTCAGCTTCTACTCTTCTAGGAAGGTTTTACACTAGATCTACAGCGCTAGAGCATTAGTGGGGTATGGTCCTAATGATGGATGATTAGTTCTGATTAAAAATGCCACTTCAACTCATTTAAAAGTATTTGATGGAGCTCCATCACTCCAGAGGCAAGGGCAGATTTTGGGCATTGTGACCTTGTGATCATTTGCGGCTGCTCCAAAGTGTTGTGTTCTACTGGTAGTGCTTTTCCATGGATGTTATACAAGCAGTTTGTGCGTCAGCAGTGTCAGCAATGAGTGTACCTGTCAGCAATAAGTGCACCTGAAAAAAGCTGAATTCACTTATTAGAAAGGGTCTCTAGATCATTTTGACCTTAGAGTGGGCATTAAATAATACTTAAAAAAAAAGTTTAGACCTAAAATACAAGACTTTTGAAAGAATATACGTTAAACCTTTAGAAGTAGTGCATTGAAACATACATGTTTTGATTTAAGCTGTATTTTATTTATCATTAAACTAAAAATCATCTAAGGGTTTGTAGTCTAGGAACTACTGATATTTCCATAGACTAATATTTCCATATTTCACCATATTTCAGCATTTCAGGTTAGAATAGTGTACTGGATAATACATATCCTATCCATTCAGGTGACTGTAGTTTGATTCCCCATCTGGGCAAGCACATTACACTATACTAGTGAGAACAAGACAAAACAAAACTATCTGACATTTAAATGCACTTCATCTCTCCAAAATGGTACATTTACAGAAGAGGTAATATATATATATATATATGAAAGTTAAGGTAAAAATATGTTTTTCTGTTCATCATGTACTTTGGACATTTTAGTGGGCATGTCCTATCCTGTTAAAGAACCATAATTTTAGTTTTTTTTCTGAGCTTTTTCTGGCTCATGATGACTCAACTTCAAAATAAGTTACCCATTTCAGACAGCCAAAAATGAGATAAACAAATTAGAATCTGTTACACTGCTTTTACATTACTGCATCATTACAGTGGAGCAAAGCAATTTTCATGTTTGTCTCCCATTAATTTCTGAGGGGACAGAGAACAGCTGTGCTTGGAAGATGGAAGAAGCAGGTGATCAGAGAGATAAAAAGTTGATATTTTCTTAGTGAAATGAAAATTAAACTCATGTTAGCCAGTTAGATTGTGGAAAAGTAGTGCAGTGTATTTTAAAGAATCATGTCCATTTTTAACCTACATGCTCAAATCTATGTTCAGAGGAAAAGATAGTAAGTCACTGGTTGACTTTGTTGGAAACAATGTTAGAGCTTTTTTCAGCTGCATTTCCTTAGAACTTGAACTAAATGTATGAGAGCAATGCTGTATCTCATGCATGTTTAAACTTGAAACTACTAAGAATACAGGTGATGTCAAGACTTTCTTTGGAGTATAAAAAATAGACTCTTCTGTGTCTGAATACGACAAACAGCTTTCTTCTCTTATGTGCTTTGGTCTTTAGATGAGTTGATTACTTGTAATCTGCACTAAAATGTTCTCTTCTATTTTGAACTTCCATCTTTTTTTATCCTCTACGTCAAGTGCTTTGACCTGAGATCCATGTGGCCTCTCTCTCATAGTACATCTTCACTAGATACTTGAGGCCTTTTCCTTCAATTACTTTTCTTGGCTCAACAACAGCAAAGTGTATCTCCATGCTCCTTCCAAAAGTTTTGTGACAGCCTCTGAATCTATAAAACAGCAATCAGATTGAACTCAAAAATATACATGGTGATACTGCATTGACACGACATCAGTAATCTTCCTCAATAGTGTGAGAATTACACATTCTGTTGACTATCTAAACAGATTTTTCCTTATTATTTATTTCACTAATCAACATTGAGCTGCCTTTTTCTTACTCTCTCTCTCTCTCCCTCCCTCTTTCTCCTTTTCTCTCTAACAAAACATAATATTCAGCTTTCTTAGAGCAGTTCTTACTTAAAAAGTCAGGAGGAAACAGTTTATTATTCACGCTAATGAAGTGCATTTCATTTTAATGGTGATTTCAAGTGGGTAGACTGTTTGCAATTAGTTGAAAGGTTTCAGAATACATTTAGAAAGATTATTAATGTGGAATGAAATTACCATGCAAAAGCTGAGTGCACCTTTTGAAGAATCTGCCTTCAGACTTTAATACTGTTGGTTTTTGGCTATTTTGAAACATTTTGAGCTTCTCATAAAGCTCAATAAATGGGCCACCTCTGCTTCCTGCCATCGGCCCACCGAATGAACTCCTTGATCTGTGTGAAATCCCTGCAGTTCTAGTAAAATTTTATTTATACAATGCTTTTTACAACTGATGTCATTACAAAGCAGCTTTACAGAATCCAAACCCAAGCAAAACCTGAGAAAGGAGCCTCAAGAGGGATCAAGACTGAAAAGGGGACGTTATCCTACTCAATTTGAAGAACAAGGGAGGATAAAAGAGATGTCCTTAAGGAGATAGCTAACAATATGAAGTCTTTGCGTACAGACTTCATATCACTGCTGAACAACTGACAGTCTATAGCTAACAAAGTAGGAACAGTTAGATTCAGCAGCAGTGTTTTTATTGTTAATTACTTTTTACTGAATCAGTTTAAACAAATACAGAGACAAGCACATGACTGCAATGAATTAGGGGTAGGAAAACAGAAAACAGTAAAGGGGGGGCAGTGGTGGGGTTGTAAAAGCAGATGACCAATCATCAATGGTTTCAGGTGTTGCTTTATAAAATCTGTCGGGAGTATGTAGCAGTATTAGTTTTTGATGGATTCAATGTGTGGAGTAGGTTGAGAGTTTCCAGTCAACAGCAGCATGAACCACAATCTCTTCCTGGGTTTTGAACAGCAGTTACCCTTGGATGGGCGAGTAGGAGCGCATTTGTGCAGTCCAAAGCAGAAGAAGCAGTCCAGGACACTTGACCAGTGATGGTCGATCCAGGATGGGGTGGTGAGCCAAGCTAGTTAGTTCTGTTTAGGTTTACAGGGTACAAAATGTAATCATAAAGAGTGCAAATTGAGATTCTAGGACTGATCCGTATGATCTGTATTTCCAGATATTTATTTATTTCAGTATGTTCAAATTCCAGCTGATGGAATTCTCCCTAATTCTAGAAAATCAGCTCACATCTTAATTCTTACATCTGCTTCCTGTCCCACTAGGCAACAAATTTCCTTTTTCCACCAATCCACAAATATCTACTCAGTCTACCACTCTGTCTTTAGCCAAGCTCCTGCACGCCTACTGCCCTGCTTAAATGCTTAAACGCTTAAACGCTTTCTGGCTTTTTGTCTGTCCCAAAATCTAGATCTTTAAGGCACATAAATTCTAGGCTGGTCAAGGTTATGCTGCTTAGGTCAGCTGTAGATGTAGCGGGCAGGCTAAAATTTGTGAAACATTGGCAGTTTTGTGATATGCACTTATTTTTGGCCTAAATTAATATATGTTTGGCCTTGAATATAAAAAATCTTTAAATTCTTATTCTAGGTTTAGTGTATATCCAGTCATTTGTTTGACTGTATGATAAGTGGTGTGTTGTTTAGCTCTAGTCTTCTAGTATCTAGTCCAGTAGACTTTATTTAGGAATTGTTCATTCTTAAAGAAAAGGGATGTTTTTCAGCAAACTGAAATAGTAGTTAGTTTGGAATGGTTTTATTAAAATATGATGCACATTCGTGCAGTCTTTCCACTTTGCCATTCCATTTTGCCATAATTAGAATACAAATTTTAGAAATCAATAAAATATTTTTTACTGTTTTCAAGCATAATTGGCATGAATATGTATTGCAGTCTTTGTTCAGTCATGTGGAATCCAAAAACGATGCATGAAATGTTATGTAATGATATTAAGTACTCAGTACTCAGCCAGCCACTCCCTGTTGTGCTGTCCTTTCAGTTGTACAAATACTTTAGTATTGATTTCAAAATAATGATATTTAATTTTGCCTCCATTTCAGGTCTGTTTTCTATGGTGTGTGGTAACTCGAAAGCCCCCATTTTCATTGTCGATCAAACATTTTTACATGCCAGGATTATCATTATGACCACTGTGATTTTCCAGTCAACATCCACTGATTCATTATATTTTTAAACTAAACTTTTTTTTCCATTTGCATTAACTTTTTTATTTAATTGCAGAAGGCTAAATGAATGCACCATGTTCAAGCTTATCAAATATTAAAGTACGTAAAAGTATTCTTTTCTAACCTTGTCACAGCGTTTAATCCCAATTTCACAGCAGAAATAACAAAGTAAGAGCTCACATATTAGGAGACATAGCAGATAATCAGTGTGTTTTACTGGAACATCCATTGGAATCAAGTGTTGAAAAACATTGACATATGCCCTACGTATGCGCCATAACTTTGCTATATCTAAAAGGCAGCTTAAGATCATAACACTTGTTCTTTAATACATTTGTTGTCTGGAAAGGAAGCACGTTATCTTGGTGTGGCCATTTAGATCTGGAACAGTGAACAGTTTAAAGTTCAGGAGTTTTTAGTTTTTCTTTGCTCATTACTCACCAATGATATTACGCCTTGTTCCCTATTCCCTGACTTTTCTTTCAATCACACAGTTTCTAAATCTTTTTTTTTTCTTTCAGCATCTGATTTCTTCTCATGATGTCTCAGAAAGATATAGGTCCAAAAGGAATTTTGATTGCAGTAGTGAATATTGCAGTAGTGTTTCAAAGAAAAGTGAAGATTAAGTGAATGTAAAGCTGATGAGGCTAAGTTACATCAAAAATAGATGTATAGTGGCAAATTAGTTGTGGGCAGTTGCCTGCAGAACCATACCTTTTTAACTACTTCAAGCCACTTTAACTTCAGTAATGTTGCTATGCCACTTTTAAACAGAATACCTTTACCCTTTGAAGCCATAGCACAGTGGCTTAATCGTGTACAATCTATGCTTTGTGAGTCTAAGGTGAATAACTGGTATTAGAGTTGAACCAAGCATATATTAATGGATCAGTATCAGCTATATTAAGCCAGATCCAGTTGAGCCCATTGTTAAGACTATTGCACTCTGTATTACCCTTATGTGTTCTAGAGCCTCTCTCATAAATGTGACTTTGACAGATATTATGCATATCTGACAGTGAAGCATAATTTCGGGGAATAATCCAAAGGTCTAAACACCTGCAGTGTTAAACTATTTTAAAGCAGAAAGCAGCCCAAAAGCTACTCGAAAGCCCAAAAGCTACTTGACTCTAAGCCGAGAGAAAGAAGTAAGCAATGCTGTGCATATCACACAAACTAAAATGGCCGAAAAGTAGCAAGTGTAATTTCAGACTACGTACATGGCAGTAAGACACATGCTAAAATAAAGTGATTATGCCGTAGCATTTTAATTTAAGAGGCAATTATTTATTACTATTCAGTGGGTTTCATCTTATGTTTATCTTATTCGACAAAGCTGTAGTACTTGGATGTCCTTGGGTGTTAAGCTCTAGTTTCAGGTGTTAAGCTGCAGTTCTTGGGCATTAAGTTCTGGTTTCAGTGGTAAGCTTTAGTTCTTGGGTGTTAGAAACTAGTTTTCAGGCATTAAACTGTAGTTTTGGGGTGTTATGCTCTGGTTGCAGGTGTTAAGATCTGTTTTTTTATGTTAAGCTCTAGTTTTCAGACATTAAGCTGTAGGTCTTGGGCATTAGGTTTCTAGTTCAGGCAGCAAATTGTAGTTCTTTGGTTTTAGGCCCTAGTTGTCAGTTGTTAAGCTCTAGTTTTTGAGAATTATGCAGTAGTTTCAGGTGTTAAGCTGTTCATTTAAATCTAGTTCTTGGGCATTAGTTTTCTCTAGTAGGCATGTAATTTCGGTAAAGCAGTTTAAAGTGCATTTCTTATATGAATAGTTCTTGTAATTTTGGTAAAGCAGTTTAAAGTGCATTTCTTATATGAATAGTTATTGTTGTTGTTGATTTCACAACATTAAAATATATCATTTGCTCTCACGGCAACCCAAAAGCTTGCCCTGAACCCTCATCAATCCTTTTGCTTTCTTGAACCTCTTTTACTTGGGTTTAGGCTCCACAGGTGAAGATTGTGCTATGAAATTTTTATGCTAGAAAGATGTGCATTAACCTTTGTATGTCTGTATGTGCGTGTATTCTTAGAGAGTTTGCCAAAGAAAGAGAACGTGTGGAGAAGAGACAGGAGTTCTTGAAGCTGCGCAGGCAACAGCAAATTGAGAGAGAACTTACTGGTTACCTGGAGTGGATCTGTAAAGCAGGTAAGACACTCCAGTTCTCACATTCCCTCATATGACATCATCATGTCTCTGTATTAGGGTCTGTCTTATTTGTTGGTTGATAAGCTCACTAGACAAATAATTGCATGCTTCATTTCTTCATTACCACTAACAATAGTCTCTAATACTTGTTTATGCGCCCCTGTGCCTTAAAAACAGTATCAGTCCTGCCAAGTTGGAATTACAGCAGTGCCTTGACAGTTTCTTGAGAGAGTTTCTTTCCATTTAAGCCCAGCTCAGAGTTCCTTATTTCCTGATTTCACATGCTGTCCCATGTTGAGAAATGGAATTTGAGGTCTGGTGATTTGCTGGTCAGTCAGTGTCCCAATGTTCCATCACACTGGAATGTGAATGTCAGTGTTGCATTTAGACTGGACATGAAACAAAGCACAGTGTTAGTGGAAAATAGACAGGGACTGAAATTGACATGAACTATTTTAAGAGACTGGTGTAATCCTTACCTGACATGTAATTTCAGTAAAGCAGTTTAAAGTGCATTTCTTATATGAATAGTTATTGTTGTTGTTGTTGTTGTTGTTTTCACAACATAAAATATATCCTTTGCTCTCACAGCAACCCAAATGCTTGCCCTGAACCCCTTATTAATCCTTTTGCTTTTCTAAACCTCTTTTACTTGCTCTCTATGTCAAAGTACAGTAGAGCTTTTAAAGAGGCCTATAAAACTGTTAACCCTGCAGAGGGCAACAGCAGAGCAGTGGGGGTCTCCCTGACCCTGTTTGAAGTGAAAGACCACTTCAGACTAGCAGAGGGAAGCTAGGCACCCAGAGAGATGAGACAGGAGGGCCATAGAGGCTAAACATCACAGTGTTTGCTCAAAGCTTTACTGGGTGATAGTGAAGACTGTTATTGTATGACTTGTATGTTATTGTATGACTGCTTAAAGCTCCTATTTATAACTTTTTGAATCACATTCATTGTTCAGTGATCATCATTGTTGACTGCTAGACAGTGTTTGTCTCAATTTAAGAACTGTACTTAATACATTCTGTCTCTAACACCTACATATTTTTGATGGAGGAGTGCCTGAAATTGAACACCGTTTTGCACTTAATGGAAATGAATAATTGGATTTTGGCCAAATAGCCTTCATATACACACCTGTCAAATTTCAAATGCAAAATGAATGTTAAATATCTCTTTACGGATTTCCATCTGTAGTATGCTATGTCATTAGGGCAAGAAGATGCCCCATAAAAAAAATGATACAAGTCATAAATGGATTGTTTCTGCAACAGAGACATTTCAATATTTCAATAAACACTATATATTAAATATTATATCAAATATTAAAATTTGGTATAGTTACCCCTTGCTACTTTTGCTGCTCATACATTTCCATTTGGCTTGCCAAACAAAATGGACAACAATAGCCAGTCAACCAATGTATGCTAGTGTTAATTACATTTTGTAGTCTCATTCATAATGGATGCTTTTTACTTAGTTTCTAACAAACCAGCCATTAGATCTTGCTACGGTAGGCTACAATATGTTTTCTCATGTGATTTGGTCTAAATCCGTAGATTCATTTTGTCTCCTTACAAAATTTAACCTCTGTCACCTGTCGAAATTGTCAAATTGTCAAATCTCTTGCTGCTTTAGCCAGTTCACACATCCTGCTTGAACATACACATCCTGCATATTCTTTCAGGGGTGGTCATATTATGCATTACAATTCGGTACATCAAGGTTATATTGTAACAGACACCTCTGACATGAGGAAAACCATTCACTTTATCATGATCCTGTTGACAAATATTATCCAGTCCACTGATTATTTTTGACCTTGCTAATTCATATCAACCAATATTACTGATCATCAGAATTTTCAACTCCTCAGGATCAGTGAATATGGATAAATGAATAAATATACTGGATGCTGATTTAGAATGACTGCTTTGTGGTTAATCTGTTACCTGATCTGATTTTCCAGAGGAGGTGCTTCTGGCTGAGGAGGATCAAAATGCAGAGGAGAAATCTCCACTAGATGGTGCGTGGTACAAGAGGAAACAGAACAACCCAGGTGAAAAGAGGGCAAGGGCACAGAGGGCTGGTTTACCATACTAACCTATGGTAAACCAGGCCAGTGTTCAGAGGTATGACCTCTCACTTCATCATCCTTCATTCATAAACGTGATTTTGCTCTACGCAAGAGCACAAATTGATTTGTGGTATTTTTAGATCAAACATGGATGCCGTTTGATCTTTTCACCTGGGGACCAATGAAACTAAATGCAATGATGGTACTCAGAAGGTGCCAGTAGCCTGAGTACTGGCCATCCATACAGTTTCAGTAGCCACAGAATATGGACTGCTCTTACCTTTGCCTGTGTTTCTTTTTGTCCTGGCTTTTTTTTTGATGTGCATGCAAAACTCTTGACATCCACATTGCTTTCCTTTATACCTCTCTTTTTAATTCATTATACCTCTCTTTTTACCCTCTTACTCTCTTTTATAGTTTCTACCATTCTCTCTCCATCTCTTCTTCTTTACATCCACCTTGGGTCTCTGTCAGTTTAATTGAGTTCACTTCAATTCAGTTCAGTTCAAATGAGTTTTATTGGAATTAATTGTAATTAACAATTGTTGCCAAAACAGTTAATATTACAAGTAGTCAAATTAAAGACACCCCCACCCCCCCCCCACCCCAAAAAAACACATGTGCAAACAAAACATATAAGTGGGATACTGAAATTCTATGCTATTGGTTAAAGTAATTCGTTCTTTTGAAGTTTGTGACAGTGTAGATATTCAGCTGATAGTCTCCTCACAACATAAACAACAAATTTCTTTAGATTTAATCGTGTTTTCATTGAAGGACGAACTGTAAGTTTTTAATGAATGGAAGTACTCTTCCCTTCAGTTGTATTTGGGACATGAGCACAGGAAGTAGCACTCTTCTTTGAGCTTCCAGTATTTCTTATGTCACCCGTTTTCTGTTTGCAGGTTGTGGGCACTGAGTCTGTACAGAGTGAGGGAATGTCTCTTTAGGGCTTTTTTATTTTTATCAGATAATTATCAAGTGTGTATTTTCTCTTCAGTAATCCAGTAGTGCTGTAATTTATTAATGGAGGCAAAGTCATTGATGTACTCTTGTTGGCGTGTTTTGTCAATGGTGCTGAGTTGAAAGGGTGTAATGATGCAGAGTGTGTGTGAAAGGGTGTAGTGAGGTATGTTTTGAAGGTGATGTTTCTCTTTAATGTGTTTTAGTCCAGTGTCTGGGATAAGTGAGAGTAGAATTTAAATGAAACATCTCCATGAGTTTCCTCTCCTATAAGTATTTTTTGTAATACTGTACTGGGCCTCATACTATAATAGCATGTAGAAGTATGAGCTTATTATTATAGAATTAAATACTTTAGCCAGATTTCGTTGGTGGGTTAATGTTTTAATGATCTTTTTAAAATGTTGTCTTGCTTTTTTTGATTAACAGTCCTTGGTAATTCCATAGTGTGCTGTAGTTCAATCCCTCTGAAGGTAAAGTGGAATTCTGATTGGTGCAAGTGGGGTTTTTTTGGGAGGAGCGACTAACTCCCCCTGTGTTGATGTTGTGAATGTCGTAGTAGGGTTATTTGTTGATGTAGGTCTTGGGCTATAGAAGCTAGCAACCTTAAATTGTCTGCAAGATCATTTTTTCTCATTTAATTTAAGCCCTAAATTTGATGATGTAAAAGGTTGAGGATAAATTACAGCCTTAATGCACCCACATCCTTGTGTAAAGAATTCCATTCTTTTATTGTCAATTTATCTGTACACGGTGGCGCAGGGGTTAGCGCTGTTGCCTCACAGCAAGAAGGTCCTGGGTTCGACTCCCGGGTCGGGCACAGGGCCTTTCTGTGTGGAGTTTGCATGTTCTCCCTGTGACCGCGTGGGTTTCCTCCGGGGACTCCGGTTTCCTCCCACCACCAAAAACATGCCTGCGTTGGGGATAGGTGAATTGAGCATAGTAAATTGCCCCTAGGTGTGAATGTGAGTGTGTATGGTTGTCTGTCTCTATGTGTGGCCCTGCGACGTGCTGGCGACCGTCCGGGGTGTACTCTGCCTTCGCCCATAGCAGCTGGGATAGGCTTCAGCCCCCACCCCCGCCCCGACCCCGCGTGCGGGACTAAGGGGTAGATAATGGATGGATGGATGGATGGATTGTTGACATTAAATCTGGATTTAATTAAAGCATAAACTCATGCTCCTGTACAAGTCTGAGGTAGTTGGAGGAACAGTCTGCTATGCCAAACAGAATCAAATAATTTTTTTAGTTCAAAGAAACGGAAATATTTTCCTTTTATTTGTTGGATGGACATGTTTTTGGATGAGTGCATGTAAAGTGTGAAGTGTTATGTTCTTTTAAATATGATAATAATCTAGCGTTACCTATTCTACAGAAGACTTTTCCTAGACTATGGTTTACACAAATACCTCTGTGATAACTGGGTTCATTGTTCATTTTTATCAGTTCCACATGCTTTTGCCTCTCAGTCTTTTGCTCTCTCTCCTTCTGTCTTGATTGCTGCACTTTTCTCTCCCTCTAATTTTCTCTGTTCCTTTCTTTCTCTCTCCCACTATTTTTCTCTCTCTCTGTTGCTCTCTCTCTCTCTCTCTCTCTCTCTGTGTCTCTGGTTATATCCCCCTTTCTTACGATGGTCTGCTGTCTCTTCAGCACATTCATTGACATGTGCTTAACTTCCAGCTCCCAGTAGTTCTGCCTTATCAAGACCCATAATCTCTGTCAATTACGCCTGACGTGGATGCCAGAAGTAATTATAGAGATTAAGACAACAGGGTTAATTGGATTAGCATCACACACACACACACACACATACACACACACACATCCCAGCAGAACACATCGCAATGTGAGATGCCTTGATAGCTTTAACGCCACTCCAGTACAATGAGGTGCTTAAAAATCTGACATAAAACAGAGCTATGAAAATAGACAAACTGTAGGCTTCTTTATTTTCCTACAGCTGCACAGTGTTAGATGTAAGCAGCAAGTTAACAACCTCAGTCAGTTTCTTCGATGTACAGTAGGCCATCATCTGCCGCAAGACATGAAAATGGATGATGAAAAACATGATTGACAGCCACTCCACAAGGATTGTAATTAGCCTTGTGCAGTGGGTAGGAGGAGAGAAAGTGAAAGAAAGAGAGATGGAGAGACAGGGAAAGACAGTGACACAGAAAGAGAGAGAGTGAGAGAGAGAGAGGCGGAGTAAAATGCGAAGGTCGGATTGGTGCTCAGTCATGCATGTGTGTAGTTATTCAGCATCTCCTGAGTGCTAATGGCTGATGACTCACAGCGAGGTATGGGTTGCTTTGTGCACACAGATATCTTTCTCAGTCATTCAGAACTCATGCTGCTTATGTAATGGGTGGGCTATGAGTAATTAACTGTTTTATACAAATGATGGCATGGCAATAAATAGCCCCTCATCATTTCAGCCAATTAATTGGTTTCAACAACCTCTGGATTACAGATTGTCAAAGGTCATATTCTTAACAAATATATGATATATTTTTAACACAGACTCCTACAAATACAAATGCTAAAGGGAAATTCTACTGTTTATATATATATATATATATATTTTTTTTTTTTTGCATGTATATTTGCACTCTGCACTCTGAGAAACTCAAAGAAACCCAATGAAACGTTTTTCACTAATTTATATCAATGATATATCAACAGTATAATCAGATTGAACATTAAATTAAACACTATTAACATAAATAATGCTTAATGGGCCATTTCACCACCATTCTAAAAAAATCTGAGTCAGTATGTTTCTCCACACTGAAACATTTCACATCAAACTACTCTGAATGACTTCTGTTGAATTAAATATTGAGTTATGCAGACATTTTGGAAAATTTAATCTCGGTTCAAATATATGCGGTTGGCCCATTACCCCAAATCCTCAAAGATATAGGCGGTTGGCGTCCGTGGTGTAATTTTTTTGTACTTGTTTACTTCATAGTTCCAGGGCAAAACTGAAAAAGCAAAGTTCAGACAACAAACATATTATGATTAATTTACTTTATTTGAGGTAAGTAATGTTTTTTTGCCAAATCATCACTTTATTACACATTTACCCCCTGAAATAGCACAGTATCAGTGAACTTTGTCTTACATAATGTTTGTGTTTTGCTGTTCGTATAGTACTGAAAAGAGCCAAGGCCAAGAAGGGTAGGAATGATCTAATCAGTGCTGAGGAGGTAGAAGCACGCTTCACAGACGTCTCTTCTGTCGGTAAGGCTTGACCTTTGACACCTTTCTGCCATATATGGAAATGTATCCACCATACAAATGAAAGGAATACTCACTCTACACCACATTGTGTGTGTTTATGTGTGTGTGTGTGAGCGTGTGTGTGTGTGTGTCTGTGTGTGTGTGTATGCACACTATGTATATATATTGTGATAGTGACATTACTTGACATTACTTGGGTGCTAGGGGCTGCAGCAACCATTGTCAGAGGTTTATTCATTCTGAAATATTTGAAATGTGGCCAGAACAGTGTGGTGAATAGCTCTTGTGTCTGATTGCTAACTGTATGAGATCTACTTTTTCTAGTGTGTTAGCTGTTCTGGCAAATAGCAGTGGATAGCCTCTCAAAAATACTCAAAGCAAATCTCTATCTGGAAACAAAACACAAGTCTAATAGCACTCCACAGGATACTGTGTTCTGTAACCATGTTTCTGCTGCACATGATTATTGTGTTGTAGACAGCACTACATAAATCGTACCTGCTCAAAATTCATTCTCATGGCACAAGAATTGCTAAATATTTTACAAACAATAGGGATACTGGCATATATATATTTTATTATAGCTCCATTCTTGGTGCCACACAGGCTACTCAGTCATTTCGAAACAATCTACAGCCCTATTCATAATCCCTCTTTCTAAGCTGAAAATCGGGACCTAGTAACCATAATGTCTTTGGTGTTTTAAATAATACTAGTTGTTTAAAACCTCTGAAGTAAGCTACAGCTTTAGACTCAGAGTAACAGAGTAATTCATATGCATTTCTGCTTTGGCTCTGATTCTGTTATTTAAAACATTGTGCATTTTTTATGTACAAAATAAAACCTTTAGTCATAGAAGACAGAGCTGTCACTCTAATTCATGACAACCCATTACGAAGTTAATTGTCGTAACATTTTTGCATTAGTTTTCCAGCTTTAATTAGAGAAAAGGTTCTGTTTTCCTGAAGAGACTTTGAATTAATAAAAGCACCACTTGGTCTCCTGGGTATTTCAGCTGTGAAATGTGTGTCAGGTGTCTCGGATTAGCGCAAATATGCCCATTAGCTCTGGCAAGTGAAGCAGTAGGGGAGATGTGAGTGGGTGTTAGTGTGTATCATTTCTGCCGTGATATAACTCTCCAACTTTAAACCACTCACGTCAGCTCGGAGCAGAAGGTCTCTCTGAAGAGACGTAACAGCCTAATGTAATTATTCCTCTACTCTTTAATTTAGCCAGCTTTTGTGCTGAATCATTTAAGCTACCTTAACTGTCTCATCACTTACCTTTGTTGTTTCTGAGCAGTACTACGGGATCTCTGCTGAGATTATCAATTTTGAACACAGGCGTGTACATTTTTACAATGTCATTTTTAAACTGCTATTTTTTAAACCTGAGAGAACCTCTTTTTGGTTACAATTACACCTCTGCACTCCACACACTCTGCCGGCAACAAAAAATATGAAGATGGAAGGTGCAATGCAACCCAATCGGATGTCATTGTTCCAAGCAACAACAAACAGTCTCCTACATGTTTGTTCTGAGTAAACTGTTATTTGTTGACTTGATATTTCTTTGAGAGATTTAGAAAAGTACAAAAGATAGCAACCCTGCATATTGATACAATACAGTCTAATACTAAACAAATTGAGTTAAATGGCCAAAAATATCCATCCTCTGGGCTGTAGCATGTGTAGTTAATCTGACCATGAATTACATTTGCATTTTAAAATATTCAAGTTGTGTCAGAGTTTATACAAGGTTAGGATAAAAGACTTATTACTGACAGGTCAATCACATTACTGTGACAACCGGGGATTGGCAAGCTAAATTACAGATTACGTTTTGCAGTGCGGGAATGAAAGGCAGCATCTTTTAAACATTTCAGTACGTTTTGTTAAATTATAATGGTTACTTTCTGAGATATGGAGTAAGTCTAGTCTTGGCCTTGAAGAACCAATGGTGATTCACAAATAGAAACTCTTTTTAGTCTTTTGTAGGCTAAACCAGGAAACCGGTTCTAAGTGTTATGTTTTAACATTTTGTTGCAGGCCTTTTTTGACGATTTGTTGAAAAATTTGGTGTTATTTTAATTCTTCATCAATTTCTTCTCTGTACTCTCTCATCACCCAGCACCACCTGGATCACCTTTTGCTCGAGCCAGCCTGAAAAGCAGTAAGAATGACAGCTCCTCATACTTCCGCCGGAAAGAGAAGAGGGTGCGTTTCTTCATTCGCCGCATGGTGAAGGCACAGAGCTTCTACTGGATTGTCCTGTGCTTAGTGGGCCTAAACACAATGTGTGTTGCCATCGTTCACTACGACCAGCCTGAGTGGCTCACCCATTCATTATGTACGTACTTCACCTTATTTTGTATTCACCAAGAACAGTTCCAGCATTTGCACAATAATGGAAAGCCAGTGTTGGATTGTCATACATAATTCCAAAAATAAAACATAAATGCTTCAGAACTGCATCTTTGCAGATGTATTGTCTGCGCTCAGCTTCGCAGCTACGTATGTATCTAAAGCAGCTGAAAACTACAACACATAGAGTTGACTGCATGTTTATTTGACGGCACCTGAACCACTGTTTTGTAGCAATAATCACTTCTAAGTGCAAAACATTTTATATGAAAATCTATATATCTATCTAGCATGGGACAGGATGTAATAACATAGCAAGTGATGTGTTCCTGCTGTGTGTTTGTGTGACGTGTTAGACCTGGCTGAATTTGTGTTCCTGGGTCTGTTTCTGTCTGAGATGACTCTGAAGATGTACGGCCTGGGGCCCAGGAACTACTTTCACTCCTCATTCAACTGCTTTGACTTTGGGGTGAGTCACTGCTGGATGAATCAGAAAAGCCCAGGAGGCCCACTCACTTGTAGCCATTAGCAGCCACTATGATACTTAGAGCCACTTCTCATCACTGGAGGGATGACCACATTGTGTGGCTAAAGAAACCTAACCTTCTCATATTAATTTGGCCGCATATTATCCTCTATTATCTGTGTTGCTCACTGTTGCTGTGAACTCAGTATTGAGGCATTCCTGTGCCCTCTGGTCCATGCAGGTCATCGTGGGAAGCATATTCGAGGTGGTGTGGGCAGCTATACAGCCAGGGGCCTCCTTTGGAATCAGTGTTTTAAGAGCTCTGCGCTTGCTTCGAATCTTTAAAGTTACAAAGTATGTACGCTGTATGCATTCAATTAGCAATTAGTAATTTCTTTTTCGGAGTTTAATTATTGTATGTCATATGTAACTGATAAATACATAAGAACTTTTTGTAGGTATTGGAACTCTCTGAGGAATCTGGTGGTATCTCTTCTCAACTCCATGAAGTCCATTATCAGCTTGCTCTTCCTCCTTTTCCTGTTCATCGTGGTCTTTGCTCTTCTAGGCATGCAGCTCTTTGGAGGACAGTAAGTGTGCAATTTTTAAAAATTCTCTGGGCTGATCAATATGCCACAAAACCTTAACAGTTTGCATCTTATATGTAAGATCCCTACATTCACAGCAACATTTGAAAAATAAATAAATAAATAAATGAAAGATCTTCATAAAATCAATGAAATGGCGAACGCCGTAACCACTAGGCTACCAGCTGCCCCACCAGCTGTGGTTGAGATGCGAGAACAGACTGTATGTCTGAGAGACTGTGATTGTATCTCTGAGTTCCAGGCAGTTTCCGTTTAAAACTAGACAGTACGAACCCGCCACTCACACACATAATTTCCCCAAGCACATCACTTGTTGGACATAAGAAGCTGGAGTGAGGACCAGGATGAAGGTGGTTTAACAGTGGGGTGTGAAAACGTTGTCTGTGGAGGTTAATATAGTGTAAGTTATATACAGTGACAGTCATATGTTATACATTGTATGTTATTTACAGTGGGAGATAGACCTTCTGAAAGTATTTCCGGAAAGTGTTGAACTGCTTAGTTTAATTTGGTTTCATTTAGTTTAATTCTCTCAGCAGCCGAAGACATTACATGAATGGATGAAAAATAAACAGTAATGGTAATAGCAAACTAACATCAAGCCTAAGGACATACATCTTTGACTGGTAATAACTTCGCTTGAGCCACTAGGCAAGCATTGACCACAGGATCTAAATTCCTTGGTAGTTACAGTTTCAGAGGCTTAACTTGCCTTCGCCTTCAGGCTAAGGCAGGTGTAAAGGTGTTGTAGATGTTGTAGACATTTTTCAAAAGCATCTGTTTTAAAAAGTTTCATTCAAAGGCTGAAAAAGAAAGTACATTCTATTAAAATGTTTTTGAAGAATATCAGTTTAAAGTTTCCTAGTTCTGAAGTTAAGAACAAGAAATATTATTAAAGGATACTTAATTTCTTCAGACTCCTTCTCTCCTCCAGCTCTGCAGAACCCTGCTCGCTTTGTTTCATTTCCCAAGAAGGCTTAGAGGGTGCGCCATCAGAGGTTGCTTTTTATAGTCACAGTAGGGTCCGACCCTGCAGCGACGCTTTGATAGCACATTGTGTAGTGCGCTGTGCCCTGTGGAGCCAACTGCAGATCAGTTTTCTGAGCTAATCAGCGACCCATTTGCCATAGCTGATGTGTCTTGTGCAGGGCTAGAGTCAGCCAAAGGCACCATCTGGTGGGCATGGCTGCCTTATCAATGTGTGCAGAGGCCCAGTCACAACATGTGTTTAATTGTCCAGTGTAGTTTATGTAATGGACTGGGAGACTGTCTCCTGCTGTCAGCAGGTGCCTTAGTGGCTTCAGTCATCACATGATGGCCAGATATGTATACATAAATATGAGTGTGGACATGGTGCAATGTATGCATTGATGCGAATGCAAGATGTGCTTACAATGCAGCTAAATTTGATTTACAAAGACTGGTCATCCCCACCCACTCACTGTGGAAATGTCAGACACAGGGCTTAATGCTTAGAATGTGAGCGCCAATTTCACATTTGGCACCCGAGCTGAGTGTGAGCTTCTAGAGAAGAGTGATGAAGATGCCTGAAAGAAGAAAGAAGAAAGAAGAACCCTTCTCAACTCCACCAGACTTGTACCCACAGATCATGAAAAGGACAAAGATGGCTTCCTGAACTCCCTGAATGGAAATGACACTGAGGTAACCAAGACCAAGAAGACAAACACATCATTGTTCTTAAAATACTTTGGACTGTTTTCCCAGAAACAGAAAAATGGACAGAACGATAGTGGAAAGGACACCACTGGGCAAGACGACTCAGTCACAATGGTGTAAATTCTAGAGAACAGAACTCCGCATCCAAGTCTCACATCCCGAATGGACACAAAGAGCCAAAAGATTTAATTTGGAAGGTTAGTTCAGCACCACTCTGCTATAGATGTTCCTGCAGACTGAAGGCTACCAGGAGTTCCTGATCCACCCAGGACTCTGAGCGGAATGGATAAACCCAAAAGTCTAACAACCAAAACCAACATGAACAGCCTGAGAGGTCTTCTTGCTGCAACTCCAGGACCATCTAATGTCAGAGATTATGACACCACTCCAGGACACTCTAACCTCAAAGACCATCCTGACCTAACTCCAGAACCTTCCAACCTGTGAGGTCTTGGCAGTGCCATCTCACCTCCTGTGGAGACAGCGTCCTCTGGTAGTGAGAGCCAGATGAAAATGAGTGATGAAGTGGTGATCAACATGGAGAACTTCAGCGATACTAGGAAAGAGACAAACAAATGTCCCTCACAAACAAAAGCGGTGGATTTGTTGTTTTGCTTGATTATGATTGTCATTTTATCTGTTTTTAATCTACTATTACATTAAAAACAAGCAATCAAAGAAAAAATAAAAGAGCCCCACAGATCCTTGCTGGAAGCACAACAAATTTAAAATCAACCCATTTTGTGTCAGATGTCATGCTGAGCTTTGCTGGTACAAAAATGTCAGAGAGTTTACACCACACTTAGGCAGGTGTGAAACCTGGGATTATCGTGAATTTTGGATGATCTGATCACAACAAAGTACACACCCAAACCATATTGAGGACACACTGAGGTCCAGTCAGTCAGACCACATTCAGATGTGGTCTGAGCTGCATATGGCATTATTTTAGCAGTGTATCCATGTGTAAGGACCATCTTCTTAGCTGAAGTCCACTGCAGAAGTAACTAAGCTGAAGTATGTACAGTAAGCCCCCTCTTAATCGCTGTTCAACAGTCACAACTTCAGTATCTCGCTGATTTTTTCTGAGAACCAAACTAATAATTGTTTGTGGCGGTTAGCAAGGCAATCAGACATCTGAACCGAATGAGCCTCCCCAAACATAAACAACCAGCACGAGGATCAGGGGGCGTGGCGGACAAGGCTTGAACATCACAGTCAGCTGTACTCAGAAATGGGAGGTTTGAAAGTAGCCAATCTGAGAACGTTTTTTATTTCTCCTTGCTGCTGTTTGGCTGCTGCCCTGTGACGCTGCAGTCGAGGATTTCCCCGGTGGAGCGCCTCGAGTGTTCTTGTGTTTTTCATTTTGTTCTTCTTAAAGGCCTGTATTTTTATTACTCTAAATTAAATTAAACAACAGCGCATGCCAAAAAAAACGGCCATTTATAAATTACAGTACACTCTATACAGGGGTAACATCGGTATTTAGCACTGTTCAGAGTAAACTGTACAGTACGGATACGGGTTTACCTTTACATTTTCTTTAAGGGTAATGTATTAAACTGAGTTTAAAATGAAATTAAAGTGTTTTGGGAGCATATTTGGGGTATATTTAGGGTTTAACCCTCAGTTGCTGTTGGGCGACTGTCCCTGTAAATAATGAATGTAAGTCGCTCTGAATAAGAGCTTCAGCAAAATGCCCCCTTTATTTCTCTACAGTGCATTATTTTACAAAAAAACAAACTGAATGACTCTGTTCACTTCTACAGTCTAATGATCAGAATTGTTTTATTGAGTGAATCCCCATTTTGGATCTTGTAATATTAATAGTGCTCTCTAAATGTATACACTGTTTATGTGCACTACAGTTCTTCAGTGAGTTCAATGGGATTTCTTTGCCATTTTTTGCAATGTTGTTTTTATCAGCCTTTGCATATACTCTATCCACCTGCCCTTCCTCTCCTCTGTAATCCTGCCTATGTCTCTCTGCAAACAGTAGTTAGGGGAAAGAGATACAGCACATCAGCAGGGATTTTGATTTCTTAGCTCAAGGACTTTCTGAGCTGATTATACAATGTGCACGCCTTTCGGTTACCAGTAAGATCTGCACAAAATCCATGCGCTTTTATTTGTATTCTTTTATGTAACCTTTGTTTAACCTAATCTTAAATCATACTTTTCTATATTAATTTTATGGCTTCTTTTATTGCTTACTTTTCCACGTTTGCTTTTATGGTAAGCATTGTCTTTCCTGGCCTCTCATGTCAACTAGCTGGAAAAATAGCACTCCCTTGTACTCTCTTTCTGCCCCTCTTATATTTATGACTCTAATATTTCAAAACTTTGGCCTACAATGCATTTTTAAACACTACAACAGCTTGGGCATTTGGGACATAAGGCTAATTAGTCATTTCTGTTTAATTCACCATATCTTTTGTGCTTCACCATATGTTTTGTCCCTCTGTTGTGTGCTTGTCCTTTTAGTCTAAACACAATTCTTGCACATTTTCACAGAGAAGGGTCTAAATACATACTGGATGAATGATCTCCTTCACCTAAAAATATGCATATACACACAGTGCTCCTTGTAGAACACTACAGCTAACCTAAAATGCTGGAGTTTCAGCTGTTGTAATTGAAAGGTCTGAGGACTACTGCTTTGGTTTAGCACTAAGCACTTTGTTAACTGCAAGCCTGAACCACCACACCATGACTGCTTGTACTGTTTGTAGCTATGTATGCAACAGGTGGCAGGGCTGACCTGAATACTTTAAATAGTCCAATATTTGTCTATAAAGATAAGATAAGATAAACCTTCATTAGTACCACAAGTAGGAAATTAGCTTTTTCACAGCAGAAAGTGGACAGAAGAAAGTTAAGAGGAGCAAAAATTAAGAAACCAATAGAATAGAATAAAATACTATATCAACAGTACAGTATAAACTGTACACTATACAATCTAGAAATATAAATATGGACATCTGTATTATATATATACATATATGTATATGTAAACTATATGTAAACTAATTA
>JBBPCY010000023.1:11763892-11799300 GCA_037974405.1 Brachyalestes nurse | reverse complement strand
CACACACACACACACACACACACACACACACACACACACACACACACACACACACACACACACACACACACAATGGATTCTCAACCATACTAAAACACTCAGACATGAACTAAAACAGCAGGAGGGGAAAAAAGACCAGTTCCCCACAGTACACAGTTCAATCATTTCCAACAGCACGATTTCCACAGAAGTCACACGCTCTGAGCACATACACATGCTCAATGCTCATACACACAAATACACACACACACACACACACACACACACACAAACACACTCTCCTCACACTCAAAAGCTCAAAAAGAGATGCATAAACAAAGAAAAGGTACAGTGCATTTTAGACTCGCTGTCAAGTGATGCGGAATTAAAAAAGTTCCTTTCCTCACATCCGAAACGAAGGCGAGGAACCACGGACTCCGACAGCCGACACAGAATCTGCACCCCCCCAAACTCCTTTAAGCTACTTCTGAACTATGACTGCACTTACTGTGGCATTATCAGATTCACGGCACAGGGAAGAAAAAAACAAAAAACAAACACAACAACAACCACAAAAAAGTTAACACTTATTTACATGCAATGGTACATTCAGTTCTGAACCGTCGCTGAACTACACTCCATTGCTTCTGAAATGGTCAAAAAAAAAAAAAGGAGAATGCACAAATGTGACTGAACGCGTTGCGGTTTCACAGACTATGTTGAGTGTGACTATTAGACTTTATTGCTGATGGATCTGTGTCCAGGTATTTGCAATGCACACGCGTACACACACACACACACACACACACACACTCACGCTCACACACAAAGGTGTGATATGAGATCAGTAAGTGGTAGAATGATTGACTGCTGCTGAGAGATTATAGAGGTTTGGCTTTGGACCACACTGGACTATGGAAACCCAGATTGCCTTTGTAGAAAATGGACATGGGGAAAAAAAGCAGCTAAGCCAAAACGTAGCCAAAACGAACCATAGGCGGCTTCTTACTCTCTATATTGTGCGCTATATAGGGAATGAAATGAAGACCCAAACACAGCACTAAATACAGCTGCATGCAAGAGTCTGAAAGACCTCTTGTCAAATCACATGTTTTTTTTTTTCAGTTTTTTGTTTCCAGTTTGCTCTCTAAGAACACATACAGCATCTTTATGCAAACATTCCTGTTTATTTGTTGAATTTAACATATTGGGGGGAAAAATGTGCCACTGTTTTGCACCAGTCACCTCCCCAGTATGTTATATTCAGTAAAGAAACATAACTGGGCATTAAAATGTGCATGTCTCTGTTTCACTGAAATCAACAAAACATGTTATTTGACCAGTACTGACCAAACACATAGGATCTTTATAAGCTGAATCAAGGCATTCGCACTAATTTTGGAAAAAGATAATGCAGATCTTTTTAAAATGCAGAATGTTTAGTACATTACATGGTAGGGGTGGGCAATATGACATAAATGTGATAAATTATAAATTCATCACAATACACTTTGGGTACATTGTGGTTCTCACCAGTACATAAAAAACAATAACCAATTTTTAATGCATTTAGTTTAGCACAGAATGTAAAATACTGAATAACAAAATCAGTGCTTAGCATTTTAGAATCGTGTACCATGAAAGTATTGTGGTGTTATTTTTCCATATCGCCCACCCCTAGTACAAGGTGTGTTGCAAATTATATTATGAAGTAATATCACAATAGGATAAGTTGTCCAAATCAAGCAGCTCTAAAAAGAAGCCATTGGGGGTTCAGCCATGAGCCAGTGCTGTTTCTAAACTTCAGTTCTCCATTCTGCTCTGCACAAGCTTGTGTTTTTCTTCTGTAAAACCTGATTCAGCTCACGAAACGCTAGATTTTTAGATAACAATCGGTACAGAAAACCAAGGACTGAAGGTGCGAAACACCAACTTGCGTCATGTGCCTCATGGTCTGCCCACAGACAACAATATGCTTTTGAATGTTCCCATGAACTGAGCGACGAAAGACTCAAAAAAGGTTTAATAAAAAGCTCTTCTCCAGCATAACACTGTCACTGAGGGCAGAGCGAAGCTAAAAGCATGAACTCAAACAATGTGAAGATAAAAGCTGAGGTATGGCCAGAATGCAGCCGAGGAAGTTTTTACCTTTTGCTCGCCAAACTATTTTTGTGCAAAAAAAAAAAAAAGACTACAGATTTGCTATGAAAATACTGAGCGGTTTGGGCATTTACAACACTGGAAGCGGATTTTTCCTTTAAATGTGGCTCATATGCAACAGCTGTTTGAAATGTGGCATGAAAAAAATGACTTGCCTTGTTAGACAATCCACTGTGTTTATTTGACTCACAGAAACCAAAAAAAAGAAAGAAAGAAGGCCGACGTAATCAGTGATCCATGATGAACCAGTTGGCACAAATGGCTCTGGAGTTAGTGGACAAGTTGAAATGCAAAAGGAATAAAATATAAATATATTTTTTAAATGGGTGTGCAAGGTAAAGAACACCCCGCAAACCCATCAGTGCACACACTTCCGTGAAGTAAACAGCAAACATCTCAGGGGAAATACTGACATTGCTCCTATAGGCTGGGGAAGCAGCAAGGGGGAGATACAGTGGTGCAGGAATGTGCGTCCTTAACGCATTGGCACGTGTCGAGCAAAGCCTTTAGTGGGGGTTCACTGAAAACTCTACCATTCAGCAAGGGTGCGGACTACTGTGTTTTTTTTTTCTGCCATCAGTCGTTGGTCTGGTCCACAATGCAAAGCGCAATGACAGAGGAGCTGATACACAACCACGACCTCCATGCTGCACATCTAAATGATCATACAGCCAGGAGTGTGGGTTTGAAATGTAATTTACACAATTTTCTCCAGATGTGTTCACATTTTGCATCTTTAGTTTAGCAATGAAGCTACCAGGCTAGTGCTGACAAAATCTGTCACCCAAATCTGTAGATACAACTACATCCAGCTCTTCAATTAGATACAGAACTGTCCACACAGTTTAGGACGTAGCATGACTTACTGCGAGCTTGAAAAAGTACCAAAACTTTTATTGCGTACCTGAATGCTGCCTTTTTGAACAAGGGGTCTGTTTTCACAAATCCCCTTGGGAATAAAAGTGCCAGTCTACAATTGCGACTATTGTATTATATCAATGAATCTGATCCAAGATGAGTGACGTTTTGTTCAGATTTATAGTTCACAATGAGTCATCTTGCACCACCTTAATGAAGAGCTGTATGTGGTTTGTGCAGGTTGAGAGAAGTTTAAAGAAGGTATTGAGCGACTTCTATTGTTGCTTAGCAACCTTAGCCTCGTAGCTCCAGTTCTAAACTGAAGCAGCAAAACTTGGGCTCCAAACGTGTCTTAAGTGATCAAGCAGATCTGGGGTAAACAGAAAATGTGTGTAAATTAGATTTTCCAACAAACTATTCCTTTAAAATCAGTAAGATTTTATAAACCGTAAAAAACGATGGTTAGAAAAATCGAAGCCATTCAGAAGCCTGCCTGCTCTCTGGCTGCTGTGGAAGTGTTTCAGCATCTCGTGATCTAACCTCTACCTACATCGGCTGCATCGTGTATGAATACTGATTACATGTGCCTAAGTCTTTTTTCTCAGCAATACAGAACTTTTTAAGGGAAATTAGATGTCTTTACATCTGTCAGTCTGATTCTCAGCTCTCTTGTCCTGTACATTTGAGCTTTTTCCTTGTTCCAGTGCCAGTTTAACTAATTAGATCTAATTCAGCTGGTTCCAATTCAACTAATCAACAAATTAACATCGCATTCTGCTAAAATGGGTGTATCAGAGCGAAGAAAACAGGATAGGGCAACTCTGAGAACAGCATCAAAGACCGTTACAGCCAAGACCAAACAGGCTACTTTAGCCAGGCCGTAAACGTAGTGTGGACCTGTTTGGAAAGTTCAGTAGCCCCCACGTTTTTATAAGATACGCCGAGAGAGATTTCAGTGGACAGCAACACTGCATGAAGCGGCTCGGCTATTCCAACACATACTGGATTAAAATGCTTTCCTAAATGCATCCATTGGCAGTTTCTTAAGATTATTTTTTGTGGTGAGCTGTGATTATTCTTTAAAAAAATGCAGTGCATGCAGTGCTGTTCGTAAGAACAGAACCCATTACTGGCACATATAAAAAGGGTAAAAATCCTATGGGTCGTCATTTAGGTTTCAGAAAATCCACAGAAGTCATGGTTTGAGCAACTCTGCCCTGCTTCCCTCCACATGCCTGGGCCTTGTCTTGTGTCATTTCCCACTTCTGTGCCTTCACACATCTGTCACTATTGGCTCATTTTGGAACTCAAGGCCCGTAACTGGTCCAGAAGACCACAGCGAGGACAGCGCAAGCACCAAGAACATAAACACTCAATATACGCTGTCTAACACGCCACAGGTTTTAAAAACAAATTAAAAAAAAAAATTGTACTTAAAACACACAAAACAAAAAACAGCTGCAAGTTTCTTTTCAGCGTTTTCTGTCTCCTCCCACGCCTGTTTTATCCCAAGTCTGTAATTAGGCTGCAGGTGCTTTTTCTTTTTTTTCCGTTTTTCTTTCTTTCCTTTTTTTTTTTTTTTTTACATTTTTTTTTACACGTCCAATATTTCCTCGGCTGTCCCGCCACAGCGTAGTCTGTAACGTCCTGTTCTCCAACTAATGGTGGGGTCCCAGAGAGCGGACAGGAAAATCTGGATGGTCATAGACTCCCTGATGAACCAGGCCACTGCGTAGTCCAGCTTGGAAAAGCATGGA
Source organism: Brachyalestes nurse (assembly GCA_037974405.1). Taxonomy (NCBI): domain Eukaryota; kingdom Metazoa; phylum Chordata; class Actinopteri; order Characiformes; family Alestidae; genus Brachyalestes; species Brachyalestes nurse. Next base: position 11,794,546 of record JBBPCY010000023.1, on the reverse strand, counting down.
GGGCCACCCTGAGCAGAGAGAAAAAAGAAAAGGATGCACAAACAGCAAATGAAGACTATGGAGAATTAGCTATTTTTTTCATTCATCTGAATGAATGAAGCCCTAGGGTTCAGCAGTCTGAACTCCCACATTTCAGTTTTAGTTGCTTTAAAACACGCTTTTTCTGCAGAGTTTTTGTTTTACTTCATATTTTACATTGTTTTTGTCTCTGTGTGTCTGTGCAGTCATAACATAAGCAATCTCCTCCGGGATCAACAAAGTTTTCTGATTCTGATTCATTACCGAGGCCTTTCCACTGGCACAAGTAACTTCGCTGTACCACGAATAAATGTTTTTTCATTTCAAATAAAGCAACCTGTACCCGAGCTGTACCCGTGTTGCTAGACGTCAGGGCCGTAAACATGCAGCTGCTTTCTTATTGGTTGAAATGTCATCTCAATATGGATAGAGGCCACTGTTTGCTTTTGTGTCTGTGCAAAAAAAAAATCAACAATGGAGATCTAAACTAACAACTGGGAAGTCGATAGAGTACAAATACTACTATCTGTTTGGGCTGAAGATAAATTGGTTTTCAAAGCTGTGAGAAACGTGAAGGTGTATCAATAATAAGTTAGCTGTGTTAGGTATTCGTTGCTCAACTAGAGAATGCCGAGAAAGAATAATAATAATTTGAAAAAAAAAAAAAAAAAAAAGATTATGAAAATAAAATCGGTTCGACTCCATGGACGCAGTTTTGGGACGATGACTGGCCATAAACAGTGTGGAGAGAACTGTGCCAGAAACAATGTTACCAGTCTGAGATACACTGGAAAATCAAAACGTGCTGCAAGTTCAGTGCCATCACTAAATGGTTTAGGTACAGCATGGTTCCTATATGCCAATGGAAAAGGCCCTTACTATATTACCAAATATGAAACATGTCTTTGGCTACCTGTTCACTTCAAGTGCAAAAAAGCAACCAGTGCATCATTTTTCTGTGCTTATGTGTGAGCACTACAAGCAAGGTGTGGTGTTACCTGTACTCCTCGGAGCTGGATGTAGTCAGAGATGAACCAAGCCAGGCAGTGGCACATGAAGAACACCATGATGTCCCAGCGGAACACGTGGTGGGCCGCCCAGCCGATGATGAGACTCGCCACGAAGCACTCGGAGATGGGCTCGATGATGGTGGCTGGCAGCATGTTAATGCGAAGCTTGGCCCATCTGGATGGCAACACAGTGACATGAGAAGATGAACAAGGTATATAGGCCTTGATTTACATTTACATGGGTTGCAGAAGTATGCAAAAGTTTGGGCACCCCTGGTTAAATGAGATTTTGTAGCTGAAAATAAAGTTACACACAAAGTTACGCACAGATTATTTGCTTAAAAAAAGCAATATAATACAAAAGCTATGTGCAAAAATCGGTGCTATCAAATGACTGATTTTGTTTTCTTTTTTGCAGCAAATAAATAGTAATTGCTATTTAAAATTTCCAGAAAAAAAGTTCGTATCAGGTTTTGAAACAATAACATTGTGCTGCACAAACACTTTGATTAATAATTTAAGTTGCATGTATGCATGGCTGCATTATCATGACTGTATGGTTATCATGGTTGAATACAGCGGAAGAGATTTCTCCTTTAAAACAGAACTTGATGTTTTACACCTTGTCAAATAAAAAATATAAACTGTGACAGCAGCACAGATGAAAATGGACAAGAAAATGCGCCCAGCACCAGTTTACACAACATCACTGTAAACAGAAGAGCAGCAGCAGCACAAAGCAGAAAGACGAGGCCAGAAAGGCTGACTGCACAATACCTGATCATGCGTGACTGGAACTGGGCAATGGAGTATGAGCCTGAGTTCTGCATGGCTACCTGCGTTGCCATGGAGAATTTCCATCCTCTGCAAGACAAAAAGGGAAGGTGTTATTGGCCACCCGGAGGAAACGTGACCGTTGTTATTGAGTTATTGAGCTGACACACTCTAAGTCCAAAAACCACCAAAAAAAATCCCTGCTGTGGAGGCAATCTCCACAAAAGTCCCCCCAAAAAACCCTGGATGCAGAAGCAGTGCTTCTGAATGAGTCATAACAACACAATTATTGATTTTGAATAGCAGAAACAATAATGCATTGCCTTGAGGGAGCATCCCCGTTGTTATGCAGTTTTGTGCAGCTTGAATTTTATGCCATGATTTTTTAATGGGATAGGCAAAGACACTTTTTATATAAATGATACATCCTAATCAAATTTTATTGACTTTCCTGCCAAAGAGGGTAATGAATAAATATACTGTAAGAAGCCACTGTGAAGATTTCATTTTGCAGCTTCAGTGAAGAGTCTGAGCTAACCTGTCAGCAATGGCTTTTGCCATGAAGTAATCTTCAGCGATGTACTGGGCGAAAGCGATGAGGCCTCCAGCCTGGTCCAGGACGTCCTTCCTCATCAGACAAGACATCCCTGTCACACACTTAATCCCCGTCACATTGGCGGATATGTATGAACGAGGATGTGATGTTCCGAAATACACCTATAGGATTACAGTCGGACACACCCCGAGGATTACACAGAGGATTATATTCAAGTCTCTTACATACACAGCAGTAATTACGCAAAAATAACAGGAGATTTACAGATTTATTGAGATACTGAGATGCTGCCCTTAAAGGGACAGGTTAAGTGAAAATTAAATTAAGGCAGTTTTCCACATCACATTAAACTTCCGTGTTAGTGACTGGTGTGTAACTGGTGTGTGTTTAAGATGATGTAAACAGGCTTCAAATGTCTGCAATTAATTTTAAAGAGCAGCTAAAAGATGCTTGAATTCAACACAGTTGATGCTAAAGATGATGCTACTAGACTGATGCAAATTAAACACTGCTGTATAGTGACATTCACCTGACTCACGCTCACACTTAGCATGAATAAAGGCTGAATTAGGGGAACTGTAATACTTTTTCACAACTGTCTTTCTAGAACTAGATTAAATTAGAACACATGAGTAAAATATCACAAGGCAGATTTTGTCCACTTTTGTAGACGGCACATGTATATTGTAGAAGTATGTTATATCTGACTTTAAATAATCTTACTCAAGACCGGACCTTCTCTTTCCCCTTTAAAAAGAGTTCATTTGATACTGCCAATTCTGGCTATTAAGTGAGAAAACATTTTTCATAATTGGTCAGTCCTCGAAGCATACTGTTCATAACTAGACCAGCCCCCACAAAAACACATTTTGTAGTATTGTGACAGAGGGGCTACAAAACCCTTAGAGGAAGGACATTCCACCATAAGGCTCCTGCTCCCCCTCAGGGAGTGTTTCCACTTGGAACCCATCTGGCATCTTTGCACTTTTGCGCTCTTGTGACAGATTACACCCAATGTTCTTCCCTCCCTGTTCAGACGAGCCACGATTTTGCACTTGCCCACATTTTCCACACTCTGACACACCTTGGCACACCTTCTTCCCAGGGTGAGATGAACTGACTGTACTATAATCAAACAATAACATCAAATAATACTGGGAGTGATGACTGTTGGAATAAATTACAGCATGCCTCTATTTACAATACAGCACGTTCAGCCTCTCACAGCTGGCCCCAACCTGACCATGCAGCTTCATAATGCAGACTCTTCTGTTGAAATAACAAACATCCCTCACACACTCTAGACTGCTCTCTCTGACGTGGACAAGTCCGGTCCTGGATTAAATCAACCTGAGCGTTTACTCTCTTAAAGCCTGGCGTCGTGTTTATTTCTGAGGCTGTGCCAAACACAGGCCAGTCCAGTGTGCTTCACTGCTTTTTGATTAAAAAGGATTAAAAATCCCCAACAAAGTGCTTTCTATATCATTTTTAATCTAAGGTTAGGCCTGACCTATGCCAAATGAAACTGGCACGTATGTAAAACATGTCATAAAATCTGAAGCTATAAACCTTTCACTGAGATTATAATTGAATGCTTTCAAAACAGCAGAATAAAGTCCAGCAAAAAAGAAGAGCTACAGTAGGAGCGTCACTATTGATTATATTGGTGACAGATTAAACTACTTTTTGTTTCAATAATTTGAAAGTTGAACAAAGAAAACTGACATAACTAAACTAAACTACGCAGGATCTCCAAAATATCTGATTGGAAATAGAACTAATCAATTAGTCAAGAAGTATGTTTTATCCAATGTATATAACATTTACATTTACAGTATTTGGCAGGCAATTTTTGTTTAGAGAGACTAATATTTGTTGCGTATCACAGTTGCAGGTGAAGGTAGCACTGGAAGTCTTGGTGTGGTACGGTCAGTCTAGGCTAGGAACTGGGCCCCACTTTCCTGCAGTGAGGTTATCCACTACAATAACCAACCACTACAGACATTGTTTGGTTGATACTAACAGCCAGTACTGATGAGCCCAGGTATCAGCAAAAATACAGTTAACAGTAACTTATATTTCTCACTGCATCATAGAGAATCGAATTCGCTCTTTCCTGACAATAGAGTGAAAATCATAGGAATTTGTGACCACCAGTTTAACCTACACCATTATTATTATTATTATTATTATTATTATTATTATTAATATTATTATTTTTACTATCATTATTAAGAAAAAAATGTCCAAATCTCTCCTTTACCACAAGAAAAAATGTGGAGTAACAGAAAAAAGGAAGTAATTAATAAACAACACAAACTACTTTTATATTATGTTTTTGTACCATTTCTGGTATGTATGTGAGTTGAAAAACAAGAAAATTGTAAAATATTAAACAGTTTCATTTAACAGCATTGAATGCCAAATTAAAATGATAAGAGAAGTCTTAATCACAGATTTTTTGAGTTATCTGAATGTTTCGTTTTTGAAATTGGTTTAATGTTGATGGGGCTCTTGGGTACAGGGCTGTTAGACAGTTTATGTGAGACTAATATTAGCTTGGTAATAAACAGCCTTGTCAGGAGTACTCAAACAAATCCTTGGAGCTCATTGGCACGCCGCTGGAGAGCATTCTGTCGAGGAATTCAAAGGTCAGAGTTGACAAGGCCCCCTCACCTGCTCCAGTGTAGCGGCGAAGCCTTGTCTGTCTGCCACGTACGGCAGACCATGAACCAGTCCCACCTTCTCCGTCATCTGATTAGCCATATCAGTTAGTGTGTCTGGCCTCACTGTGGGACATCAGCAGACAGTCAGCAAAGCAGCTGCTGAAGGCTTATATACTTTAGCATTACAGAGGTATATTTGTACACAGAGTATATAAAGTCACTACAGAAATGTATCTAATCAAGGTCTGTCATTAAATTACCTTGCTTTAACACTGTAATTAAGAAAAATGAACCTTTTATAACCTTTAACTAATAAACTAGGTATGCTACCCCACAATAAAAAAAACACCACTCCAATACAAAAGCTTAAAGGAACAGATCGTAGCATGTGATTAAATTACTGGCATTTGCTTTATCCCTGCAATTAACACAAAAATAAAAGGCTATATCCTGAAGCAAAAGAAGTGTAAGTACATTATCAAGTACATAATATAGAAAACAGAACTTTATGACCTTGGTAATCATGTCAGTGAACTTTAGTTTCCACAGCTTGTTTACGTATGAAACCTGTGGGAACCCTACCTCGAATGCCACTGTCACAGATCCAGACCAGATCATACTTTGCGCCCTCGTAGCCTGGCATGAGGTTGTTTATTTTTGGATTGATGCCGACTTTCTTCCCCCCTGAGGGAAAAGAACAGAGAGAAGAACACTTCACTTTCTCTCCCATAACTTATTAATATGGCTCTTCCTGACACCAGCCTGCTCTGAATTGACGAGTTTCGTCCAGTGACTGTTTGTCCTTCAGCCAGCACATGAGCCACATACATTGATCCCTTTGAAAGCGCAAGTTATGGGCATCAATAAAAATTATTTATACATGCAGAATTACACTTGCGGAGCATTAGAGCGTTTCAGAATTGATCGAATGCCTGGAGGCCTTCTGTCCGAGATCAGCCCCATTACAGCAAGGCTGAAGTACGGCTAATGTGTTTAACTAATGCTTGCATTTTTTAAATGTATATTAACATAAAAAAGTATATTTAACTTAATTACAGGATCATATATGGTTAGGGTTATAGATTTAAAAGCTGCATGAAAGTCTACCGTTATAGCCTTTACAGATGACTAAAGAATGGCTTCTTTTTGAACTTACAACCACCAATATACACCCTACACAACACCCATATACATATCAGCCACATTATTAAAACCATTAAAAGTCACTAACACTATCTCATCACAATGGCACCTTAAGGACTGGGATAGTGAAGTCAGCTATTGAAGTAATGTGTATGAAAGCTGCAAAAACAGGTGAGTGTAAGGATCTGAGCAACTGCAATGGATAGACAACTGGGTTGGAGCATCTCCAAAACGGCAGGTCTTGTAAGCTGTCTTGTAACCAGTATGCAGTGATTTATTTTTTCTGAAAGTGGTCCAAAGAAGGACAACTTGGCAAAGAGATTATATACCAGGATGTCCTATGAGAAGAAGGTCAGCTGATGGAGGCAGTGTGATGCTCTGGGCAATGATCTGCTGGGAAACTCTGGGCCCTGCTATCATGGTGGACACAGGGAAGGAGGACGCAGATGCGGGTGTCTTGGGGAACACAAGACGGGCTTTTAATGAAACTTTTAATGAGACTTTAACACTTCTCATAGAACACAAAAAGAACCAGTCCTTTAATAGGGGTACAGGTCGACTCTCCAACTCTGCGGGACTGGGGATGAGGGTCAAGCTCAGTCCAGGAAGCGAAGATATCGCTGTCGACTGAGACGGACCCGATGCATTTACTGCACCACTTCAGGAGTCTCGAGGAGGTCCAGAGCTCCGCGAAACGCAGCAGCTACGAGGGGGGTACCAGCCTGCTGATGGGGCAGCCTGGCTGGTTGCTTCTGTAGATATCGGAGATTGAGGGAGCGAGAGAGCAATCATAGTCACAGTCACTTTCAGCAGGATAATGTGCCCTGCTACACTGCAAACATTGTTCAGGAACAGTTTGAGGAATATGACCAGGATTTTCTCTGATCTCCAGTAGTGTGTCTTCTTTCTGTAGTGCATTCTGGTGAAAAATGGTATGAATGGTGAAACCAGAAAAAAACACTTTCTTTTTTCAACCCTACTGTGTAAACAGGTCACTACTTTTTAATAGAAGAAGAACAGTCTGGCTCAATGGTTTTATTGAGTTACTGTTTTGCAGTCAGTACTTCCTCTTCAGAAGTCTGTTCCTTGAACCTTTTTATCTTCTGGAGCAAACCACTGCTTGCTGAACCAAATCATAGTTATGGTTCAAAGAGATACTTGACTAGAAAAAGAGCTTAAGCAGTAGACATGGAGTCACAAGCAGCTTGTATAGATTTTCATTCAGTGGTGCTCAAACAGTCCTAAAGCATCTCATCCATGGTCAATGTTTTGACATAATCTTGGGGCAGTTGGACTGTCATCAGCTTACGACTGTTGTCTGAATTGTTTGATAGTCAGAGTTGTAAAGGACAGCAGAAAGTGTTTTGGTTTGGTTGGTAGAAGTGATCCAAAAATGGTTCTGCTCAGTGTTGGACACATGACCACCAGTTGAGAAGAAGAAAAATAAAAACTGCCCACTATGAGAAAGGTTTGGATGATGAATCAATGCTTGGAACCAATTTCGACTTGGATTGACTTGGGGAAAAATGTTACAGATGAAAACCTTCTGACTCCAAAATCAGCGCAATTCAGTGTAGGAGTAATGATTCCCACATTTTATCTCTGGAAAAAATGGCTTTTTGCTGGATATTAGCTTCAAAATTTGAGTTCCAACATGGAAATTAAGGGGTTAAACCAACAGGAACTGCCAGTCTGATTATAAGAACATCTGACCAGTAACAAAACAAATAAACAGTGGAAGACAAACACCAATAAAAGAAGCCAGAAGTGGTTCCAGTTTACGTGGTTACAGGATGTGTGTGTTAGTTTTTGATGAACAAGTTTGATTAGCTGTTGACAATGAGGCTTGTCCCAAGAAACTTTCCAAAACAGTATTTTTAAAGCAATGAAATACCTTATCACTGTAATTCCCATTTACCTTTCTGATTAAGTATTAGAATTTTTTTTACTCCTCCAGGAATCTGGCTTTATCCCTGGGAAAGGTGGAAGAGATTACCAACAGCTTTGAGATACTGGAAGAGTCCATATTAACTATTTAACAATGAGAGTGCTCAATTGATCATTTTACTTGTTTTTTTATTCTTAAAATTCCTGCAGAATATTACCAGTTTAACTAGTGCGTCTCTCCTGGCCAGGTTTGCTGAACAACAGCAGCTAATTTCACTGAGCCAGTCTGCCTCCCATAACTATCTGCACATTAACAGATGGGAGGATAACAGGACCCTGGAGAACAACGCAAACGGAGTCACTGCAGACTCCTAATGAGCATGAATCAATATACTGTCCCAGAGGTGCGTGCATCTATGCACAGCTGGGCCCGGCCTGTATACACATGGGCTCATCGGGCTCCAATCAGTCCTTCTTAAATAACACTTATATGCCATTGGATGCTACTTAAAAACATTTTGGAGAAATGTGGGATGACTTCTTGAACTTTCTCATTTTTTTCCCTCTGGAAGTTGTATTAATTTGAAGGTGATTGCTCATCCAAGCTCGAACTGAATTAGGGGCTCATATTTGATTTAAATATTTAGTTTAAATATTTGATTTTTGTGGTCGAGTTGCCTCCGTAACGTATGGGTGGATGGTCGTGTCGCATTAAAAGTACGTAGCAGGGAACGAGTCTCAGAACGAGTATTATGATGTCACGGTTATGGCAGCCTGAAAGTGACAAAACGTGGAGCAACAAATCAGTCCTCTGGAGCTAAAGACACAGCAGACTTCAAGACACTAAAGCACAGGTCAGTTATAAAAAAAAGTCATGTGTCACTGTTTAATGTGGTTTAATAAAAAATAAGCGGTCCGCTCCACCTCTTTTCAGCTGTCCATAACAATAAATAGCTTGGTAATTAACAGCGAGTTAACATGGTTAGGCGATAAAACACAACAGCCTGAATGAAGAGAGTCAGAAGAGGCGCTGGTTCGATACCCTGCTGTGAGCAGAATTTTTTTTTTTTTTTTTAACACAAACCCTTTTTGTTTGGGTGTCTCCAAACCCTGTTTTTATAGCAACTAGGCAATCATGCTTTGCATTTTCTTGCAGACATGCAATCTAGTTTTATAAGCACTAAAGAAAGTGAATGTAAAATAATGTGGCATGCATTACAGCACATGAAAAAAACCAAACAATGCCCCACTCCCTCAGAATTTAGGGGCTCCCCAGTGGTGCAACTGTCTAAGCATTGGGTCTTTAGAAGATCACATCTTTGATCCCTGGTGGTGCCACAGCCATCCAAGAGGCCACGAGTCCAAGAGGGCAAAATTGTCTGGGTAGGTAAGATCCTTCCCAAAACCTCCCAGTGTTGGGAGCATAATCTAGTAAGGGGAGTGCTAGCTAGCGGACAATAATAATAATAATAATAATAATAATAATAATAATAATAATAATAATAATAATAATAATAATAATAATAATAAAAGACAAAGCATTAGATTATTCCCTGCAGTTGTTCATCTAGTAATTTCAGCATATATCTAAAATATATGACTTAATAATGTGAAGACAGACATAAGGTTAACAGAGCTGCTGAAATGAACATTTCATATACCTTACCAACACAGTAAAGAAGCAATTTCCCCAACTAAAGGAAAATATGTTAATTTATGTATTACTTGGCCCTGTGCTACAGGTACAGTGTCAGCTAGAGTTGAGGTTGAAAAGTGCTGTAGTATTCCTTTAACATTTCTGTATAATGACTGCAATGAATGTGTGGTACTGAATCAGTGGTTTGGTTGTAGTTGCTAGTTTGTGACATGCAAATGGAGATGACATATAAAAAGTCAAGGAGGACAAATGAAAGTCTTCCTGAGAAGTGGCCTGCCAAGTCAGTGGATTATGTTACATAATTGATATATTGTAAGATAAGTATTAGTAGTCACAAATGATACTTTACTTATACGTTAACTATATTACAAATTGAACTTTGACATGGACTTTATGTCGTATCCCATTGTGAACGCATTTGAATAATCTTAATGTGAAATATTTAATTCAGTCTTGGTGGTACCCTGTGTTTTTCTATTCTTGGTGTGATGAATTATGTATATGACAGTTCTGAGAAATAGCCTGCACTTTCAGTTTGTTTTCCTTACCACTGAGTAACGTTTCCAATATGAATGAAGGCCAAGCTAAACAAAGCAGTCTGGGTTTGCTGCCTGCAGGCTTCAATGGTCATTTGGATCAACTTTAAGTTTGTGTGCATGTGTGTGCGTATGTGTGTGTGTGTGTGTGTTTAGGAGTATGTATTGCTTCGAGTGAGTCATGGTATGCTAATTCAAATGCACCTTAATGGGCAATAGAAGAATGTATCTCATTTTAGTACAAATTGTCCATCTGTGTGTTTTTATGTCTGTCAGATGTATTTTCTTAGCCTGTCTGCTTTTCCCTATTCTTCTTTTGTATTCTTGTGTTCATGCGTTGTGTTCTCCCCGTCTCCCTGTTTCTCTCTCTCACTGTCTCACTCTTTCTTCAGTCTCTGTGTTGTTTCTTTCTATCCTGGTTTTAATATGTCTATTGTTCTGTACTGTGTGAATCTCTGTGTCGCTCACAGGAGCCATGTCTACTCGCCCGTCCGTCACTTTGTGAGGTATTTTTCCATGGTCCTCCTGCGGTTCCCTGTTGATGCTCTGCCCTCAAGTGCATTTTTTCATAGCTATTGTTGCGATGTGGGACAAGCTTCACGAATAGTGGGCAAAACCTTATTCCATCCATCCAGCATGATTATTAAGCTAATTAAAATAATTAGTGATTTAATGATCAGATGTATCAGTATCTGAATTATGTGATGTTATCTCACTCTGCTTAGTAGTTACACCGAGCCTCTATGATTGAATCTTTTACTCACTTAATTCGTTTATCATCTTTGTTAGAACCGTATCTTCTTTCTAGGGCTGTCAGCAAATACTGATACAGACTTCACTGATACAGCTCAAAGCAAGTAGCAGCTTATATTCCATTCCATGTTCTGTTGATTTTCTAAATAAAATAAGTTAAAACATAGGAACAAGTTTAAGTATGATACAGCTTGTCCAGGCTCACAGCATTTGCTAGCAAAGAACAGATTTCTGAACAGAGCATTGACAGGTCAACTGAGCATGAATTCTTCAGCCCCATTACACATATTGTATTTGCATTAGAATAGCTGGTAGAATGTCTCATCACTAACACTTCATCTGCTGAATAGATGAAAAGCTTTTACCTCATGTCCGGACAGGCTTTCTGTGGGGTGTAAAATTTGAGAGAATAAAAGCCATGTTCCATTTTCCCACATCCAGAATACTGCATATGCCACTGGTGTTCGTTCATGATGCAGTATCTCTACAGAGGAGGAAAAGTGTCTGTATTGAAGGGCCATATACTGAGTTTGTTGGTGCAGACAGGGTTCAATTACTTGCAGAGTTTATTTTTTTAGTAGTTATATATATAGTAGTCGTATTGTAATAGTCAATTTTCTTGAGGATTGAGTGACTGAGAGAAGTCAATACCAGAGGTAAATCCTGAAGCTATTACTATAACTAGTAAGACAATTGGTTGTTATAGCAATGCGACAGAATTGTACAGAAAATATAATTTTAAGCATCAGTGTGAGCAGAACTGTCACACTATGCTTATTTGCGATATAAAATCTTATCCAAAACTTGCTTGGACACATGAAAATTGTTGTCAAGTTTTTGGTACACCTCTGGGGTAGCAATTAAATAATATGCTAATCCAGCAGGTGTGCCCTAGGACACTTTTTTGAGCAACACATTTTATATCAGGCCACACTGAAACATAATCATTCCCTACTTACATATAATTAGCATTTCTCAGAGTCTTTATAGGCTAGCAGCTCAAAGACTCACCTAGGTCCAGAGCTCATCTGCTGATAAGGTTTGATTAATAAGCATGAGTTACAAAAGCATGAACAAAATTAATCTTTTCAGTTTTTTAAGAGTGATTGATCATATGTACATGTACAAGTGCATTTGTACTCACATAAGCATCAGCCAAAATCATCATTATTATTTTTACATCATCAGAGGTGGGTAACAACTAGTTGCTTTTGCTGAATTTACTTTTTCCTCAGCATATTTTTAGCCATTCACATTTCATGTGTTTTTAGAGTTTAATTTTATTATGTTTTGTTTGAGACAAAAACAGGATTTATTGTTATTCACATCTCTTATTTTTGAGCTTTAGCATTAAAATGACTACAAGTACCACAAAACAGAGCTAACTCCAACATTCATGCTGTTGAGCATGAAATTGTTGTCCAAAATTGATGGGACCTGACCTCTCATGTCGACTTTGGTTGGGTTTGAACATAATTTATCAATGTGTGTAGCTCCAGTAGAGTTCAAAATTCACATTCAAATTCTTACGGCCCTGCTCCCATTTTGAACAGATTTTACTTTGCCTTCCTGTGCTTTAACTCTTTATTCTTGTTCCCTTTTTTTCATTACCTTTAGCAGTGTTTAATCTGCACTGAAGTCACACACTCACGCACTGTGTTCCACTAGGTACTCACAAAACAACACTTATTTCTTTTGTTAAGTCACAATATATATTTTTATGTCCAACAGCTTCTATGGAAAGAAATAAAATTTTAGCATTAAACAAGTTAAAATACCATCTTGCAAGTGACTACCAAGTTACCGGCAGCACAATGTACGAAAACAGCAGAGTATGCAAAGTTTAAATGTTTAAATCCAGACTTAAATGTTTGTTAAATGTCAGTACTCCTTTTTCTTTTTTACTTCATTTCGGGTTTTATCTGGGTTTAGGTTACTCTACCCACCTCTGAATATCATATTGCACGTTGGAGTAGTTGTTATTACCATGATAATGTAGTAGATAAATATGATGCCACAGAATGGTATTCCCACGGATATGAGTGTTGTCTACTCCATACCAGAGGAGTGTAGCACAGATATTAACCGACTCTTTTTGCTGACAGTCCATTTTCCTCTTAATTATCTCCAGTAAGGAGCAGCAGCGCTCTCTGCAGAAGATGTCTGTGTGGGAGCAGCGTACCACGCAGCTCCGCCGCCACAACCTGCGCAGCAGCAGTGAGGCACTCTACAGTGAGCTGGAGCCCGAGGAGCGCCTGCGGATGTCCTCTGCTCTGCACCTGCGGCCAGACATGAAGGCACACCATGACCGGCCCCTGGTGGTGGAGCAGTCCGACAGCACCTCCGAAAAACCCAGAGGGGATGTCCCAGAGGATCCTGCACCTGGGCACCAGCGGAAGCACCACCGATGCAGAGGGGAAAACGGTGAGGTGGGAGAGGGTCGTCACCATCGGCACCACAGCCACAGCCGTGAACACCAACGAGGCCTAGAGCGCAGCTCCAGCCAAGATGGATCACACCGGCAACAGCACCAAGCTCGGTCCCCAGAGGAGGGCCCCCAGGACAGAGAACACCGGCACCACTCCCACAGAACCAGAGGCTCTAACGGCAATGGGAATGGCACCATTGGCAATGGAGCAAAGGGGGAACGCAGGTCACGGGGCCACAGGGAAGGTGAAGGGGGAAATGGAGAGCGGAGGAGACACAGGCCTAGAGTCAAAGCTCAATCCACACTTGACACAGATGAGAGCAGGGAGAATGGAGACAAAGCCACAGGCCAAAGGTAAGGCTCAAACAAAAAATTGTAACATAAGTCTATATTATATACACTTATTGGATGTTGTATTAAAAATGCCTGTCATGTTCATGCACCTTGCTATTGTGCATTTATAGCCCATCAGTTGTCACTCACAGTTTGTGTTCAAATTCTTTTGGTCATCAGTTTCAGAACAAAGAACTGCTGTTTTTGGGAGAATGTGAAACATAGAATAAGGAGTGAATTCGGCGTTGGTTGTTTTGTGTTTTGCAGAGACAGATTGACTGATACAGAAGGAGATGGTTTGGGGAGCCCTGTGGAGACTCCTGCTGAACCACAAGTAGGAGGAGAGAGACAAGAGGACTCTGATAATCTAAAGAATAGCACCAGGGCTGGGTCAGCTGCAGTCAACATCCCTGTTACCATCACAGCCCCACCAGGAGAAACCACCATCATCCCCAGTCAGTAGTCCATTACTTGTAGTGCACTATTCGGGAATAAGCACTTCCTCGATTCAGGCATATTTTAATGGATCATATATAGACTACAAAAACTCAACTTTAATCCTTAATTTTTTTGGGTTTTTTTGCACTACTACTACTGCCACTGTCATAAAGCTCTGTGGGTGAGGTGAAATAAACGTGCATTATTCACAACCTGCAGCACTGAGGTGCGCAAATTCGACTGTGTTTGAGCTCACCACGTTTCGTCTGAACGTGGTAACACAAAATGTGAGCCATCAGCTATTACAAGTCAAGTCTGTTTTTATACTACCTTTAGCAGAAAATACATTCAAAACTGTGGGAAAGGACCAGTCTTGCACATGCTTTAAAAAAAGCCATTCTTATAAGCAATTGCTGAAAATAACTATATCTGACACCTCATCTTTAAGTGGTTGAAACTTTAAGGCCTCTAAATTATTTTAGTTTACTATTTTACTAAATTATTTAATTAGTTTGTTTTAATGTAATGGAACCATTCCACCATGTTAGAGGTACATGTGACTAGTCACTAGGTACGCCCCCAATAATTTTGCACATTTTTGCGCTTTCCTTACTCCCAACTTAGCTGTACCAAATAATCAACTAATAACTAACTGTTTCCTGAGTCGAAAAGGGTGTATTATTGAAGGTGTATTTTTTAAGTGCCTAAAATGTGAACAGCATGGCGCTTGACGACCAGGCTAGTACCCTTTAAGTTTGTACCTTTAGACCACAGGTCTTACAAGGGACACAGTGGGCATTATCCCTAGACTCTGCATCCCCAGCGACAAACTATCGTACCCTCAAAAGTAAATGTTTTTCTTAGTATTAACAACTGAAGCGTTTCTGTTGAAGTGCTGGCTGACTTTTGTTGTATGGAATAGTGTCAATGGTTTTGATGGATGTTCTTTTTGGACTTTGTTTTCATGCAAATCTCTCATTTCTACTGACTGAGTATACACTGTATGTGTTCTTGGCAGTGAATAACATAGATGGTGATAGTCTGCTCCTGAATGAAGAGAAGAAGGATTTGGATGAACTGAATCAGAATGCTCCCAAGCACATCTTACCCTACAGCTCCATGTTTGTGTTTGGCCAGGCCAATCCGTGAGTATGGTTCTTGAATATAGTCCTAAGCTTCCCTTCCAAAGAAAGCATTCATCTGTCCATGTATGTGTGAGAAAAATCAAGTATGTGACACCTTGAGGCTCATTTGACACATCCAGAGCTCCTGGAGTGCAAGCAGACAAAGTGAAGTGTTTTCCTGCTCTAAAAAAATAATCAGCAAATCATGTCATTTCATGTGTGGAATCAAGTGTGAAAGTGTAAGGAAAACTGGAATTTGAGCGGGAACTGGAATTTGACACCTTTTATGCCTTGGAGGCATAAAAACATTTTGTCTTTTCTTGTTTGTGGAACTGCTCTGATGTGCAAAGTGGTCCAAAACTTTGAGATGACTTATGAAAATGCTGCTGGTTAACATTCTTTTTTACTGTAATGCATAATTTTGCATAGCAAAATATTTTAAGCATAGCAATAAAAAAAGAATGTTTAAAATAAAACTTGACCTCCTAATGCGTGTTAAAACCACTGATGGGTAGATCAAATCAGTGACAGTCAGTATGTGCTTCAATGGAAGGGATATGACTCAAAAATAACCTTAACATGGTTAATATTGAACACTAAGCTAAAAATGCAGTTTGATTATTAACTTTTAAGGTGTGAATGAAAAATTCCCGGATGTCCAATGTGGTCTCATACCTTTGAGCCTTGCTATACATTATTCTAATTGAAATTGATTTTTTTTAAACATGAATAAGTGTTTAATTGCATGAATTATATAAGTATTATTAGTTGATATTACTTACGTTTCCCTTTTCAAATGAAACAGTCCTCATTTTAACAAAATATCACTAACATTAGCAGATGATTTATTATTACATAACCTTTGAAATGATCTGTGAAGTATTTATTTGTAGGTTTATTTAGCCTTAAAATAAAATGAAACAACTTCCTGCAGTTTTACTCTACAGATTACAGGAAGTGTCATTTTTGACTAAACATTTTCAGTGGCTGACATTTGCAGTTCTGGATTATAATGTGGAATGTGTTCAAACTGTTACTGCATTGTGTTCCTTTGGGTGTGCTCTGTGTGTGTGTGTGTTTGCAGTGTGCGAAGGCTGTGTCACTATGTGGTGAACCTGCGCTACTTTGAGATGTGCATTCTCTTGGTCATCACCATGAGCAGCATTGCACTGGCTGCTGAAGATCCTGTGCAGGCTAACGCCCCCAGGAATAATGTACGAACACAAGACACCGCCTTCAACGTACACACACTCCTAGTAAAGATCTGATCATTTTGCCTTTCTGCTGGCTTCTAATAGCTCCTGGGTTTTTAAAGAAGAGTGAAACACATCGTCATGCTTATGGATTTATCACAGCTGAAGATGGAGAACAAGAACAAGGCTAGGGTTAAAACCTTTACCTTTTACGCAATGAATATTCCTCCAGGGCACAAGTGTGGTAGCCCTTGTTTCTGCTGTCACACAGAGCCCTGTCAGAACTCTTTTGCTTGACCTTGATGAGTCCTTTGGGAAGAAATAAAAGTACCCACGGCCAGCAACTGGCTGCTTGTGACATCAAGCTACAAGCAGTGAACGTAATTAAATTACATTAGAAATGTGAACATGTCTTTTCAATCTGTCTGACTTTCCCTGTTTACAACTGACTATATTGTTCAATTCATTAAGCTAAACGAACCTATCAGATCTCATATCCTTCTCAAAGTTTCTTCTGGTTTTATATGATCAAACTAGTTACAGGCTGTATTAAACCTTACTGAAAAGTCATTACAATCCTAATAGAATTTGTTGCGTCCATGTTTGACTGGTTTTATTTATGCATTCTGTCATTATGGACTGATAAATCATTGTGTATTGTTTAACCAATAGTTTCATATTGTATTTATATCCACAGTGTGGATTGAACAGTGAGTTAAATTTTTCTGAGATTTTAACTGATCTAAAATTCTTGATGGCTTCAAAGATTTCAGGTATACTTCAGGAGGTTTAATATTAGTGCATCATAAAAATGTGAAAGTTTTATTATATAAAGTCATTCCAGCAGTATTGCTTCATACTGATAACCCACATTCTGTTTCTCTTTTTTTAGGTGCTAAAATACTTAGATTATGTCTTCACCGGGGTGTTCACATTTGAAATGGTGATAAAGGTATTACTTAAAACCTCTTGTCTGTGTCATAAGAAAATCTGGTATATCTGAAACATATGACTTTATAATGTAATGTAAGAACTTAGCACTTCAGACTGTTTTATCCATTCATGAAAGAGCAGCTAACTATTTAAAATACTCCCATAAGCAATGGGATTTGCTTAAAAGAGCAATGCCATACATTACACACAATTATGCACTACCATAATACAGTCTTAAACTCTTTATAAACTGTTATACTGAATAAACTGTACAATAGTGTGGTAAAGAAGTGGGCAATTGGATGATATTGTTAACTTGTTGCATGGTATCATAAAAAGCTTTCTTGAGTATTTAAGGTATTTCCATCACTGAAGAACATATCATTTTTTTCTATAAATTAAAGTTCAGGTCTGTTTTTTTTTTCCTCAAGAAGACCTGAATTTCCACATTTTCTGGTTTGAGGTATGGACCATGAAAGTGTGCTGGACTATCTATGGACTTTGTACACAGCACATGGTGTTAGGTTTTTTCTGACTGATGCCCATAAGCTCAGTGGTTTTAGGTTAATTTCTTCAAGAATCCAGATGTTCATGTAAACGTCTTTGCTGTATATTTTTGCCCTTTTCTGTAGTGGTTCTTCATGGTTCTTAGCCTGCATTCTGTTTGTGCTTCATTAGATGATTGACCTGGGGCTGCTGCTCCATCCTGGCTCCTACTTCAGGGACCTGTGGAACATTCTGGACTTCATCGTGGTCAGCGGTGCCCTGGTGGCTTTTGCTTGCTCGTAAGTACACACTACTTCCTTCCAGACTTGTCAGAGCAGTGGCGAAGAGGAAGGGAAACCACACTGTCAGCTTAAATCCTACAAAATCACTGGATTGAAAATGATGAGAATGAGATTTGACTGCCACCTCTCCAGCGTTTTGGTGGGAGACAGAGCAGTGCGTGGAGTGGACTGTGTGTATATGCTGTTTCCTGCAGAATGAAAGAGTGTTAAATGTGTTTCTCCTAACTCATAAGGGGATTATACACACTGTTCCTACCTATGCTAGGTCTACTGTCAAATCTTTCCCTCTCCCTCCAGAGAGCGAAGCCAAACTTAGCAGCACTTACAAAGCTCAGCCTCCATCTGAGACACACTCATTCCCTCGAGTATAGCTTTAATTCTCACAGCAACACTAAAACCAGTGGCTATTTACTGAAATGAGTTTTAGGTAGCTTTAGTTCTATAGTACAGATTCTTGTTCCATCTTTGCCTTCTTTTGCTGCTGATTGAAAAAAGCCTCCAGACATAATATGAGAGAAATTTAAAGAGATGGTTCAGCCAAAAATCAGATTTGCACAATTTCCCCTTTAGCTCAAATTCAGTCAGCCAAGACATATTTGGTGCCTGACATTTGTTTCTAAATTAAAGTTTAGGGCCACCAGTTTAGCACTGTGCAAGCTAAAGTGCAAGCTAAAACCACATTAAAGCATTTGGGAGCTATCTTGGGTTCATACTCATTTAACATGGCCGTACATGTATCAGTGATAATTAAGGCTTCGTGTGTGATGATTTATACATGTAGTTTGAACAGTGTACCTCTGCTGACTATAAACTTCCACTACACATTAGCCATTAGCTATTAGCCTCAGTGTTCCAGTGCAAAACTTAAAATGGATATGTCTTGACTGGTGTAGTTTAAGTATGTAGTTTAAGCAGAAAACTGTAAATTTGGTTTAAGGCTAAAAAAACACAAAGAAAGGCAGTATATTTTGACCCATTCTGTGCGACTCTGGAGCATTGATCCATCTTAAGCATTTAGTGGAAGGATTCTGATGTTCCTCACATTTTTTGTCTTCCTCTAAACTACTGCTGTGCTTGAATTGTTCCTGTTCAATAGTAAGCACATGTGTCTTTTCCTGTTTGTATATTTTCATTTCATATTCTCTCTATTTCTCTGTCTTTGTCTCCGTATCTATCTATCTATCTATCTCTGTCTCTCTCTGTCTCTCTCTCTTTCTACTATGCCCCTGGCTTCTTCTTTTTTTCTTTGTACTGCTTTCAGGAGCTTCATGGGGTATGCATTCGTTACTGCCTGCTTTTCTTCTTCTGTGTATCTCTATTTGTTTGTTTGTGTGTGCAAGTTATTCTTCCCAGAGTCCTTGCTAACCACAGGCTAGATGGCAGTATGTCATTCTTGTATCTTTTCATCATCATTCAACCATGCTGTTACTGTGTATGTAGGATAAAATTGTAAATCTGTTTGTTAAACATCCACATGACTGTGTCATCACAGTTTTTCACTCAGATCCATTTATCAGTTTCTCCTTGCACTGTTGCTGTGAAATAGGGCTGCACAATATATCGTTTTTAGTCAATATCATGATATTAGCTTCTGCAGTGGTGCTGTTTACGATATGCAAACAATCACACTGTTTTTATTACAATGTATTATCAGCATCCTGACCAGTTGTTTCAAATTTCTCCTTTTATGACTGATTGTGTGTGTGTGTGTGTGTGTGTGCTTGGGAATTGGGAATTTACATGAGCCAAATAAATGCTAGTAATGTGGATTATAATAACACAAGCTAGTGTCAAGTCCAGGATGTTTTGTGTTTATGTTGCAGCATTTCTGTCTGTTAAAGAAAGTTTGTGGGTACTACCAATTTTTTTACAAAATATAAACTCTTTAGGCCTGGGCGATAGAGTGATGTAATTGGATGCTGACAATGATTGACAAAAAAAGCCAATGACGATGTTTCAAAGGCTATAATCACTGTTTGGAAAGAGACTTGAGAACTAGAGAAGACCACTTTATTCAATTTAAAAAAGTGTTCAATAATATATACATTAAATTGTTTATTACCATTTTCGCTGCCTCTTTTTAAAAATGTTTTTTTAAAGATATATGACAGTGTTTATGTGCTTTTTACATAAGTGATTGCATTCTGGATATGATGACACTCATTGTGAATACAAAAGAGGATCATATAAGCATCTGTATAAATCCCATCTATGTAAAATCCAAAAATATATACAAGCTAATGGAAAAATAAATACATAAATGATTTATTGTAAGATTTTGTGCCTTAAAGTTAAATGAAGACTTCATAAGAAATGATGCAAAAATTAGATCATAAAAGTATTATTTGTGGCCCTTAAAACCCTTGAAATGCCACCTTGAGTGGAGCTCTTCAGCTTCATTGCAAAGGGGATGGAAAGGGTCAGAATCTGATGGATTTTGCACCAGTTAAAAATCGTATGGTCAGCTGCTTTAGGCTCACACAAATTTGTCTAGCCCACTGCATGCTGTGTATCTTACACACATCAGTGAGCATAAAATATTAACAGCACAGATTACACAAGCTTGTTTTTAATGAGAAAATATTTAATATAATATAAAGCATTTTTAGATTTTGCCCAGGCCTATATCACTTAATTAAATTCCCCATTTAGTTAGTTTGATACATGTCTTATTGTGGCCTATGTTTATGTAAAGCTTTTTGTTATTTAATTGCAGTTATTTTCACTCCAGTATTTTGGTTAAATGTTGTTGCTGTATCATTTCTGTTTTATTTACACCTTTTCTACAGCTACGTCTGCTTATAATGCTCATTCTCTGTCTGTCCAGCTGCTTACGCCTGTGTATTTCTGTATTTGTCTATGTCCTGTATGTGCATGTTTCTATCATTTGCTTTTCTTTCATCAGATCTCAGCAAAGTGTGACCAGGTGGGGACAGTCTTATCTCTCTAGTATCCCTGCACCCCATGACCTTTCCACACATGCTACCCCCTCAACCACATTCTCCATTCCACCTAGAAGAAGATGGACCCCTTTACCCCATTCAGAGACCCTCCCTCTGACCCTCCAAAGCTTCAAAAGTACACTGTTGTAGAACCATGATACTATTAATGTCTTTGCCTTCAAAGGAAACCCAGCACTGATTCTGTTGACTTAGAGAATAACACATGACTCATTTTCAGTCTCACAAAACTGTAAGAAATACTATTCTGGGATGGGCATTCTGATTCATTTTGATATTAGAAATTTTGCCAGTGGCACCACTGAGGTACTGCTCTTCGGGTGCCACACCAGTGGCAGACCTTAGCTTCACTTGGTGAATAGGTTAAATGCAGAGAAAGAATTTTACACTGTTCACACTGTGTGCTGTGCTGTGGTGTGTTCACACATGACTGTAAGGGCCACTCTACTTTACTTAGTTTTACATATATAAAGAGGAAAACGCAAGAACATCTGTTGATACTATAAAGAAAGAAATGTCTGTACAAAATCAAATGCCTCTTTTTTACATGCTTTGCAAGTGATGGATGATTCTTCTGGAGGCAATGGCAGAATAGGAGCTGATCTGTAACACTGCAGAACTGATCAGTGTACTGGAGCATGAGTGCTGCATGTAGTAGAGCTAGTAACTCCTTACAGGAGAGAAAAAGTGACCAAGCCAAACACAGAGCTGAGCTATGCTACATCTACTCAAATCCCAGAGTCCTTCTCTCAAGTGCAGTGTCATGGACTTCAGGAATATGAAGCAAAGCCTGTTTTTCATTTGAACATTTTTAAGCTTTCTCAACATATGATGGATTTCCATGATACTGACTTTTATAGAAAATCCTCCTGCTCACAAACTGAATGAATTGCCCTTAGTCACAGTCTCTCTCTCTCTCTCTCTCTCTCTCTCTCTCTCTCTTTCCCTCTCTCTCTCTCTTTCTGTCCCTCTGTCTCCTCCTCAGCCATTCCCTGATAGTTTATTTTCTCTATCCTGCTCTTCTAAAACCTGAATTTCAGGAGAAGAAAATGCCGTCTTACTTTTTGCTGCATCTCTGCTTGGCTATTAAATGCATAGTCACATCATAACATCTGTCACAAAAAAACTAGCTGGAAGTCACATTTCAATATTTTTAATTCACATTTCAACATGTCCTCCTTAAAAAATGCTACAATATACTTGGAAAATGTTTTAAATGCTTCTCTGTTTGCTTGTTTGCCTGTAGTATTTATCTGAGTATTTACACTAATTGGCTGTTTTTGGCCTAGACAGCAGTATTTTTACAGAGACCATCCCTATAGCTTTAGGTGTTTCTTTGTTGCTTTTTCTAGTTAGTAATGTTTATTATTTTATGGAAATCTATCATGTTCATTCAATTCATTTAGACTATATAGTTTTTAGCCCTGGTGGTAGGTATCTTTCTGTAGAATAACTCATAAATCACTTGCATGTATTTTATTAACAAAGATCTCTGGCTAATGCAATGCAGAGTTACACAGGGCAAAAGAGGGAGAGAATGGTAAAGATTTCACTGTGGATGTAAATTAACCGAGAGCATGTGAAAGTGTGTGTGAGTGTGTGTGTGTGTGTGTGTGTGTGTGTGCGTGTGTGTGTGTGCACATGTATGTGTTTTTTAGGGAGAAGAAATCCCTTACTATGTGTCTACTTCTTCTCCACTAACTCATTGATTGTATATCACAGAGGGACCAAAGGCAAGGACATTAACACCATAAAGTCCCTCAGAGTACTGCGAGTACTGAGACCACTTAAGACCATTAAACGACTGCCTAAACTGAAGGTGAGGTGCACAGTCTTTGAGCCTGTTTACTCTTTGCATTTCATATCTGAAAATGTAATGGTAATACAAATTCCATTCATACTCAACTCCATAAAGGCTTTCAGTTAGAAATCCATTTTGCATTGATGCTGCTTTTTCAGTAATATGTGCTTTATAACTTCATGGGATCTGTTTCCAGAATCTCCCAGCATAATGCTAGGACTTTTGTTCTGTGCCATTTTATAAGAATGAAAAAAATGATGCATTTTACCCTTTAATAGAGAGGAACTGCAAAACAATATGAAGTTAATATGACTAATCATCTTTACCCCATGATAAAACATCCAGAGCAGCATCCAGAGCATAAGGGTTTACTGAATGAAAACCAAATGAGAGAATATCTATTCGAAGAAAGGTGTTCAATCCCACCCATTATGGTTCCAAAAACATTCCAAAAACATGAGACATTTTGCCTTTGTTGTGTGTATAACTGGTGCACGAGCCTAACTGCACAGTTCATGGACCGTGTGAATAATTACATGTGCATCTGATTATATATTACTCTAAAATTCATATTTACTAGCGTCTGATTAACTTACAGCAGTCAGTTGTGCTGGCTTGGTTATCCTCTGCCTTTTACAACAAGATATGAATTTGCAGTGGGGTCTCAACAGGGACTTACTTTGTCTGTAGCAGCAACCACATTAGTTAGATTCAGGCATAAGCCTCCAATATGAAAAAACATACACTATCAGAATAACACTCTTTTGGGACTGTTTATAGATCCCAGGACCAGATGTGCCTATGTGAGAAGCGAAAATGCAAAATATGCTGTGATGTGACCTCAATATGCATGCAGTCTGTGTTATATTTTTACAAACTATTTTCCTTGCCAAATAACAAAAAAAATATAACAGGCCAGTACACTGGGTAGAGGTGGTAGTAGCCTAGTGGGTAAAACACTTGTCTGTAAACCCGATGACCACAGAGTTGCAGGTTTGAACCCCCCCCCACACTTTCTATCACTGTGTCCTTGAACAAGACACTTAACCCCCAGTTGCCCCAGGAGGACTGTCCCTGTAACTAATGACTATAAGTCGCTCTGGATAAGATCATCAGCCAAATGCCCCCTTTAGACTGTTTTGGTAGGAAAGAGCTTAAGTTTGGTCACAAGCTTGTTGACCACTCAGTTGTTTCACTGTACTCTTTAAACAGCTGCACCGGATAAGCAGGGTGATAGCTGTAGTATGAGTAAATAAAATGTTAAATTTAAGCTCATTGTGAACCTGTATTACATTTTGCATTGTGGCTGCGCTTGTACATCTTCTCCTTTGTGTCTGTATTTGGATTAAATTGACGTATGTATTTGCATTTAGCTCAGCATCTGGAGAATCTCCTGTCTGATGGTAGTCTGTCTTCTGTGCATTTGTTTGCAAGTTGCTTTTACAAGGCTGGAGTGTTTTTATAATCAGAAAGCAATCTGATCGGCCTAGAAAAGCTAAATGTAAACATCTGTCTGTCTGGCTGTCTCACAGCCCACCTGTGAATCCAATGGCAATTATCTGAAAGCTAATAAGTTCACTTTGGGTGAAAGCCAGTTATTCTCCCAATGTCTATTATCGCTTAGAAGCATATAGTCCACTGAGACAAAGAAATTATTTAGAAATGAGAAAGTACTATCAAAGTGTAAAATGGAATGATGGCTTAACCTACAGAACTTTTCTCAAAAAGCAGAAAAACAGTAATGATGAGTTCCTTGTAGATTAGATACATCATGATAGATGAGGGTGGTGTGGCCTAGTGGGTAGGATGCTTCTGTACTAAGAAGTCATGGGTTCAAATCTTACCTTCAGCATACCACCACTGCGTTCCTGAGTAAGACCCGTAGTTAGCTATGCCCTGTAGTTAGGGAATGGAAGTCTTTTTGGATAAAAGCGCCTGCTAAATGCCGTATATGTAAATGATACTAACAGCTCATGGATGATTTAAAAATGGATAAAAGTGAAGGATAGCGTAAGTCAGTCTTGTATGTCAAAAGGGGTACCATTATATCTCCAAAAAAATGGTGTGGCAAAACTCGTTGTTTTAATTAAAAAAATTCAAGAGTGCTGGGTGACTGACCAAAGACGGGGCATTGAGAAAGTGAAACTAACTTTCATCACTTCAAAAAACTGTCAGTGTTTGTTTTCATCAGTCATCATCAATCAAAATACGTTACATTTGGTAAGCAGATGTTACTTTATCAGCATAATAATTGAAAAGTGCAGTTGTAATAGGAAACAAAAAGCTGTGTGATTTCACCAGTGTTTAACCCTAATATATTTCATAGTGACACATTGCAGTTTATTTTGTGCACATCGTTTTAACGAAGATGTTGTTACTGCATCTCTCCATAAGTGTTGTTATGCTACATGTGCTGTGTTAATGTGTGTGTGCATGTGTGTATCCCTTCAGGCGGTGTTTGACTGCGTTGTGAACTCTCTGAAGAATGTGCTGAACATCCTCATCGTCTACATCCTCTTCATGTTCATCTTCGCTGTCATCGCTGTGCAGCTATTTAAGGGCAAGTTCTTCTACTGCACCGACGAGTCCAAGGCTCTGCAGAAAGACTGCAGGTACAGATCAGATGTGTTTTTGCATTCTCTCTGCCTTCTCACACAAATGAACATATGATTCCTGTTTCTCCTTAAGTTTGCTGTTCTGTAGTGACATTTGCTTAATGATAAATAACTCATTAAAAGGGCAATGTTATTACATTTTAATGGGGCACATAAACATTGTTAAAGTTTAAAATATATTGTTCACATCCACAGTCCAAACATCCTTACTAAGTAAAAGGGTGGGGCTACAGACATTTATGCATGTAAGTCTTAAGGACACAGAAACGAAAATACATTCTAAAGCCCATGCATAGTATTGCAAAGCAGTTACACTGTGACAGTCACAACTCACAAGGAGATTCAACCACAATTCTACCATGTGTTTATATTAATTTACTGGAATAAAATGTTTGGCATAATTTATCAGACTTTTCTGTCTTTCTTAGTGTACATTTTGTACCACGTCTCATCTAATTTTTGTAGTTTTATTCTGGATTTAACTAATGCAGTTATGGGAAAAAATACTGTGTAGCATACTGCTGTGCATAGAACAATTGGTAACAGTGCTCTAAGTTGTTGAGCGGCTCTGTGCATCAACAATGAATGTTGGAGTCAGTATTTGCACCTTCATTGAAAACCACAGTTTTGTCTTTTCTTGGATGCTGTGTGATGCTGTGCGCTGTGCCCCGTATGCCAGGGAACATAAAACTATACAGCTAATTTTAGTGGACTTTAGGGAATCTTCTTTATGCTTTTTAAGGCATTATCTTTTCTGCCAGAAAAGATTTTTTTTAAAGGTCAAGATAAATTGCCTCTTTTAGTTTTATTTTCTCAGCTTTTTTCTGTGTCTTCACTATGTCTTCCCATCTCAGGGGTCAGTTTCTGGATTATGACGGGGACAAGGTGGCTGCCCAGCCGCGGGAGTGGAAGAAGTACGAGTTTCACTATGACAACGTGCTGTGGGCTTTTCTCACTCTCTTCACTGTGTCTACGGGAGAAGGCTGGCCAATGTAAGTTTCACTGCATGTCCAGCATAGTGTTATAAGCTCACATACAGAAGAGCACACACAATTAGACTGTGTGCAGTTTACTTACTCGGCTCATACTCACTCACTCATTCAAAGCCTCATGCCGTTTCATTAACTACAGTTAATATCATCACAGAGAGATTTTGCTCTGTTGAACAAGCTGCATGGACCCCAGGGCATGGTGTGTGTATATGTGGGGAAATCTAGGGGTGTGAGCAAATGCATCTGCCTGCATTAATAAAGTGCGTGCACTCGTGTGAATGTGTATGCACTGGTGGGTGGGTGACATGTACATGCATGCACAATTCTGTGAGACTGACAGAATTTCTGCTAAAGAGTGATAGACCGTGTCATCTGAGCTGATGTATACGGACTGAGTGCAACTGCTGAGAGAGCAGAATAGCCATATAAGCCACAGACACCATTTACTTTTAGTTTTTCTTTAAGGAATGTTCTAGGGCTTTTCAACCTAATCGCCATTTGCTTCATCTGTGACATGTGATCGATTACCACAAAGAATAACTTCTCAGTACTGATACAAACTGTACCAACTGATTGTTGCCTTCTATTATTAGTGTTTAACAAGTTTTCTGGTGTTTTAGTAAGTGTAGAAAAATTCATAGTAGCTGACCATTTCCTACAAAACCTACAAAAACAATTTGGCCTTTTTGGATGAACTGTGACTACTTGGCCGATCAGTTACACCTGGGTTAAGTAAAATTTGTGTAAACATTTTACATTTTCACTTTTTTAACGGTTTTTAAATTCATTTTTTTCCTAAGAAATAGCATACTCTATTAAAGTCTGTATTTTTCATTAACCATTGAACCAATGAGTTTAAAGCATTTCACATAAGTTCACACCCGTGTTAATCATGCAGCCACTTGCAGATAAGCCTAATGTCTATTTGTACCCCTGTGCTCCTGGTTATTTAAAAGACAGTTAGGGTCTGCTTTTATGTCAATGGATTGTCATCTTTGTCATCTTCAGTGTGTGTGTGTGTGTGTGTGTGTGTGTGTGTGTGTGCAGGGTGCTGAAACACTCTGTGGATGCCACCTATGAGGACCAAGGGCCAAGCCCAGGCTACCGCATGGAGACTTCTATCTTCTATGTGGTTTACTTTGTGGTTTTCCCTTTTTTCTTCGTCAACATTTTCGTGGCTTTGATCATCATCACCTTCCAGGAGCAGGGTGACAAGGCCATGTCCGAGTGCAGCCTGGAGAAGAATGAGGTACGTCAACTAGTGGTACATAGACTCTAGTGAGATAGTTAGTGAGACAGAAAGCAACTGGCCCATGTTAGCCTGTTTTTGTAAATGAATAAGTAAACACTATTCATTTTATAGTGCCTTTCACAAACTCACCATTACTTTACAATAGCCAAAACATCATTCATTGCAATATTTTGACAGTATGTGTTTACAAGTACGTCTGTGCGCAAATGTATGTGTGTGTGTGTGAGAGAGAGATAGAGAGAGACCCTCAGGGTGAGAAGAGCTCTTTAGAGAATTTCTCTCAGAAGTGGGGGCCAACACACCTGTCCAACTGCATCCCTTCCATCTGATCACTGATTCACCCAGACAGACAGACAGACACACACACATATGAATGCCAGAAGAAAAGAAAACCCCCAGTGTTCACTATCGCTCTGTAAATCGCTTCAGTATCTTTTTCTGCCTGACTCTTTTTCCTCTGCTTTGCTCGCTCCCGTCACCACACGCCCTCAGCAGAGCTGTTCAGAGCTTCTGTGTTTAGCTGTGTAAACATGCTTTAAGAGACTTTTCTAGTGGATGTCGACGCTAGTTTGATGTTTGCTTTCGGTCTTTCGCACTTTGATTCGGAGAGCTCTGGGGAGACTGAGCCTCTCTGATAATTAAATACTGTTAGATCAAGAACCGGAATAGAGGATGATGGCAAGCCCTAGTGAAGTCCTGAAGCAGCTATTTAATGAGGAAGCTTACGGAAGGGCCTGTGTGATTTTATTATGAGAAGATGAATTTTGTTTTTTATGTGTATATTTCGTGGATTTTTTTTCTGCAGCGAGCGTGCATTGACTTTGCCATCAATGCTAAACCCCTTACCCGCTACATGCCCCAGGACAAGCAGTCCTATCAGTACAAGATGTGGAAGTTTGTGGTTTCGACACCCTTCGAATATTCCATCCTAACTATGATAGCAGTCAACACTGTGGTACTGATGATGAAGGTACAAGAATACACACACCCACCTGCACCTGCCATGAATCACATTAGATCTACCCACCTGCAAATGTGCTTCTTTCTTCTTTTGTAAGTTTGGACAAGATTTTGAAGGCTGACCAAAATGTCCACAAATGAGAAAATTAAATAATTTTTTTAATTAAATAAAATAAACAATTTAAATAAAATAAAATAAATTAAATAAATGTGTATACTTGTAAAATTTATCACCTGTAAAAACGAATGAAGTCTATTTTCATGGATGTAGATTGACTGCTGTCAATTCGAACCTGTCTAATTTTGATTAGCCTTAACAGCACAGTCCAATCTCACTGTAATTTCTATGAAAGAGTGCATTTATGGGCAGAACATAGGTAGGTCCATTTAGGCCAATATGTCTTCTTTCAGGTCTTAACTTACTTGCCCTATTTTTACTCATAGAGTCTCCAAGCTTTGGCCTGGTGCCCAGCTTCTTCATTCATTATTGACAATTCAGTTTTAAATGAATTGGAGCCATTCCTGCAGCCTTTATCTAATCCTCCCTAACAGCCTTTATCTAATCCTATGCCTATTAAGAAAATGTAGAAGGGAGTGGATGACATCCAAGTATTGATTTTCCAAAGTATGCTAGTTTTAATACCACATTGTAGGAAGTTGGAAAGCATTTTTTTCCTTTTCTTTCTTTTAGTTTATTTTTGGGGCTTTTGAGAGAATGTTTGCACGATTTTTTTTGTTGCCTGTATAGAGAAATGCCCAAAATGTTTCGGCTCTTTATGTGGAAAAGAGGCCAATAATGTAGAGAGAGTCAGCAGAACGCATGAAGGTCATACCTTCAATTCTGCTTCAGGGATGATAAGGAAGGTAGCTATCCATACATATGAGAACTGACATTCGATTTGTGTTAGAATCTTAATGGTACTAATTACTACCTAACCCTAATTTATATTGGATCTTTGTTTACATTTACAATTACATTTACTGGATTTAACAGACACTCTTATCCATGTACATGGGTGTTTTGAGACTTGTTGAGGTACAGAGCAAAAAATAATAGAAGCTCAAGGATCTTCGTAGGAGTATGATGTTTAACCCTTTTTTACAGTAGCCATAATAAAAATAAATTATGTTTGTGAACATGATGGAAGGGTGAATGATTTATACATTTGGTTTACATGTTTAAATGCAACAAATGTGTATTTGTTGTGTTTAAATGCTATGTTTTGTGAAATGAAGACCTTATAGCTCTAATACACAAGCATTATTCTCTGCTACCTCCTTTCCAAACGTGATCACATATTTTTTTTAATTCGCCTCTATAAATAAATGTTCTGCTCTCTTTTTTTTACGTGCATTTGATTATCCTGAGTAGAAAACACTAAAATAGTAAAACTGTGGTTTAAAATTGTGATTGAGCAATTTTGTAATTATTGTGGTATATTTAGAATTTTGAATGGAAAGCCTTTTTAATCTGTCTGCAATTCTGATGCTACTTTCATTGTTGTTCACAGTTCCATGAAGCCCCAAAGCCTTATGAAGACATGCTAAAGTGGCTAAACATCATCTTCACTGCCCTCTTCACTCTGGAATGCATCCTGAAGATCATTGCCTTCGGTTTGCTGGTGAGAAACATTTCTGCATGCTTGTTTATGCACTAATAGTAAACAAACCCTCCACTGATAAAACAACATTAGACATTCCGGCATCAAACTCATATACCAGATACTGATGTAATTAATTTAATCATAGGCTATTTTTTACTTGAAGCCCCTCTTGTCTGTGTCCAAGACAAGCCAGGCCCCCCACCCCCAACTCCTACCCACATAGAGGCACAAAA
>JBBPCY010000023.1:11743524-11763792 GCA_037974405.1 Brachyalestes nurse | reverse complement strand
GACAAGCCAGGCCCCCCAACCCCAACTCCTACCCGCATAGACGCACAAAAAGAATAAAGTGATTAATTACAAACTTTCATTTGCAAAAAATAAACAGCGGTTGTAGGTTTTTGTTCTTATACTCTTATACACACACACACACACACATACACACATACACACATACACACACAAACACACAAACACACACACACACACACACACACACATACACACATACACACAAACACACACACAAACACACACACACACACATACACACATACACACACACACACTTTCACATTTCTCAGACATTGTGATTTTATTAATTTAATGTGTACAAATATAATTTTGGTAACCTCAGTGCAGACAAAGTTGTGCGCACCCCCTGCGATCTCTAGCACCCCTCTAAGGGGGGCCGGACCCCAGATTGGGAACCACTGGGCTATTCCATAAAGTATTCATTACACATTTGATATTGGAACTGGCTTTATTCAATAAGTGGATAAATTAGTGAACAACAGGCAAAAGCTGGAGAGGAAGATGAGTTTTTTTGTGAAAGAATGTGAACCGTGGTGGCTGATGAATAAGCCAGGGCACTCTTTGTGGCACATAAATCTGTGCTCACAGTGGTGTCCACTCCAGCCTGCAGCAGCAGCAGGCCTATCTCAGGCTCCATTTCCATTTAGGAGCCTCATTTATTAAATGACTCTCCTCCCGCATGTGGCATGTGGTACTTACCTCCGCCTGTTCAGAGCTGTCGGCAGACGGGGCCGCCTCGCTGCTGTTGTTTCAAGCCTTGTGCAACTCTGTCCCAACAAATCACTGTGGCATTCAGAAGACATTACTGAAACTCCTGACATATTGCCCTGTCATGGCAAGACCCATTCCATTGCTAAGCAACGTAAGAGCACTTGTATGCCTGTCTGAGTGTGCATGTGGTTTGACCAGTGACATCCATGAAAACTGGTTGAGGGACCTCTCAATTTCATCTCAGTTTTTTTCTATAAAATAAATTGTTAAGGAAACCTTAACCTTAACGAAAAATCTAATTTACTTAGGTTTCCACCTACCCATATGCAGTCGATCACCTAAGTTTAGGATCCAAATTTTGCTTCTCTAGTTTAGCAGTGGA
Source organism: Brachyalestes nurse (assembly GCA_037974405.1). Classification (NCBI taxonomy): domain Eukaryota; kingdom Metazoa; phylum Chordata; class Actinopteri; order Characiformes; family Alestidae; genus Brachyalestes; species Brachyalestes nurse. Next base: position 11,762,675 of record JBBPCY010000023.1, on the reverse strand, counting down.
GTTAATAAATGCTGTGTCTATTGTCATCGAAATTTTCTCACAACACACTTAAAATGCATCTTATGTTGAACTTGTTGACATGGTTCAAAGTGCAGTATGACTTTCTGCTTATTAAAAATAGAACATGTGGGAGGGGAAACGCCATTCGAACAAAGGTATTCAACAAACAAACAGGAAACCAAACAGGAAGCATATAGTACAAGAAAAGGACACAGCAATATTTTATTGAAGTAGTTTAATACATTTGTCACATTATGTAAATGACTGTTGGTATTTTAAAACATAACAAATAAAAATGAAAGAGGAACAAGGATGTCACACAGAAATATTTGCAAGATATGCAATATGTTTATTTTTAGAACAAAATCACCAGCTAAGAAATGTTCTTTATGTCCATCTTAACTGCCCTTCTCAGTCTATTATCTCTTTCACTCTTAATTTGTCTAGAATTACTTGAAGGAGGCCTGGAACATTTTTGACTTTGTGACTGTATTGGGCAGCATTACTGACATCCTAGTCACTGAGATCAAGGTAAGAAGGTGTCTTCAAGAAACAGGAGGGCTCCTGTCATTTTAGGTTCATTATAGGTGGGGTTTTGAATGGTGTAGAAAATCCTGCGGAGAACAGAGAACGTCTTCATTTACAGCTTTCAGCGTTGTGTCTCTACCTGTGTATTTGTGTGTCTTCAACTTTCTCTTTCTCACTCTGTATTTGACACAATTGCTTGGGTGCAAGAGGATTTTGCTGGCAAACACACAGGTTCCCTACAGACACTGTACCTATTACCATAACACTCATCACAGCAAGGCTGAAAGTACAAAGTCACAACATCAAAAAAATCAGTCTTATGATTTAGTTCTCAGTCATAAGTCCATGGTCTACCCACAAATACACTCTTTTGTAGATACTCTTGTCTAGTTTTGCAGAACACTGGCATTTCAGCCTTTTAAAAGATTGCAACTCAGATTTTGTTAAAAAAGTAATTTCTTATTTACATTTCTTATTTATTTATTTAGGCGCTATTCTCATATAACTTAAAAAAATAGGCTAACATCAAGCTTTCGTGCTTGACTTTCTTGTTTGACTAAGTGAGATTTTTGCTGTAAAGCTTGTCCAGCCTTGCAGCAGATACTACTAAAGGACTTGTGGGCAGAATGTATATAGGCCAATTCTTCACTCAGTCTGTAAGCCTAATTCTCATCTAGAGTCAGTGTGCGAACTATACCACGGTCTCCGGGGGAGCCGACCGGGGGAGCCGACCGGGGGAGCCGAAAGGGGGTGGGCGTGGTCTGCTCGTGTGAGTGGGTAGAGGGTGGGGCTGCAGGCAGTGCCCCCACCAGCGTGCAAGCAGGCTACGTTTTTTCATTAGTAATAAGCTCTAAATATAATTTTGTTGTACTTATTTTACACCTGTGAGAACTCCCCATGCCTAAAATGGCATTTATTTGGTCATCATATCAATATTTTAGAGCTCCCCCAAAATTTCACAAATCATGTTTTCAGGGCAGCTCATGTCACCACTAGGGAAGCTATAGCTCCCCTGCTCCCCGCTAGTTCGCACCCTGTCTAGAGTAATTCCCATTTCAGGCTAATTTTGCCAATTGTTTATTCAACAAGAAGAGGAAATTCTTCTGCTGAAACACTGGCGACAGTGTGTAATCTCCCTGATGAGTGTTGAGAGTTGAGTCTCAGTGTGTCAGAGTAGACTCTCGCCCCTCCTAATGATTTCACTGTCACTCTGTTTCCATGCTAAATCTCTGTTGGCACCTGTCCCCTTCTCTCCCAAATGGACACTACAGACGGTAAGTGGCTTTATTTGTCCTGCTCCACTTCTGTCCATCTGTCCGGACCATCTTCAGCTCTCTCTGTCTTACATATTCATGTCAAGCTGTTTTTTTAAGATGCAGTGCCAGCTTATGATTTTTAGGATACTGATTTGCATTTTGATCTTGATTCCCGGTGTTCTTATTGCACGGTCATGGCAATGAACTAATGTTGAATGTTTTAATTTTGGTTCCTTATTCTTCTTTGTTACAAATTCTGTATATATATATATATATTGTACATAAGCACTATTGATTGATGTGGGTGCATGGTTCCGGCTTAAGCTTTTTGATCATCATCATTATTTTAATGATCAGTAACACTAAACTGCATGAAAATGGTCAGCAGAAATCATTTTCCCATAAGACCTGAAATTGAAATCGGCTGATTTCAATTGCGGACACATTTGCTATAATGCATAATAAGCCTATACAGATTTTCACAAACTGACTGAGGGGCTGGCGAGATTTAAGCACAGTAGTCAGGCTTGTGGGGTTAATGTATGCTGTGTGTCGTCCAGCAGGATAAGAGGATCAATCTGAGTTTCCTAAGACTCTTTCGTGCTGCTCGCCTCATCAAGCTCCTGAGGCAAGGCTACACCATCCGCATCCTGCTCTGGACATTCGTTCAGTCCTTCAAGGTAAGGAACTGTAATTTTTGTAACTCATGAGAGCATATGGCATGTGTAAATTATATGTTTATAGTATGGTTATGTCAATGTTTTATTTCAGATTTCAAGTAAAGTGTCAGTCCATAGTGGATAGGTTAATGAGAGTTACACATATTTGCTGTTTACCTTGCTTTAAGCTGGGATAATGTCAGAATAACAACACTGGAGTAGAAGTAAGATGGTTATTCAGCTGTGATCTGATATTTGAGCATATAGTCTAGATAGCAAGTTGTACTGAGTACCATCTGCTTTGATGAGTGAAAACCATTTTTCATTATTAGAAAGCCTGACCTGGCCTCATTTATTATTTATAATGATTGCTATCCGGTGATTCTGTTGAAACTGTTTTGTGATTGATGTTATTTTTTGTCTTCTAGGCTTTGCCCTATGTGTGCCTTCTGATTGCCATGCTCTTCTTTATTTATGCCATCATTGGGATGCAGGTGAGTCCTTACACCAGTTTCAGCCACTGTTCTTTATAGTTACACTTCTCTTTCGAGGTTGATGTGGATGAAGTGCCTAATCTTATATCAAGTAGTATGATTTAGAAGAAGGGCTGTTATTGAAGTTATAACTTTCAATTATTACCAGTTATTTTTACAATTAATTGGGATTTTTAAAGACAAACAGTACAAATAGACAGTAACAAACTACACATATCTTTCAATGGCCCAAATAAATGTTACTGAAGGAAAAGAAGACCAGGAACGCTTACTTGATCATTTAATTAAATGCATATAAATACAAGTATTATGAAAGAAATATGCTTTGAATTTGCACATGAATAAACTGATAATGATAACATACAAATGGAATAATGATGTTACAGTACAGTTTTTCAAATTTATGAGACTTGCTTAAATTCTGGTTAAAGGTTTATTGAAGTTACTTCACCGTTTCTTGCTCACAGTGTGTCTGGAAGCCTGCTATTCAATCAATAATGATGGCGTTGTTTATCAGTGCTAATTGTGTCTTATAGACAGAAAGGCAGCATAACCAGTAAGCTGAGATACACAATCCCTGCTTAGAAATATTTACCAGTGGTTCATGTGTGGAAGTTGGTGCAACTCACCATTCCTGTGTGTCTGTGTGGCTTTCAGTGTTGGAATTTTTTATGGAGAAATTGCATGGATAGTGGGCTGCAGGATTTGTGGCAGTGACAGTTTGCACATATCACAGTCTGCATGACAAAAGTTTCTTTGCCAGGTGGATTGTGTTTGGAATGAGAGTGTCTGGCATGAAGTTGATTAGGATGGCATTGCAAATTGATGCTAATTGGAACTTATGGAGTAAAAGGAGCAGAATAATCTGTGAGCTGGATAATCACTCGTATTCTGAGACATAGGTCTGAACCTGCTTAGGACAAAGCTCTTCACATGTGAGACAGTGTTTGATGTATGAAAATTGTCCCAGGTTTCACACAGCATATTTTCTAAACACCCAAATGTGAACATCTGGACTATTTATTCATTTAAATTTAATTAATCAAAAAAGGCAGATTTTTGTTATTAATATAATTAAAATATAAAACTGTTTTCTGTTATATAAATGGAATTACAGAATTTAATGCAGGTAATTACATAATTATTAGAGTATTTATTTACATTCTGCATAGACAGGTTTTGTCTCTAGTTTTGATTTTGTTTTTGATCTATTTTGATGCCAAAACCCTTACAGGATAGATAGTATTCACAACAGAAGCTGGTCAGATTAAAATCACAATAAATTATCTCCTCTCCTGCTTACACACAAATGAAGGTTGTAAGTTTTTGACAGAATTTCATTTTAATTTAATAATATGCTTTAGGAATCTTTGGCAATAACTTTGACTTCTAAGAGTTGAGGTTGCTAATCAAGAGATAATGGATGCAAATATTTGGTTATATCTAATGCACAGAGCCTGAAGGTTCATGATACAAAACATTATGCTCCTGATTATGCTCCTGCCTCAGAGAGTTTAGTGTTTGTGGATGAGTTAGCTGTCCTTTACAGATCTGCCTGCAGTATTAACACCATGTCTTAACCTAGTCCTGTCTATCTGTTAGGTGTTCGGGAACATAGAGTTAAATGAAGACTCTTCTATCAACCACCACAACAACTTCCGCACCTTCTTTCAAGCACTCATGCTGCTGTTCAGGTAGAAAACCTATGTATATATATTTTTTTACTAGTTTGTGGAGGGCAGGTTCCATTGGTGATAAGCAGTTTTTTGTAAAAGAGGATGCGACAACGCTTTAGCTGGCATTCTTAGATCTCCCACCCCCCAGCACGGTGCAAATATGAGTGATTCGCTCTATGTGGGGCACTTAAGTAAAAGCAGTATGCTTATGCCTGAAAATAAAAAAGTAATGATTTAAACAAAAAAATATATATTGATTTCATGTCCACTATCATTTCAGTTAACTGAAGTGTGCTTGTCTTTAATAGATGCTGGATTGCAGCTTTTTTAATTTCCTCACCCCGTTTTCATTGGGGCTGCGTTTCAGGACAAAGCTTAAGCCCTTTCTAGACTTATAAAGGACTTTGAATGCAGAATGGCCCCTGGAGGTAGGGCTTAGTCCAAGGGGTTGGACTTAAACTGTGTATGTTAGTGAATGTAAATGAGGGAAGGAAGCATCATTCAGTTATATTCTTTTCATATAATCACAACATGCTATGAAAATATGAACTTGTGAAAGATTTGTGTGTGATATTTGTGTGTGTTTTCTGTGTGTCAACATCAGGAGTGCCACTGGTGAGGCATGGCATGAAATCATGCTATCATGTTTGAGTGAGAAGATGTGTGACCAGCTCTCAGGCTCCAGTGGGAAAGAGTGTGGCAGTGATTTTGCATACTTCTATTTTGTCTCCTTCATCTTTCTGTGCTCATTCTTGGTGCGTATAATCACACTGATACATATACACTTAAACACACATGCATACTTTTTCCCCATGTTTTTCAACCCTATCACTATCTACCACATCTGTATTGTATGGTCAGTCACCACAGATAGTTGTTTTGGTGCATATCTCTGTGCATAGAAAAAAGGAAACTCATTGATTCAGTGATAATAGAAATCATTCAGAAGCCAACAATCCTGCAATATTCTTTTGATCCTTCCAGATGTTGAACTTATTTGTGGCTGTCATCATGGACAACTTTGAGTACTTAACACGAGATGCCTCTATCCTTGGACCTCACCACCTGGACGAGTTCATCCGCGTGTGGGCAGAGTATGACCCTGCTGCCTGGTAGGCTTCACTGAGCTAGTCCCTCCTTAACAAGAATAAACATTTTTACATAGTGCATAAAGTAAAACTGCAGAAAGATTAAACACTGACGCATAGCCCTGAGTGACCATGGCACTAAGCTAAAGCAGGACTGTGTCTATGCAGCCACATGTAAATCTGATGTTCTGCATGACGACTCTGTGGGTCTTTCTCAAGTTGACTTTTTTTAAAGCCTCTGTTGCTGCTTAATCCAGCTGAGCTCAAACCCACATAGCCTTGCATAAGAAATAAATAGTATTGTTCTAAGTCCTTTCAAAAGCTATTTGAAAATATGTAGTTTTAACAAGCAAGTAGCTGTATTATATGTTCCTACTCCACGCTATTCAGTACAGAAACACCTAACTCACCATACATGAGGCATTTCGCCAATAGAGCCCTTTTTGTCCCATTATATAATTTTATACAGTCAAAATATATTTATGGACAAAATATTAAATAAAATATAAATAATTGCACATATTCAGTAGTTATATAGTATATAATTGAAATTCAAATAAAATCTCACATCACTAACAAAAGTACATTTACAGATGAAGGAAATAATGCTCTTAAAAGAGACAAGACTTTACCTTTAATAATTCTGGACCATGTCTATTGGTCCATTTGAGATTCCGTTTTTACACAGTGTATATCACGGTGTAGAAGATAAGTAAAAATGAAAAAAAAAAATAGATTTACATTCACATTGACAGCATTTAACAGATACAGGCCTGAGATGATAGGCCTGATATGACAAGTGACTGGACAGTTATCTGAGTGCTACCAGCAAGTTTGGGTGAGATTATTATTGTGAGATGAAAATGGGAGCTCTTCATCTAATGAGAACGCCTAGATTTCGTGCTTGTGATGTGGGAGTGATGACAGCATTTCCAACAGTGATGACCAGGTTTTACGTATCCATCCCCTTAGATGTACAGGAGCTCTGTTTCACTAGGAATTAGCTTCAGGTGATGATCGTCCAGGAGAAAATGCCATTCAGACATGCAGCAATCTGGGCTGAGATCTGAGAGTCAGTGAGTGAAAAGGAGAGGATGAGTTGGGTGGTAGGAGATCCCATGTGAAGAAATGTGCTACTTTGAAGTCTTTTTTGTGATAGAAACAGGTTGAGTTGGTAATATACAGCACACTCCAGAACTTTGGAATGGAAGGAGAGAATAGATACTGGTCTGTAGTTGTTCACACCAGTGATGCTGACTGTCATTTTTTTTAGAACTGGTGTGATTACGGCTTATCTGAAGGTCAGTGGACCATGACCTGTTTTCACAGAGCTGATAATTGTGTGTGATATATAGGGAAGAAGATCCAAGGATATGGTCTGAAGTGTGGGTGATGGTGTTGAATCATGTGGTAGGGTTGCAGGATGCTGAAGAACATCATCTGTGGGAAGTGGGGTAAAGCACATAAGTAGGTTGAGAGTGAGAGAGAAGGGTGGTGACTACAGCGAAAGATCATCTGATCTTGTCAGTTTTTTCATCAGTGAAGGTGGCAGAGTCCTTAGAGGATATGGAAGAAGGTGTAGGAGGAGCAGGAGATTTGAGAAGTGAAGAAAATGCAGCAAACAGTTGGATTCAGATTTTTGTAGCTAGGCTTTCAAGAAGGAAGACATTTCATCAGATATCTCAGTGGTGAAATTGAATAGAAGAGACTGATATGAGAGGAGATTAGAGTTAAGATCTGATTGCCTTCATTTTCTTTCTGTTGCTTTCGTTTCCCTTCAGTCATTGCAGAGTATGTCAGTATGCCATTTCCACCACTGAAGGACAGGAGGAAAATGTTCAAAGTGGATTCAAGGATTGCAGGATGGCAGAGGAAAGAGCAGGTAGATTGCGAAGATTGCGGCAAGCAGTTGAAGAGATGGTTAACGAGGGGTAGTCAAAAATATGAGTACAGAATGGTTCGGGTGAAGACAAGTTCAAGGACATTACCTGCGTTATGGGTTGGAGGAGACTTGTTGGTACAGGGCAAAAAATGACAGAGGCCCAAGGAGACCACAGGTATGTAGCTTATCATTTGGGAGATTTCAGTCACAGAGAAGAATGAGTACAGAATTGTCCTCTGGGTATGAACTGAGGAGGCTGTCCAGTTCTTCAGTGAAGGTTCCTATTCCCTGCGGGACAATGTACAATGATGAGTCTGGTGGGATGAGTTACAGTGACACAATGAAATTTAAAAGATTGAGGTGAGAACAGGAGAGACGTGTCGTGCCATTTGTGGGAGAGAAGCAGTCCAGTGCCCCATCCTCTTTCAGCTGTTGTTGAAGTGCAGTGTTATCCATGTTTCAGTAAGAGCCAAGAAGTGGAATGAGTGAAAAGATGCCAGATTAATGGTTCCATAGTTGACTGCTGAGTAAATTTAGAGAATGTATGGACAGAGAAGGATACTAAAGGTTATTGGGACTACTGCCCCTCTGATAAGGAGCACACCCAGGATGGTGGGCTGTGTGTTCAGCTATTGGAAAAATGCACATGTTGCTAGAAACACAAAGAGCAAGGTTGGTTCCTAGTTTAGTTAGAAAGAATACAGACACATAACAACAGTAGTGCAGGGGTAACTACAGTGCAAATGGCCAGGTACCGGCTGGACCTACCCAGTAATTCACAGCCAATCAACTCAGACCAGGTGAAAGTAGTTCACACAATAGGCTGAGCTAACTCGCAACAAGGTAGCAAACTCAAGGCGGCTAAATCCACGGAAAGGTACACACATAGAAGATAGCAAGCTACTTCAAACAAGTAAAATTTACAAGTTGTAGACAGCTGAAATACTTTATACAGCACAACTGATACAGATTCAAAGCTTTGTTTCAATAGTGATGTGTTTATTGCAAAAAATATATCAGCTAAAACATATGCAAAACAAAACACTTTTATTTAAATTTCAATTATATATTTGTTTCTACATACTTTGACAATTTATGTAGACCAAAACGACTGCGTTGGTGGAATGCCTCAAAAATAGAAAACTGTACCAAATACATTGTGTTCTAACTCATGTCTGTTTTTTGCAGCGGAAGGATACGCTATATGGATATGTACAATTTGTTGCGCGTTATTTCACCCCCACTTGGCTTAGGAAAGAACTGCCCTAATAGGGTGGCATACAAGGTTTGAAAGCCTACACACTTCCCTTGCAAAGGGCAGTGCTGTAGTACTAATTAATGCCCATAAACTGCCTGCCTATCATTCTGACCAACTGGATTGTACCCAGCTCCCTCCCCCTACTAATTTAAATGCAGGTAACCATGGAAATTGCAGGAAACAAAGCTACATTGGATACTAAGCATTTTGTCCTGAGTTAATCTTGTCTGGCTTTAAAAAGCATTTCTGCTTTTTTTTATTGTCCATATTATCAATTTAGAAAGTCAAATGGCTGTTCTAGCTCAGTGTGAGCTTTGTTCCTGCGAGTTTGGTTGGTTGGTCGACTTTGTCCATGCATGCTGTGCTAATAGACAAGGACGAGGCTGTAACCTCTTATTGTCATCCAAGCCTGAACGTCCTGTGTCAGGCTTGTGTTTCCTCTTCTGCATAGCGGATCCATCTACGTCCCACAATGGGCATGATGGCATCTCAGAGCCACAGCTTGCCCTCTAAACAGTAATCACTATAATAATGACTGTTTTTTTTTTTCTTTGATTGTGCTTTTCTTTCATTTTCTTTTAACTCTCCAATGGTTTTCCTTCCCTCTTTCCCTTTTTGTCTGACCTTTGACCTCTGGCCTGTGGGTTCCACCTCTCTGTGAAGCGGACGCATATTTTATCGCAATATGTTCGAAATGCTCCGTCACATGTCCCCTCCGCTAGGTTTGGGAAAGAAATGTCCGTCACGAATTGCTTACAAGGTAGACCCACCCACTCTTTTTCTCATCTCTTCACCCAAACACACCAGCCGTCACTGAGCTGTTTAAGCATTTTTTTGTACTTGCTGCTCTTTCGCTGGACAGTGTCGCAGTCTTCCTGTGCTGTAGCGGTGTCAGTACGTCCTGTTTTGTGACACTGTTTTTCTGTCCTGTGCTTTTCTGCTTCAGTGTGTGACTAGGGTTACAACTAACAATTATTTCTAAATAATTTGTCTATTTCAACTTTTTTTTTAATTAATGAGCTATCTGAATTTTTATGGCCTCTGCCGTTTCTTCTCACTTTATCCTTGTTCTTCTCACTTTCTTCTGTGCAACCAGCAGTTTATTCTTTTATGGTGAAAGAAGTCGTGGTGAAAAAATGCCGTAGTGTCATACAATTTGTCCAACTATAATTTTTGAACTAAACAACACATCAACATTCTACTATAATTGACATCAACAATGACTAAATGACTCTGTTAACTAATCGTTTCAGCCCTAATTGGCACTGTTGAACTGTTAAAGCAGATTTAGGGTAGTTGTGTGCGCACCTGTTAATACTGCTGAATATTGGTGATGCATATCGGCAATTACGGAGCTCTTCAGAAGTTTGGAATCAATCAAAAGTTAATTCAGTCCTGTTAAATTTTATAGCCTTTATAATTTGTCTTCAGATATCAATAACAAAAAAAGAAACTGAGAAAGCTGTAAAATATCAAAAATAAGGTTATAATAAAATTAATATCCAGAAGGCCTAAGAATCAAATCTTGAGACCAGGCTTAACCACAAAGAGTCGATGCGGCTTCAGGTTTTCATTCCAACACAGTAGAAGCTTTCATTGCTTAAGGCTGAGACCAGGTGATGACCTTGCAGTCTGGATAACCCTGAGGTAGTTGACTTTACAAAAATAAATATTGTAAAAAGATTATTACTGCATAAAATTTACAATAGTGGTAATATTGAATCAAACATCTTAAATTTCTGTTGATGCCTACTTTGACATTTCCACCTACATCATAACTAATAACGATATATTTTATGTTATTATACTTTAGTTGTTTTAGTTGTTGACCTCAAGTCCTCAAATATATGCTTGTCAAGTTAGTCTTCGCTTCTCTGTTTAATATTCAAAAGCTTTCTCTTTTTAAAGCGACATCACTTGTAGCCTAAAAAGAAAATAAATTAATTATATCTGGTTTAGTTGAATGCATTGAATTTCTTCTACATCACGTCATGTCAGAGCACGGCAAACTGCACCATTTTCCATGTGGCCACTGAAGCGAAAATGCTTAGATGCCTCAGAAAGAAATCATGAGTGTGGGGGTGCCCAATACATTATCAAACAGTAAGAAAAATGTATGGTAAGAAGCTTGTGTTTCAAGGACATGTATCACAGTTGATGTGATTGAAACATTGAAATGGGAGCATATTGGCATTCTCAAGTGCTCGTTTGGAAATAACAGCATCAAAGCCTGTACAAGGTTCTTTGGGTCAGCTTTAGTTAATAATCTGTGTAAGATAACACAAATAATATAACAAATCCAAAGTACAGTACAGAATTACACTTTGTTAGCATATGTGTGTGCCCAACTAAGTTAAGGCCCATAGAGCTAATGTCAGATTTTTTAGCAAACCTGATTTGAGCAGGATAGTTTTCCTGCAGTCAAAAAGCCACACAAACGCCTTCCAATTAGACTGAAGCCACATATGTAAGGAGTTTCAAATCTGATTGAAAGTGGGTGCTGTAAATATATGTTGGGTAATACACTGAGAGTTGAAGCTTTTAACAGACACTTGTTTTCTTTGTATGCAGTAGAAACACTGCACAATCATTCTATATTATATTATATTATATATTATGTTATATTAATCAAGGAATAGTACACTTCAGGCACATAAATATAACCGGTTTGCTAAGTTTTACCCCTCTGTAATCAGCATACTTTGTTTCTCAACCTATGTCTGACCATACAAAATGAATTTGGTCACTTGACTCAATACTCAAGTCTAATAATCATATTTAACAAACATGTCTGGAACTCGTGTGTGGAACTGTCAATACTGTCACAAAAACTGTTAGAATCAGTATAGTGACCTCAACATTTTCATATCAAACCAAGATATTAGTCCATGACAATCAAGCTGCGCTGTCCATATGCTCATGCCTCAGTTAAAGTGGCAGAGCCTTATATTAATATGTAATGTAATAGGAATTTGATCATACATATGTAATGTAATATGTGGCCAACGGTGTGTATTTAAAGGCAGTGGACCATTAGCTGTGTGTCTAGAAAGAAAAAGAGAAGAAGAGAAATGAAACTGCGCTGACCACACCAGTTAATTTTCCAGGCCATTCAGTAAAGAAGTGAGCTGGTCCAGCTTCAGCTGCTCTGTCCCTTTGAGAATGGCCTTCGGTCATTGAGTTTCCTCACCCTCTTCCAGCTGTCTGAATGGATAGTGTCGAAGAGTGCAGAGATATGAGCGGCTGTCTGCCAGGGAACTCTCCAAGGCCAAGCAGTGCGTGTGTGTGAATGTGTCTGCGTGTGCGCGTGTACATGTGACATCCTCTAGTGTGCTCCAGAACCCCTCCCACTCTCGCTTTAGAGAGCAGTGAATCGATTTGGAGGAAAGAAACGAAAGCACACTGTGTGTTCAGTGGAGCAAGACATGTCGCCCCCCACCCCTTCACTCTTGCTCTTTTTTTCTTGTTTGTTGTTGTGGAAATGTGTCTTCTCAGGCAGGCTCACTCTAATGAAGGCAGCGCTGTGCTTTAACCGTGCTTTAACCACGCAATTTCACCATACACCCGTCTTTTTCCTCTCTCTCACTCTCTTTCTTTTTTTTTTGTCTTTTTGTGCTTTTTATAGCCTTTGGGTGTGGTACTGGGCATGCTTTTCTGTTTTTGGGTGTTTGTGAGTGGAATGTGTACATTTTAGGAGCTGCACACTGTATCATTGGATCACTAATAATACCAAATTACCCTCGAACCAACCATAATGTTCTTGCTGGAGGTTATGTTCTGTGGGTGTTTAGATGAATCAGGGCCACTGATGATATTCATGGAATCAAAAAAAACTATTTTAGTGAAAGTAATGCCAGCCCATATTTAATCCTGTAACCTGTTTACTGTTACACAAAAGTGTAAAGCTACACTAAAGCTAATTTGTAGCCCTTGTCCATTGTTAGGCCTTAGAATTGAGATAAGCAGGTTAAAGTAGAATTCAACTATTGTTTTATTTCTACATAATTTAGTCAAACTTTATTTCTCCATTAAAATGGATAGATTTCAGTGTATATGTCTAATGATTTGGTGAGTGCACAGTTTGAATGATAATCGAGTTGCCTGCATGTCATTATAAAGCCAGATTCAGAAACCTCAGTATTCTCCACAATAGGAAGCTATTAGCACCACTATTAGTAAGTGCCTTGTGTGTGCATCAGGATCAGAAAGCGTTATTGATCCCAGGGGAAATTTCTTACAATGATTGCTTATTAGTGAAAGAGAGGAAGCTCAAACATGTCTTTGTATGTTAAACATGTGTGTTTCAACTGTTTGCTGTTACAAATTGGGTATATAATTACTTAATCGTTAAAATAATTACTCAATTAGTAGATTTCTTTACAGCGGTGATATATGTTTTCAGTGAGGACTGTTTTGTCTCACAGTCCATGCATGTGCCACTCCACCATGAATGCATTAAAAACAAGCTTTAGACCCTAAACTTATCTTAAAATTTAAATGCAAAACAATGTTTTAGACATCAGTAGGCACATTAGAAATTACCTCACATAATACAATTCATAAAATATAATTCATATAAAACATTTTTTGAAGTTACTTGTAGAGGCATTAAATGTTTAAAACATTTGTGTCCTATCATGACCACTTTCAAAAGTTCGGACCTGTTTTTGTAAATAAAGACAATACGCTGAAACAGCCCTTTTAAAATATAGTATATATATTTTTATCCATATGAATATGTGGATGTATATTGGCTTATCACAAACCTATATAGGATTCTCATTCTTCTTTTACATAGTGCAGCCCTTATAGTGCAGGGGGGTGGGTGGTCTTTGATGACTCTATGGTCTGGGTAGGTAGGCTTTGCACGCATCATGTCCCTTTCGTGCTTTCCTCTGACTCTGTCTCCATGGTTACCACAGGAGGCGATGCTCTATCATGCTTGAGGGAAGCTCATCTCCCCTCACTCTGTCCTGTCTTTGTAAAAGTGCAAGAAACACAGTCATTATACACCTTTATTCCATTCACGTGTTTGATTTATAACTAATTTTCCCACTCTGTATCTGTAATCTACATGGACAGTAATCTGTATGCAATGTGCTTGCAGCTGTATTTGAATAGAAGGAGACCAAGTGCTTTACAATAGCTTCTTTACACAACATATCAGTTGTTGTATGTGAACATCATGAATGGACCAATAGAAATTTTAGAAAGTAGTAAACATGAACAAAAGTTACTTCTCATCAGTTCAAACCTCAAAATTCAAATCTTTAGTTCAGCCCTTGTTTTAAAGTGTATATCCGTGTATATATATGTCTTTACAACAGCAACTAAATGTCCGTCTCCAGCCTTATAAGTAAAACGGGTAATGTTATTGAAGTCATTGATGTGTAATACTTTGTGAAGTGTTGTACCCGCATTGCAATAGATGCACTGTCCATTGTATGCCACACACCTCATGTCTTCTTTCTGCTCATTTAGCATCTGCATGAGATATGATTGTCTATCTCCCACTCTCTCTCACTTTCTCAAATGTGTCCTAGAGAGTTACATGGCCTGCTGGCATGAGAGCTCTGAAATATACATAAAAAAAGATAAATATAAACTGTTAATTTCCCAAAAGATTCTGCAACTTTGGCTTTTTCCTCTGAAATCCTCTACACAACCAGCATTTAGCTCTCTCACCCAGCACATCCACCACACTCTCCAGAACGTCAGTGTGTATTTGCTCTTTGCTGTGTGGCTCAGTCACGTGTGTACCTGATGTTGTGTCCTCATATATGTGACTCTCTGCAGCGCTTGGTAAGGATGAACATGCCTATTGCAGATGACAACACTGTTCACTTCACATCCACGCTGATGGCTCTCATACGCACTGCCCTGGATATCAAACTGGCATCAGGTGCGTGCCTACTTCATGCCCACTCAGCTCCTGGCACTGTGCCATCGACTACCTTGAGGCACATTAAGTTTTTTTTCTTTTACCAGTGGCTTTGACGCCTATGAGCATTATCTCCCTCTCTATTGCACCAATGCAGTGTTTCTCTAGAGAATTCTTCATTCAATCTGAAGGATCAAGACGGTCAGGGCATATTTGAATCCAGTTAATTAACTGATATTGGTATTTATGATTCAAATCATATTAAAATGTCTCCTCTTCTTAAGAACAAAAATCATTGACTGAGAAACATTTTCTGAAGTTAACAAGATGCAACCAATCTATCCATTTATTCATCCACCTATGTTCAAGCTATATATATTAAAGTAAAAAGCTAGATCACTAGATTTTTCTCCATGAGCGAAGACATGCCATACCACCAGGATCTATTTGTACCATTTATGTTGCTGTATTAAAATTATATATACTTTGGTGTTTGCAGGTGTTCTGGCCCAGCACCTGTGTGATGTCGACCTGAGGAGAGAGATTAATAAAGTGTGGCCTAACCTGCCACCAAAAACTGTGGATCTGCTGGTCACCCCTCACAAACGTAAGCTCTGTCTTATTGCATTCTTTGAGGCGTCCTTCCCTTGGCATGTTATCATGAATTAAATGCAATAATATGAGCTGGAACTTGCATTGCTGCTACATCGCAATCACAGTTCAGTTCAGAGAACATGAGTGGGTTTCAAAATGAAGAGAATATAAGAACATTATCAAGGCCATTTGCCACTTCAGTAGTTTTGAATATGTTTCACATGTAGTTGCTGCCATCCAGTGGTCATTTATTTATGCAACCTTTTTTCTGATAATATTTCTTATTTTGTAGGTTATAAAGCATTGGGTTATTTTAAATATCGGTTGTTTGTGTCATCACAAATTCTATATCAGTTTTTCCATTATCCAGTTTTTTTGGAGAATATAAAATGTATACCCATCATACTTTTCCAGTTCCATAAAGAAAAGATTATTCCCCTGATTCTCACTCCACCTCTTTATGTATATTAGACAATGAACTGACAGTTGGAAAGGTGTATGCAGCACTGATGATTTTTGATTACTACAAGCAAAACCGAGCAAAGAGGCTCCAGCAGCAGCAGCAGCCTTCTGGAGGCACACAGGTATGAAACTTAAATGTAAATTTTATATGGGATATTTTTTTAAAGATGGAAGTTATTACAAATTACATATTTAATTACATTTACATAAGATTAAATTCTGTAACAACAGAATTCTATTTCTGTTCTATTTGATTTCATTGTTTCCACATGACTTCAGCTTAAAATTACAGACTATATGAGCGAGACTGTGTGACTGTTGGAAAACTATCCTGGGTGTTGGTTGCTTTAAACTAGAAGCGTTAAACTTTCAAGAGATACACTTCACACACACAAACTTCGGCTATCCACATTTATTAATTCATATTTAATACGTCACATTTTCAATAGGATTTCTTTTTAATTTAATTAATTTTTTAATGTTTTTGTTATAGCCTGCAACTAAAAGGGTTAATACTTCTGAATATCACATATCTGTATCACAAGAAGTGTTGTAAATGCCTCCTTGTCCTGCAGAGTAAAATGGGAGCACTCTTCAAGCCCATGTTGCCTCTCACCCACTTACATGATCAAGAGTCATCAATCAAGATCAGCAAGCCACCACCACATCCATACCCTGATGCAGCACCACAACCCTCACCCTCACCCTCAGCCCCTCTCTTGACTAACGGGGAGGCAGTGTAAGTATCTCAAACACTGTCAAAATTACAGCGTTCTTGGTTTAGAACATGGTAAAAGTGTTAAAGTGTACCGTGACTTAACCCAGTGGATGACTATGGGTTTTCTCATTAGTTGTTTCTTTCCTAGTATTTTTGGTAAGTGTAATTTTAGATTATGTTAAGTGGGTTTCAATTCTGACTAAAAGAAGAAGAGCATAAAAAAGGGTTGAATTTGTATGTGTTTGTGTGACCACAGTCTAAGCCAGAGCAGTGCCATGAAAAAGTCTCCTTCAGAAGACTCTCAGGAAGGCATGCAGCAGAGGAGCAGGAATGCTGTTCAGCGGGGACATTCGGAAGACATGCCAAATTCAACTCAGGTACTGCAGTCTGGCACAAGCTTCTATAAAATCAGTCAACTCAAAACTGTTAAACCTCAAAGAATCTAGTTTCACAAGCCAGACCTCTGGCAGTCTCTACAAAATCTAGTATGGTTTGGCCAGCACTGCAGAGTCTGGTGAGTAGACCTGTGTTGTAATTGGTGAGGACATTGCATCATTTTCAGGCCTAATGAGAACCCTTTAGACCTGAGAGAAGTGAAACTCCTAGACTTGCAGCATTTGTTTATTATGTACACAAGCTCATCACACATTGTCTCTTTGTCATACCATAGTGCGTGTAAATATCTCTGTGCTGCATGTGTTGTGATACATGTATATCTATGTGTGTCTGTATATGTTTGTTTGTGCTATGTGGGTCTTGCAGGAATTAGTAGAGATGACGGATATGGAGAATGATTCGGATGTAGGGGGCTTCTCCACACTGGAGGGCCACGGGAGGGCAGCCTCAATGCCCAGACTTAGTGCAGGCTGCCAGGTAAGCCACTGATGCGTCTCATTCTCATTTGTCACTCAGCTGGTCATGTGACTGGTGGCATCAGTTCAAACATAGGTGGTTACAGCAGGTTTTCTGAAGAGAAGCAGAAGGCGGTCAGGATAGTTGAAATGGATCTATGACAGGTAAAAGAGAAAATACATGATAGTATCAAGGGTTTTAATCTGCCATGATTTTTTAATTACTTGGATAGCATGGATGAGTGGTTGGATTACATTGGATCAGTTGGATGGACGGATCAGTTGGATGGATGGGTGGATGGATGGGTGGATGGATGGATGGGTGGGTGGGTGGATGGACGGATGTATGGATGGATGGATAGATAGACATAGACAGACAGACACACACACACATAGATAGATAGATAGATAGATAAGTAAATGGATGGGTGAGTGGATGGATGGATGGATGGATGGATAAATGGATGGATGGATGAAAAAATGTAGAAGAAAAAGAGTGGAGTAGTAAATTAATTAAAGTGTAAAATCAGCTGAAAGTGCCCCTCGCATAAAACACACTTCATACTTCAGATTCTGTGTCTGTTTCACTGGAACTTCTATAAAGAACTATTTTCATCTATTCTATTTTGTTATGTTGTCTTTGCTTTCTGCTTGTTTACTTATCAAGGAAGTACGATCATTTTTAAAAATGAGTATTTATCAATTCATTTGGTTAACTACTACGTAATTTCGTACTTTCTCATTTTTATTAATTCATTTTTTTTTGTTGCTGTCCTTTCAGCTTTCTTCTACTCTTTCATCCATAGCACATGTAATGTAAGGTCTGGAACCTGAAAGCTTGTGATGATTACTGTGTTCTGAGACACCCTTTAAACTGCTGGAAATTGAAAATCACAAAACTGTGCAGTAATCTGGCCCTCCAGAATGTTTTGCCTATCACTGCCCTTCCTGTTGTCTAATGTTTGTCTGGTCATTTTGCTCTTGTATGATATTGTATTGTGTATTGTCTTGCCTGTGTCTGTCTTTTCTTGTCTGTCCTTGTCTTTATGTGTCTCACTCTTCTGTTTGTCCATCTCCCCTCGCCAGTGTCCTCTGCACACCTCTCCTTTTATTCTTCTTCTATCTCTCTATCTCGTAGTTTAATCTCTTACTCAAACTCTGACTCCATTTGTGCCTGGTCACTACACCTGGTCATGGTTATGCTGATAATTATGTGAATGCATTATTATTTGGTTACTTTTAGTCATTTTAGTCCATGGCAACATGTGTTATGACTATAAATTTTCAGTCTTAAGAAACATTTTTATGTGGATAGTTCCTATCTTTCTTTTCTGTCTTCATATTCTGATCCTGTCCATCACTCAATAATCACCTCATCATTTCTTCTTTCTGCTTTGCCTCAGTGCCAACTCGCTCTGTCTGTACCTTTTCCAATACTCCTCTGCTCCATCTGTTTTGTCATTCACTCCCCTGCTCTGATGCTCTGTTTGTGTGCATGTGCGTGCGTGTGTGTGTGTGTGTATGTATGTGTTGTCTGTGTATGTGCCCCTGCTCTCCTCACCTGTGTGTCCTCTTCCTGTCCCACAGCGGAGCCACTTACGCCACACCACCGGGACGTACCTAGCAGTATGTACAACTGTTCACACCCCCCTCTCTTTCTCTCTCTCTCTATCTCTCTATCTCTCTCTCTGTCTCTATCTCTCTATCTCTCTTTCTCTCTCTCTCTGTCTCTCTCTCTGTCTCTCTCTCTCTATCTCTCTCTCTCTCTCTCTCTTTCTCTCTCTCTCTCTCTCTCTCTGTCTTT
>JBBPCY010000023.1:11707172-11737172 GCA_037974405.1 Brachyalestes nurse | reverse complement strand
AGTTTCTTTCCATCTCTCTCTCTCCCTCTCTTTTTCCCTCTTTCTTTCTCTTTGTATACATTTTATCATCAGTTTATCACAATAAAAATAAGGCACTAATGTAAAATAGCGTCTTTGTCATGGTGCTCAGTTGGTAAGCCAAATTGAAAAGTAAAAAAAGTTGACGTGTTTGTATTAGACATTACTATGTTATTATAGTTTAATTATTATATGGCATGTTATTTTAAAAAAATATATTATATAATATATAATGTAAAAATCTGCTGAAGGTATTTTAATAATTCTGTCATTTTGTAAAAGCAATAAGCTACTTAATGCTTTAGGTTGTGCCAAGTAACACCCTTGACCATTATGCTTTTCTCAACCTGTGTCATGACATGTGCTGCATTGTATCACAGGCCACAAGCTCCGCTAAGGGCACCACAGTGGTCTTTACCTCAGGCGCCAGTACATTGTCCCGTGGTCGCCGGCAGCTGCCCCAGACCCCCCTTACCCCAAGGCCTGCGGTTGCCTTTAAGACAGCCAACTCCTCCCCAGTGCAGTTAAGCTCCACCCGCTCATCTGGCCCGGGACTCACCTGCCTCAGCCGTGGCCAGTCAGAGCATGACACCCTGCTTATCGGTGACACTCAACGTCACGCCCCTGTGCCCGTCACTCGCATCAGCTCTGACCCCAGTCTGAGCCTCCTGCAGAGAGACCCCCAACTATCAGAGGCAGAAGACTTTCAGGATGCACTGAGCACGTATGGTTCAGGTCGTTCGCCCAGGATGGAGGCCTCAGTCCCTCTTCACACAGCCACCGGGGTGGGCCAGCAGAGCCGCAGTGGCGTCCCCAATGGATACCATTTCACTTTAGGAGTGAGTGCAGCCCCGGGGTCCAGTACAAGGGTCTCCCCAAGCTACCAGGAGACAGAAAACGATGACTGGTGCTAGCATGATGATGAACAGAGTCTGTCTCAAAGCTGAATCTATCCAGTGGATGAGTTTTATCATCTTCGCCCCAGGATGGCAGTGCACAGCTCATACCTGTGTACTAATGTGAAGCTAAAGTAAAAAAAAATGGAGGGAATGTCATATATACAAGTTATTTTTCATTTGTTGATTATCCAACCAGGCCAGTGTGTTTAAAACATGGCATTCTCTGATTTTGTGTAATAGCTGGTTCTCTGATCACAGGTATTGATAACAGTGCCATGGTGCATTTGTTAACCCAAAATGAGCTCAACCTGCCACTGAAGAGGAGAAAAATAGTTTAGTTATGACCGCAGTGCTACCAAATGCTACAACACTGCCCTCCGGCCTCCAGAATCATTGTAACAGGGCTACACTCCACAGGGAGCAAAATGTTGGTCATCACAAATGTTTATCGAGATGGTGAGGAGCCAGGATGCAGTATCTGAATGATATTATATGAACCTGGATCTTACAACTCTTTTGTCCCCAAAGGGTGGAAAGTGTTTTTAAGAGTGATACTGCTCTGAGGACGTCCTTCTAAATGTTTGTCATGCTGCTGTTTTATGTCTCTTCTCGAGTGAGTGGCACAGAGGAACTTCTCCCACTAACTAAAAAAGGCCAAATTGTAAGTAGTTTTATAGCAGACAGCAGTAGACTGAATATCTTTTCACAGTGTCCTTTTTTGTACCTTGTACATGATGAGTGTAGCTGGGCATCCTGTAAAATCTACTCTTTTTTACTGTATTACGCTCAAGTGGTAAATTACCAAGTGCCTAACCTTTGAGATTTATTGCTGTATGGTTATGATGTATGTTAAAACATTATAACCTAAGAGAGGCAAATACTAGATACTGTACACTGTAGGTAGATGTCACTGATATTCGTTCCTTATGTGTACCATAGCATGTTATGAAGATGAAGATTATGACGTTGCACAAAACAGAGAATATAAAGTGAGATTTTAATGGAGTAGTTTAAGTGGACATCAGTGTGAAATTATTTGCAACACATGAGCAAGTTTTCAGAGTATTTATGAAATGATATAGAGAGTTAATGATGTAGCTTCAGAGAGGTACGGTAATGAACTAGAGACCTAATGAAATGCCATTGAAATTATTTTCAGGAAGTCTGATCGATATGCATGTTATGGGGTTGTACACTTGGTTGTTGGTGTTGTTGTAAAATTACAGCCTGTGGTGTACCTTTTTTTCTCTTTTTTTATGTGCCAAAGAGTACATGGTGAGCTCTTGCCTTTCTAGTGTTAGAAATAATGAATTAGATGCCGTTAAGACACTAAATGCTTTTTGTGATTTCCTCTTCCTGAAAGCATCACACAATTCACAGAAAGAACAGAACATGTCACACTGTCTTTTGTTTTCAGCTGTTTAAAAACAGGGCAAATATTAATTTAGTTCTTAAAGTGGCATATTGAAAACCTGATAAACATTCATAAGGTCAGCACATTTAGATATCAAAATGGTTATAAACACTTTTTAGTGAAAAGGGGAAGATGTGCGTCTTTGGTAATTTACCCATGTTTTCTTGGTTTGATAGCTTCTAAACACCTTGATGCTGTCTTACGAGACAAAGTATGTTTATTTGTGACATGGGTGGTATTTCTTGGGTAAAGCTTGCTGTTACAGGGTTGAGCTGACTGTTGAGAAAAAATACAGCAGGGCTATGCAACAAGACGACACTTTATAATTGCTCCTCATTCTCTGTAGCTTTACTTCCTGGACTCTGCAAATCCAGGCTTTAGCACGAGTGGGACCAAGACAGGTTTTTTTTGGGGGGGTTTTTTCAGTTCATACATCCAGAGATGGTAATGGCCAGTATAGTATTTAATGCATGGCGCATTTTACACTGCTGACCTGTTAGCCAGAGCAGGACATTGCTTGAGCAGGGAAACCTTATGCCATGTTCCTGCCCTCCAAAATGGAATCAGAATATGTTATTTGAATCAGTAAAGTCCGTAGACTGTTTTTAACCCAACAAGGAGCTGAGGATTAACTGAGAGCCTCAGTATTAGATTTTTACAGTATTTGACCTCACAGTGATCTGCCTTGCCCACTTGCCCCCTCTTCTTCCTTTTTTTGAAGGTGAGATGAGAATTGTGCACCCAGTAGATGTGACTTTCCCAGACCACCCTTTCTGTAAAGAAAATAGTTATTATAGAAAACTTTCTGACAGGTGCCAAATTTAACACAGCACCACTTTTGTCTCCTCATGCTGTACCTTGTCCAGTTTAACTGTGGCCTATCTCTTTGAACATTGTCATGTTTGCATGTTATGACGACATATGTGCATTTTTTTGCTTTTTTTTTCCTATGAGGGGTTCATTTGTATTTTTATGTGATCTTTAATAAAAACCACATGTTTGTGGGAGTAAATTAAAAAAACCTGAGTTTAAAATTTTGTTGTAAAAGAGGTGAACAAAAAAAATACCTTCATGCCACAGAAGCATGGGACTAACATTGCAGATCAACCATCTCCACTGTTCACTGACTGTCTGTTTCACTACCATTCATTACTATTTTGTATTGTTGAAATGATAAATATATAAAAATAAAATTTAAGAAGTTATTATTTTGTTGTTATATTTCCAGCACTGTTGTTTCTCTCACTGTTATAACACAGGTTTAAAATGTCTTTGTGCAGAGGGTGTCTCCTAAATTAAATTTAAACTCTTTATACAGATTTATACAGGTTTATACAGATTTGTTTTGGAATTCCAAAAATACAAAGCTTTCCAACATTGTGTTTTGAGGTCTATTACTGAAGCATTTAAACAATGCAGGAGAACTCTTATTGTATAGTCTGGGACCATTGATTATCGAGGTGGGTGGCCGTTAGTACCGGTACAGCTTTGAATATATTTCTGTCTATTCTCAAATAATACAGATTTAAGATTGCATGTTTGCGATGAATTTGTTTTTGGTAATTTTTCATTTTACTTATTTCCATTAAGTCCCTGGTTTTTATTCTCTTGGATCAGTACCTTCCCCGCCTTAGTGTTCACACTATGTTTTAGACTAGAAGAATCCCAGAAAAGATAAGAACAGTAATGACAAACTTTAGTTCCTAGACCGATACCTTCTGATGCCAGGTAGTCACAAACCTCTAGAGAACTTTTGTCAACTTTTGTTGTTTATTAGCTTGATCTTACAATAAAACTGAAAATGAGAGAAATCTTAAGCAAATGAAACAAAAATGCATGTAAAAAATACATGTAAGAAACAAGTAAAGGCCCTGTGTCAAGGAAAACCAAATGTCCTTTGCATTTTTGTAATGAAAGAGTTTAATTATTCATAATTAAAATGAGTAATAATTAGTAATAAGTCATGAACACTGTTCGCTCCCCAGCCCCTATGCTGACACTGAGCTGTAAAACGAGCCTCTTCTAAATTCACTCTATTGTGACCCAGAAACATCGGATATGGGTTTGAATTGTCAGCCATCCACACTTGGTAAGTCTAGTCCAGTAGGGGCTACACCACTCCATCTCCTTTAACACCTGATTTAGCTCATCTTATCATCACCAGTGATGAAGTCTGTAGAGCTCTGTGGGTATCTGGACACTGTAAATGAACAGAGCACGGTGTTTTTGTTGGTAGGGTGGGGAAGTCCTGCGGATCGGCTTGTGATTGGTCAGAAGGGAATACGTGGGCGGAGTCAGGCACGGTGGTTAAAAGTGTTATTTATGGGGTTTCACCACCTGTATTTGAACAAGTCCCTCCCACCTTCTCTGGGGTTGGTTAGTAGTCTTCTCCCCTGCATTAGAAGTAGGAGCCACTATCCAATCACTGAGGGACACTGTAGGGCTCGACAAGAACCGGGCGTGAAAGAGAGAAGGTGGCTTTAACTAGCTTAAACGAGAGCCCGTCTGGTAAATCTAAAAGGAAACGCAGCAACGGTTAAACCAAGAAGCAAGATGTCTTTTACTTAAAGGCAGTTTGGAAGATGCACCACAAGCTTCACATTACTGTTATACGGAGATCCATGCAGGCAAAAGACTCGACTGAGCTGCGAGAACAGTTTACATAAAAAAGTGATAACGCTTCTCGTTTTCGCAACGTGAGTCCTGAACACCGGCAGTATGCCTTTTAAAAGCATCCTGGCATCGCTGCTGGTCTTCACCTTCCTAAAAAGTGCGAGTTCAAGTCCAACTGGAGTCCAGACAAGTGATGTGGGCGACATGGAGCTCGGCTCAGGGATGCTGCAAACAGGTAAGGAGATGCTTGCACGTTGTAACTCACCTGTGTGTCTTACAGCTAATGTATGTGAATGTGTGCAGTCACCCATGTATGTGTTTTATCACTGATGTACATTTTTAATACCAGATTCATTAAAGTAATAAGGCATGGATATTTGAGTGATATTTGAGAATAAGAACAGGAAGGTACTAATTGACACATTTGAACAATTTTAATAATAACTAATATTTGTGGCTTATACTTGGTATATGAGTAGTAATAACTGGGTAATATTTGAGTAAATTATATGTGCAGGTAATAACTGATGTATGCAATAACAGGTATATATGAGTAATAACAGATTTATATTGGTAGTATTTCATATACCTTAGTAATATTAAGTTTGTTGGTAATAATTGGTGTATGTAGTAACCGGTTTATGTGGGTAATAACAGATTAATATTGGTAGTATTTGATATATGTGGGTAGTATTTGAAATTTGGATAGGTAAGAGCTGATGTATGTATGTAATAGTGATGAGAGTAATAATTGGTTTATTTGGGTAATAACTAATATATGTTGGTAATAACTGATGTATATCAGCACTAAATTATACGTATGGTTAATAACTGGGTAATAACAGACATATTTGAAATATTTGCTGTATGTAGGTAATAACTGATATATGAGAGAAATAACTGTTATATATAGGTAATAGTTGTGGTATGTGGGTATAGTTTACATAATCAATATAATGAAGAGTCAATAAGTCAAATCTACAGAAATGTGCTTCTGCCCAGTTCAGTTTTTTTTAGAGAAATTAGCATTCTTAGTGTTAATGTTTGGGAAGGCCACATGGAGCCACTGAAACATCTTGTAGTAGATAAACAGGTGCAACTGTTTAGGTATATAATGCACTATTGTCTGAACCTGTCTGTTTCAGTTGCACTACGTAGCCTCTCTGTTATCTGAAGATGCTCATTATCAGCTGCACCTTTATTTAATCTTTGCTTAACAAGTGTACACTGTGTGGTAAGCAAGGAGTGATGATTGTGTCAAAGCATTTGAGCACTCGTTTTCAGAGGCTGGAACACATTATACAGATTTGAGACAGATGCTGGTGGAGTTTTGCTCCAGAGTCGTTTGTCAGACCTGTTGGGTAATGATATCACCTCGAGAAACACATGGGTCATGGCACACTAGGTCTTTAAAATCATCTTCACCCAAAGGGGATTATGTAAAGACGTCATGGTCTCTATTATCATGTTAATTTTCTTTTACATAACTGTAATGAAACAATCACGTGTAAATCATGTTTTAAATTCATATCATATCATATAATTTTTATATTTATATCATTGCATATTTGATATACATCAATAGAAATCATATTTTGTTATGATATGCAGTTCATTCATTACATTACATTACATTACATTAATTATTATTAACCTTACCATTGAAACTGTAACTATTTCAAGTCTAGAAAATGCCTTGGGAATGTTGGCATTAAGCTCTCTATGGCTTTGTCAACAAATGCAGCAAATTTATCAGCTGTTATATTTACACACATCTGCACACAACCTGTGCCATTTAAGTAAAGTCCTGTACCACACTCTTATTTTTCATGCTTGCAGTTACAGTTTACTGAAAAGAAGACAGACACTGTGGAAATGTCCAACCTGTTGTGCACTATCCCATCTGGCAAAAAAATTAACTTTTATTGACCTCAATAAGAGACTTTTTTTTATTTTTACCTCATTCTCTCTTTTGTTTGTTTTAATTAACTTACCTAACTCCCCAAAATAGTTCCCCATAAGGTGTAACTGAAGTTTATGGGCACAGATTTTATGGTCCGATTGAAAGACGAATCCTGAGGCTGACTAATTAAATCCAGATTACCCTTCATCGCTGAGAGTTTCCACATCCTCTGAGACAGTGTTTGATAGCATGGCATGAAAAGCCATTCTAAAACACAGCATATTCTCACTTAGTTAATCTGTGCAATTATGTAATAGTCCTCCAGGTACTCGTAGAATCAAAGCTTGTCTTTGTGAGGTAGGTACTTCATTTTTATTACTGTTATGCCTCTGCAATAAAACTGGCCAGGCTCACTTGCATGCTCATTTTTAAGTAAAATATGACGATGAAGTGATGAAGAATGAGTGTGTGGGTTCAAGGAATTCTGGTCATAGCCTTTCACACATCATATTTTACTGAAGGCACAGTAACATAAGCTTTGAAGGCTGTGATGTCATACTACAGCTTAAATCACTCAGTGGAGTGGTTATTGTTGATTACAGCAAGACCTTTGTTGCTCTGACAGCATGTTTTTGATTATGTCTATTCCTTATGTTCATTTTGATGGTTTAAATCTGTTTTAGGCATCTTTCAGCATTTCATCTGAATTCAAGGGTGTCAAAAGGAAGTTTGCCCCCATCCCATTGTGTTGGCATTGCTTTTGTACTGAGATTATTCAATTTGTGTGTGTTGTATAAGTTTTATAAGAGCCCAAGTTGAACATAGTACATTGATATTTAAATGAGTAAAGTGGCCCTTATAGTCACACATGAACACACCACAGCACTGCACACAGTGTGAACAGTGTAACATTTGTTCTCTGATTTTAACCCATTTAACCCATTCTTTAATTTAATCCAAGTAAAGCAACTGGCAGCCAAGAATGCAGCGTCTGTGTAGCAGTGTGTGGGGACGGTACCTTTCTTCTGGAGTGCCACTTCAGGGGTGCCACTGGGATTTAAACCCACGGCCTTACCACTGTTCCAACTCCCTAACCTCTGTTAAAGTTTCAAAACATACCATTTACTCCTCAGCCCATCCAGTCCATAAACTGAAACTGAGCTCCAAGCAGCTCACAGAGCCCCACAGAAATTATTACATCTACATGTACTTGTCTTTACAGCCTATAGCAGTTGGGCCCTGCCCTGACTAGACCTATGACTGTTTTTGGTCCATAACAAATATAGGAAATTAACCCTTTAAAATAATGAAGGCTTTTGTGATCTTCCTATCTATCCTTCAAAGTATGGGAAAAATTAATAATGAATGAAATGATAAAAATAGTCAAATCTGGTTACTTAAATGTACACAAAAATGTATTTTTAAATGTTTTCACTCTGTTAAAAAGAGATTCAAACTGAATATCTACATTCTGAATAATTAAAAACATACTTAGAGTGAGTAAACATATGTATCAGCCTAATGTTACTTCAATTCTCTGGTCTTTCCATACACTAGATGGAGTGGATTCTTTTCCTTGATGTTTTATCAGTCTGCGTGCTCCCTGAGCTCATTTATCTGATAGAGTTGGACAGCATTTAAACCCTTATGAGACAGGATGAGCACAAGACCTGCTCAGACTAATTTACAAAACAGTGCTTGGCATTTTAAAAATAATCAAGTCTTCAGTTTTCCCTGGAACATAAGAGACTACTACTGAGATTACTGTTACCGAACAAATGTTACTTTAAAAGTTTTTTCAAATAATACTGACCAGACTACCAGGAATGATTGATGGTTTAACGGTGTTGGTTTTATACTTCCTGTGACTTCTTTTATTCAAATCTAAAAAAACCCCAAAATCTCAATTTAGAAGGAGATCAAAACCACCTCATTCTCCCCACAAAACACATGATTGTCATATGCTGGCTATTAGGGAACAATAGAAGCCAAAAATATCATTAGCATTTTTGTCTAGCTCATAAATGACTATGCATTTGAAATGTAACTGTGGTTGTAAAATCAAAACACATGTTTATTGACATGCAAACTAATTTAATGGAGGATTTTCTAATACAACAGCCAGGACTTGTGTGAGAGTTCTGTATTATAAAGGCCCTGGATATTTTGTGACTTATGTCTGAATATTAATATGTTGTATTTGGCTTTGTTCTTCAAAGGAAAGTAATATGCATCAGTACTCTTTTATGTTGCTTTTTATTCTGTTTTTATTATTTGAATCAAAATTGGATTATATTGTGTCAATGTACTAATTTAGACCAGATCCGGAGCATCTATTGAATAATGCAAACAATCTGTACTGTGTTGCAGATTTGGTCTTACATAAAAAGTATTATACTTTTATTTGATTATCTCATAACTAAATTTTTGATGTTGTAACTTAAAAGAGCTGCAGTGGCCAAATGTATGTCCAGTTTGGTTCAAACAATGTCATCTGATTTAATAAGATGGTTGTGTTCGAGGGTGAGGTTTTAGTTCTCTCTATTTTAGCAGAAGTTATGATTTTATCACTTGTATGTTGCAGAACCCCCTCCGTCTGCCTGATCTCTGCTTCATGTGGTCAGGTGTGTTTTGTGTCCAGATTACTCCAAATCCAAGCCTAGCAATGTGGTTCCCTCTCCATAAGTCTCTATTTTAACTCCATTTCATCAGTGAACTCAAGTCGTTGAATGGAATGGTTAATTTAAAATGAAGTATGATAAAAGGAGTGGGCCTGGTTTCTCCAGATTATTGTCCCATGTATTAAAAGAGCTCACCATTAATATCTGTCTCCTGAAATTTGACAGTGGTTTATTTGAACTCACAGTAGTTTATTTGAAATCAATTAACAACTCATTCAAGACTTGAGATCCGCATTTAGTGCAAGAGGGAAAGTGTAAATGCTAACAAATGTATTGTGATTTGAATTTGTTCAAAAGTTATTGTTACACTTTAAACCCACCTTCTAGCTATCGCTCCCCCAGACACACCTTGCTGATTAACTGGGAGGGTAAAGGATAGCACATGCTTCCTTTGATTCACATGAAGCACAACCGCATCTTCTTAAACTGCCACTAACACAACATATATTGAACACTTAGGACATATTTAGACTTGGCCTAGTTGCCGTGTACCATGCCGGAGCACAATTGTACCATAGACCAGTCATCCCTTTGCTGCCATGTTTATTAGATGTTAAGTGGGACATTCACATTTAAGTTCCATGCACTGTTAGCAGTCACACTAGATGTGTACCATGCCCAAGTTCAACTGAACTATGTCTGGGCCCACCTCCTCAAACATGCTTGAGCTCTGTTCAGCATACTGTGCTCTGATACAGTATAGAGCAATCACACTAGTCAAATGAACTGGGCAGGGAAAAGAAAGAGCCATCCTGTCCACCCAGAGAGAGCAAGGCCAGTTATTTACATTTACCAGACACTTTTATCCAAAGCAACTTCCATTCCCTAACTACAGGAGGCAGTCTCCCCAGAGCAACTTGGGGTTAAGGGTCTTGCTCAGGAACCCAGTGGTGATGTGCTGAAGGTAGGATTCGAACCCATGACCTCTTGGTACAGAGGCAAGTATCATACCCACTAGACCACCACCACCCCATGGTCTCTTGGCCTTCTGCTATGGGTGGCTGTGATATCATCAGGGAGCAGACTCTTGATACGATTAATGCTTGGTCAATTTGCTTTAATCGGAAGCCCAATAAAAGCATTGTTAAAGTTTCAAATTGTGTCACTCCCTCTCCTGTCCTTACAGTCCATATATGGAAACTAACCTGCAAAAACAGCCCATTCTGACTTCCTTGTTTTAGTAGTGTGATGAAAACCCGACTGATTTACATTTCTCACCATGATCAGCCAACAGCACTTTAACTCTGCCCATTCACACTGAACTTATAAGGAGTGTATCAGCTCAGACTGCCTTTTGTATGAGGCACAATATAGTGCAGCCAATCAGTCAAGAAACTCGGATGGACATTAAAGACTGTTTTATTCTTGTGAAATCACCTTTACAATGTTTGTTCTTTAGGAGACAAAATCTGTGCTGTATGGTAATTTTGTACATTTGAAAAGAAAGCTGTAAAGGTTGAATGATGACTTGATTTCTGAGAGTACAGAAAACTTTTTTCTTTGGTGGTAAAGTCCTGCTCCCTGCTCTGAACTGCTGAAAGTGGTACAGATGGCTTTAGTTCAGTGGAAAGGGGCAGCTTTCTAATTTGATACTGTGAAACACTTGTTGGTGCTTGTCTCCAGCACGATTGTAATTCCAAACATTATGCCAGCAACCATGGTAATGTGATGAAGAAACAAATACCACGAGTAAAAACACCTGCAGACTCTGGTCATGTCTGCGCCTTTGATAATTAGGTGTTAGTCTCAGTGATGTGCTCTTAACCTCCCTTATGCTCGTAATACAGTCTTATGTACAGCCTTCATTTTCTTGCGTTGTTTCCCTCCATCAGCTCTTTAGCTTTGGTGTTTATTTCAGTGCACCCAGTTTCATTTATACACAGGATTTAAACTAGGTTTGGGGTTTTTCTTATCTGCACATGGAGATTAGGCCCAATACTGTAATTTGATGGAAGTCTCCTATAGCTACATACACTGCCTCCTCTATTTTAAATCCTGTAGTCATATGCAAGTTACAGTAGTTTGGGCACCATTGGTCAAATTACATGTTTTATTGTTTGTCCTCTGTAGAGAACACACTTCTGTCTATTTTAATACACAGTTACTGTTGATTTGCTGAATTTTACATATATTTATCATTACTCCATATAACACATAGATCAGACAACAGTGTTCCTGCATTTTTGCGACCCTATGAAATAAGTAGCCTGCTAGAAAATAAGAAATTAATTCCTGATGGGAAGTTTAAGTAAGGGAATTTTAGAGGGGAGTCAGGGCAGGCTTGCAATAGACCTGGTTTTAATAACACACTCTGACCTTACTTGGCACATGCTGCATAAGGAAACCTCAAAGCTATCATGTTATTGTAATTCATCTTCAAAAAAAAGCATGTGTAGCAGCTGTGACCCGAGTAATGATTGCATCACTGCTGCTTGTATTCCACTCAGAAATACAGGGCAAATGACATCATGTTATTTTGAGGTATAGACACACATTCCTGAACTATTCACGGTCCACAATGCAACCTGTTTCTTCTGGAGCACACTCAGTACTATTGACCTGTATGGTCTTACACTACTCTACCGGTGGCCCATCATCACTTAAAACCATTTTTGGAAAATTAACAGGTCAGAAACAGTCAGAGATGCCATTAATTTTCCTTTTTTTATTGTATCCTGACTATGAGCACATTGTGTAACTGTAAGTGACCTTACACAGTGATATATTACCTTTAATATATTAACATTTCTAATAATAACATTTGGCACAGGTTTGTGTCACAACAGATAACTTTGTCATAACTGCATGAATGGAACTGTTTGAAAGTATATTTTTGCACAGTTTTCTATGATAAATTCATTTTTTAACTGGTTTTCTTGAGATTAATTTATTTTTTACACACTTCGCAAATGCGTATTAACCCTGTAGCTTAATTGAATGCAGTCAAATGGAACGCTTCATTCAGTGATTGTCTTTGTGGACCATTTAGCTGTTAGCAGCTTGCAGTCCAGTTCTGTAGCCTGTTTATGTCTGTGGTCTTATACACAAGTTCTGCTTTGACTACAGTTCACAACATGCATTGAAAATACATTTTTTGTTTGTTCTGAGAATCTGAATAGCTGTAAGATTTATGTTCACAATCATACAACAAATGATAATACTTAACAATTAGCCTGGTGTTTTGGACATCCATCTGTCAGTATGCATAAGGTATGTTAAGTGACACAGACTAAACATACCCCTTCAACTTATCATCTCAGTAAAACGCTATGCTGTTTCCTCATGTTCACTGGAAAATTAGACAAGTCAAGTCAAGTGGTCTTTCTTTCTCAGTATAACTTGTAAACATTGCAGGAAATGCCATTCTTTAAACCCACAGTGCAACATATAACAAGAGCGCCTCATACAAGACTATATAAAGTTGGATGGATATCAGATCAGCATCCTAATAGAGAAACTAGTGCAAGCAATAGTAAACTTCACCAAAAACTTTGAGTAAAAGTCTCTTAGCAGTAGTAAATAAAATTAAAATCTGTTATAATTAAAAATAAAAATAAAAAATGTGAATTTATGGCCTTTTTATGGTTTTTAGGTATGATTTTGTATTTGAATCAGTTTTTGTGTAAGAGCCACTCATTGTCGCTTTGTGTACTTATGTATCGTCTACCTATAATGTATACTGTTTGCTCAACCCAAATATACCTTTTTGCTTTTGAGCTTACATTCTCTTTGTGTTATTATCTCTTGGATCTTTAGCATCCCCTCTCCTGACTGCTCTTGATTAATGGTGGATTTTCTGTTGGCTAAACTTGTGTAAGCTTTCTGCAGAAGCCAACTCAGCTGTGAAGGCTGGCATTGCAGAGCTGACAGAAGCTTGCCACGGGGCAAACTACCTAAATTTGTTTTCTGTTTTCTCTTTCTTTTCATTCGTGCATGTCTCTTGAATTCTGTCCAGGAACCCTTCTCTGGCTCTGAAATTCCTCGGGTCGCAGCCTCCGTCAGGACATGTTAACTATCCTAAGCTGTTGTTTGCTTTACTCAGATTGATTTGCCTTTAAGAGCCTTCTCTGATCTGTCCATCAATGTCTCAAAAGCCAAGATTTGAGTTTGACAATGCTGCCCTCATGAGTCTTTTTTAAAACCTTTGAAGACGGTTGGGTAAGAGGACAGTTATGACTGTTTTTTACCCTCCGCACACCTTACTCTGTATTTCCTAGTCTGAGACTTTAACCCTGTCTCACGTATTGTCAGTAATGCACTAAGGTATTGGTCCTCACTAAATCTCTAAAGAGAGCCCCCATTCATATCTACGCTGGCCATCCGTATGTGGAATTGGAGCTTTCCGTGTGTTAGTTATATTGTTTATTTATGGATACATTTTGCTGCTTACTGAATCACTTACAAATCAATGAGTAACGATAAGTAAGAGAGAAGTGTGAAGTCTGTTTCTGTTTGTTTTCATGGTCAGGAAAATACTAATCTACAAATGTTTGCCTACAAAAATGCAAAAACAAATCTTGTTACTGCAGGAGCAAATAGCTGCATTTTCATCCTCAGCATTAAAGATCTGTATAGATTTCATACAGTATATGCAGATCTGGCTCACACTGGAGAAAGTTTTGTAGTCTGGTGTTATGATGACAAGGTCAATCTAGTAAAAGTGCCACTGGCTACGTTAAACTGCCTTTATTGTAGCTAGCTAATTAGAATCCTCTACAGTGGCTAGCTAGGTCAATGCGGGGAGGGTATTTAGTATTTTTCCAGTAAATATAATTTTTACTTGTTTCTCTATTATTACCACTTGTTACAGTCAATGAATTTCAGCCTAGTTAGTATATTTATGCATGTAAGGCTTAAATATGGTGTATGGTGTGCATGTATGCAGGAGTGTCTATGAATGTATATTAACCATACATTGTGTTCTTCAAAGATGTTATAACCAAAAAAAAGTCAGTGTTTTTGCTACTTGGTGCACAGTAATACATTTATTTAATGTCAAAGTTTTTTAGTTAAACATGGCCTAATAATAATTGTACACATCTACAGAGTTGTGTTTGCTGGTATCCAAAACTCTTTCGGATGGTGAAATGTTTATTTAGTTTTTTTTTACAAATTATTTTTTACAAACATACTACTTTGTGAAATCTTAAGATCATTGTCAGAACAGTCATTTATGATGTTTCAAAGACAAACTACTAAAATGGAAAAATTAACTTGTTAAAGGCTACACTACATTACATCAGTCTCTTAAATCATTATATCAGTCTTTTATCAGAATGGAGCAAAACAGAGTTTGAAGGGTTTAATTCATATTTACACCAATATCAATCATACATATTTCATTTTTCAATTGTCATTTAGGTTTGTCTTTTATAAAAACCCACCCTCAGATTCCTTCATTCTATGTCCTAAGTATAACTGGAGCACAAGCAAAACAACATCTTGCTAGTTAACAAAACAGTGCTTACCAATGCAGCAGCCTCTTTTTCCAAACCAAATTTTAAGACGTCATACAGCTGCAGTTAACCTATAATCTTTGACATACCTGTTCCGTGATGTCTTTCAAGGCTACAAACAGTGGAAGAGGTAATGTTAATGAGTACACACATAATGTGTTCTCTAAGCACATGTCTTATTTCAGGCTTTTCAGTCAACTTATATCCACAGCACTAACAACAGGCTTTTTGTTGGTCAGACAGCGTTGACAAATGCACTATTGAACCTATGCCTCCTTGAGGCATTGGAATGGTTCCAAATTTTTTAAGTCAGTTTGTTCCCTTCCTATACCTATACCAAAAAATCACAAACCTATTCAGTTAATCTGTTATCAGCATGGTCCCCAGTTGGCATTTTATTGTCCTTTCTACGTTACACTTAAAATAGGTGAGGTTTTATATTATTTCAGTAATTAACTCCATAGTCCAAACATAACATTTCTGTCTAAATGATTCCAGTGTGTATTCTCTTTGGCTTCACCTCAACCTAAATGTTCAGCCATGATGTAATGCTCTTTGTAGGGAGGAAAGTGTAAGAGAAGGGTTGTAAATGGTTGTATGTTATTGCTCCTGACCAGTGCAATGTCCATCACTGGTGCAGGAATGAGGCTGGAGCTCAAACTGAGGTAGCAGCTCACCCTCCATATAGACCTGTCTGTCTTTGGCCATACTTTTGTTTGGTCTCTGAAGAGTAACATTGAAAGCTAACGTCGGAGGTCAACTTTGCAACAGCCTATGAGGCACAAGGTAAACCTAGTAAAAAATTTACAAGTGCTTTTACAAGCAGTTCTGATGTTATTGTGCCCTTTGAATGGCTTCTAACATGACGAGAAGGGCTCTAACGAGACAGGGAAGGCATTTAAGATGAGAACAAAGCAGAGCTGGTCTGGGGTTTAACTGAGCTTTAGCTCTATGAGCCTTTATTAAGCAAACAGAGCATTACTGCTCAAAGAGGGCAGCTGGTATCCATAAAATTCTGTTCCACAATGATTAGCTAATCTTTCTGATTAGGAGTCCTAATTTACAGTACCTAGAGTAATTTAACAGTTCTGTAATGTAGAATGAGGCATGTTATAGTAATCCTGGCTCTTACTAGACATTTTCTTAAGTGAAAGCATATTCAATGTAATACTGTAATAATAACAATAGAGTAATGTTCATAAATCTGAGACCAGACTTTATATAATTTCTACTCAGAACCATTATGTTATTCAGTTTCCTCTGTCTATGGTCTGAAAAACATGCAGAAAACATGTTAATGTTAACATTGTTTTTTTGTTAAATTACAAAGTAAATTAAGAAGTAAGAAAATATATAGGTTAAATAACACTTTTACATTCTTTTGAAAAGCTCACAATGAAATCGTGAGCCATATTGATTGCCTTTGCGGTACATTCGAAGATATTTTATTTTATTAGTATTTATTTAGTTGTGTTTATATATGTATATTTTTATATAATTTATTTATATGATTTATTTCTCATTATAATGTTACACATTTCCTGGGTCAGATAGCAGTAAGATATGCTATTAAAATATATTTTGATTACAGTTCCAAGTAAAAAATTTTAATAGCATATCTTGTATCTTTTATTATCTGTGATAAAAAAGAAATCCAGCATTTTTCTGATGAGACTGCAGCAGTAAGATGATGGAACTACTGCTTTTTAACTGTGTTACCATCGGTCAGTTAATCTTAGCCAGTTAATTCCAGTGGTGTCCGTTCCCCATGTTCTAGCACACTTCATAACGCATGTCTGCTGTCCCAGAGGTCCACTCAGTGCAAAAGCTGTTTTTGTCATCTGATGTAAAACATCCCTGTAACCGGCACTCAGCAGTTGAAGACTGACCGGTGCTGCTCACCATCATCTGCTCACACACACACACATAAGTGCAAAAAAGGCCATAGGGTCAGGAGACTGACTCCATCTGTTTGTACATGCCTGATTCTCAATGCTAATGGAAATTGAGCATTTGTTCTGTATGTGACTCTTTTACAAGTAATTGTGGTCATATTGATTTGTTGCATGGAAGTTACAAGAAATAGCGTCCTTAGTTTTCACGTGACATTATTTCCCAACAGTATTGAGTTAATTCAGTACACCATATTCATATCTACCTTAATTTTCTTCCTATTCAGTGTCCTTCTCTTCTTTCAAAGAAATAACCCACAAAATTATAACATTCCTGCAGCCAGTCTGTGACTGCCAGCGCAAATATCTTAGACTTTGTCGTGCTTTGAAATGTTAACTTCATCTTTTACTCATGGCTAAGAATCCAACATATGTTTGGTATTCAATCCACATCATGAAATATACACTAAAACATCACAAGAGTCCAGATTCTGATGCTTAAAAGGCTAAAATAATTCATACTTAACACTGATTTCACAAAATTCTCACATTATTCGTCAGTCATGTTCAGTGGAGGTCTTAAGGAAAATATCTTTTGGCAAGTGTCATCACTGATTATCCATGATTAAGGGCAGCAACGGTTTTCAATTAATTGTGTTACATGAGGAAATGACCTGAAATGGTGAATTTGTTTTATGAGGCCATTGTTGGTGCTTGATGATCCAGATGGCGATTGCTCCTTATGTGTGTGTTGAAGCAGGCTGTGAAGGAGGCCACCCCAGTGTTTGGAAAAATGCATCTTTGATGCTCTGCATCCTCAGCCTCCTGTAGCACACGTCTGTTAGAGCAATAAAGGATATCACTTTCATGTCAGATGGGTGACACACAACATCCAAAATTTAGAAGCCAATGTACACTTCCTGCCATAGGAGATTTCCAGCACTGCCCATAATCGCTGAACGCCACTCATCATCAAGCTTTACTACATTTTATTAAACACAATGAGATCAGAAAAAACAACAGTAGTGTTTGAAATTTACATTGTGAAAGTGGGAAACTTGCGATTGTATAAACAGGCTGACAACTGGGAGGCCAACAAAACTTTGAGGTCTAAAAACACATCAAATGTATATGGAACTCAACTGAGGTCAAAGCACACCCTGTCTGCATGCATGGTCTGCAATATTTAGGCTATCTATCCCACACATTTTCTGGCTAGTTAGACCCTTACATTTTCAGTTAAGGTTAGGTCATTAAAAGTAATTATATTCTGGCAAAATTGGTCATGATAAGTCAGACTGAATTTTAATAGGATAGTTGGGAACAGCAAGAGAAAATAGAATAACATGAATAGGAGAAATATAAATGACCCTTTCTCATGAACTTAACCTTTATATGGAGGTAACTGGAAATGCATTTGAAAGAGACTATGGACAGCTGATACAGGAAAAACCTGGTGACAACCTTACAACTGAGTTGCAGTTTTGTAAGATAGTTTTGCCGTTCACCGGAGTCAAACTGTATATAACATCATGCGCTGAACTGCTTTCTCTAAGTTAAGTGGTTGGATGCATTTTGCTCAGCTAGTTATCTGAAAGAAAACTTGGGGTGGTGACTCAGATTTCAGGGGTACCCAGTTCCATTCTGGCCATCCTGTTGGCTTTGCCTGTGTGTGAACCACAATCAGTCTAATATTTTACATTAGAAAAAGATACATGAAAAAGATGCAACTTTCCTTTATGTAGTTATAGTGTTTTCAAAAGGCAAGTGGCCAAACAGAGATACTTAAACTGCCTTTTAGACATTTATTAAAGAGAAAGAGATATTCTTTGAAGATGCATAGCTCCAAAACAGTTGTTAAAAAAGGAGAACAAACTAGTCCTGAGAAGGGAGGTGAGTGGTGTGCAGTGTTGGGCAAGTTACTTTAAAAAAGTAATTAAACTACTGATTACTGATTACTCCCTATAAAAGTAATCAAATTACTAATGTGATTATTTCAAAAGTAATTAGTTACATTACTAGTTAGATTACTAGTTACTTCCCGACCCTCTAAAGAAACTCTTAAATCAGCTCAAACACACTTTATTATTAAGTGTTACAAACCTATGACAACTCACATAAT
The DNA here is from genome assembly GCA_037974405.1 of Brachyalestes nurse. NCBI lineage: Eukaryota > Metazoa > Chordata > Actinopteri > Characiformes > Alestidae > Brachyalestes > Brachyalestes nurse. Next base: position 11,718,174 of record JBBPCY010000023.1, on the reverse strand, counting down.
GTTCTTGCCTTTAACCGAGATGAATTTAAAGTAAAGGCTATATTTCCAGCTACGGAGCACGAACTTCTGACTCTCCGTGCGCTGTTTATTTTCGTTTGAGCTGGTGTCGCACACAGGTCTCCCGTAAATAACGTCACTTAGTAACGCGTTACTGCCCAACACTCCTTCTGTGTATGTGTGCATGCATGGCTGTTTGTGAACTATGAAGGGGTATCTCGGGGTGTGTGTGGCTATTCTTCGTCACAAAGCTGCCACAGGATGATAAAAACTAGAGAAAGCCCCATTCACAAAACAGAATGAGATACATCACTATGTGTTTAGACCAAAACAATGCCATCATCAGAGCTGCTCTCAGCTTTGAAACTGGGCTGCATGTTATATAAGAAAATATTGTAATTATATTGTTGCATATTGCATTTCTGAAAGCCCTGCAATTGGGGTGGTCAAATATTGCGATTGTAATATTGCATGTTGTGAAAAATGTCTTTAGCCTTTGATTTGACATAAAAATATCAACCTGCCTTATTTTAAACCAAACGATTGTTTGTTGTGTGATTATCTTGATTCATCCTTTCACCCATATAAATGAATATAGAACAACAAGTTCCATATCCCTTCTCCTTCCTCTCTTCTCCTAAGCAGATGAATCTTTTGTCTTTTGTGACATCAGTTCTGGCATGTTCTGTACTGGGATTAGTGAATAAATAAGGAATACAAATATGAATAAATGCTATAATTGGCATATTTTTGGTGATGGCAGGCCTTTTTTGTCATGGAGCAAAGATTTTGGCATGGGGGCCTACCTTTTAGAACTTCCAACTAGCAAGAACACTGCTCTGTGAAGATGTTTTAGTACTGATGAATAATTATGTTAAGCACTGGAATGAAGGAACATGTCCAGTCAGTGGTGTTTCTGGCCATTCTGGCACTCTAGACCAGAGGTCCCCAAACACTGGGCCATGGACCGGTATCGTCCGTGAGTCATTTGGTAATGGGTGCACAGAAAGACAGAATAATTTTTTTTATTTATTATCAGAGTCTAAGGGTGCTTTCACATCTGTGGTTCGGTTCATTTGGTGCGGATGAAGGGCAACAAATGATACATTGTAGTATTTTTCTGCCGTTTTGGGTCCTTTTCACACCACACTGATTGCTCTGGTATGAACCAGTTGAAACGAACCAAAATGCAGTCATGTGACAACATCTACATCACTCGTTGGCCAGATGTGCCACTAAACGTATTTCCTAAACTGCTTTTCGATTGGTCAGAATTAACGTGTGGGAAAATTCCAACGGAACTCCCGGAAGTAAACAAAGCGAGGAGACAACATGCCGGTTTTTAGTATGGAGGGGTGACTGCACTGTCTAATTGTATCCCTTTCCCGATTGTTTCTCCTTTCCCGAGCTGCCCGTTTTATTATGTGCATCCCGCACTTGGATGTACTGCTGGTGGAGTTTCTTTGCCTTAACCCTCCACTGTTCTACAGATCTATGAAACCCCCTTTCCCTGAGCTGTTTGCTAAATAATGAAAATATTGTGGTGTTCTTGCGAGTTTTCGAAAGTTGGGACCTAATATGATCATCAGACCAAATTTCGATGAGGCTTCGCACCTCCTCACAATTCCAAGTTTGACCTCGACCCGCCATGGGGCTATGTTGCTAAAGCGCTAACTGTCAACAAATACATCCCCTCATCCCATAATGCACAGCGCAGCTGACTACAGCAACTGGATTTGTCCAAAAAGGCGCAGTACTTTTTGCAGTTGGGTCTGTTCGAATCTGGATCATGTTCTCACCATAAATGAACCGCTCCAGTGTTCGTTTGAAAGCGTACCGAGACCACCTCTTCAAGGAGGTCTCGGTACGCTTTTTTGGTCTGCTTTTAGTGCGCACTCAGGTGCGATTGTTACATTCACACCTGCCCAAACGAACCGCACCAACTAGGAAAACGAACTCTATTGCGATTCAACCAAACTAAATGAGGCATTTGTGAAAACACCCTAAAAGATCTTTTTAATTTTGGAAAAAGTTGCTCATCTTGGTCACGTGAAACAGTACATCAAAAATGGTTGTCACTTCTTGGGGTCTGAAGGGTTTCCTATGCTTAGAAATGCCCCTGCATCCAGTTTCCCTAGCCATGTAAATGCTGCTCATGTTCAGCTTAAGGACTGACCTCATGTTCTCTGATTAGAATAATACACATTGAAGATGTTGAACACAGCAGCCAGTTTTGGAACTGCTTTTGGAACAGAGTGAGATGTGTGTCATCATCACCGTGGCAACAATGGTTCACACTCAGCAGGACGAGCGGGGATGCGGAAACTCCTGCTATGTGCCGTCTGCCTCATCCCCAGAAAGCTTCTCCCAGCAGTCTGCCAGGAAACATTCCCCCCGTTTTCTCCCCTCTGTGTGTCACTAATATCACTGTTTAAGAGCAATGGATCTACAGAGATAGAGAAAGAAAGAGGCCATATGTTTCTGGTGGTTGAGTAGGTCTTCTGATGGAGGTAGGCCCAGTGGGAGTGGACGACGGAATTACTGTTTCCCATTCATTAAGCTCCATTGCTGATGTACATAGAAGAGTAGACAGAGCACCACAGCAAATGTGAAAGAAACTTTTTTAGACCCTTGTTGTAATATTTATCCACATCTCATTTATACTTGGTCACATTTAAACAGTTAAATAGATATCCATCTGCATCAGTGATGCTTTTCATGCAAATCCTTGTGGTTCTCTTTCTCCTGAGATGCTGCCATGTCAGAATTTTTGAGTCATTGGGTGAAGCTTTTTGTTTTGGCAGTTTTGTTTAGGAGAAGTAAAGATAAGGGTTCCCACGGGTCCTTGAAATCCTTGAAAGTTTGTGAATCTGAACAAATAAGTCCAAGGCCCATGGAAAGTTTTTGAAAACAGGCATAAAAAGACACTGTCCTTGAATATTTTTTGGGAACTGAAATGTCATGGATGATGACCGCTGTCAACGTGTTATTTTGCCACCACAAGTTTGTTTGAAATGTATGCCTAATTGTGCGTAGCCGCTTGCAGAGCAAGCACACTATTGTTCTTCTTAAGTTCTTCACGCATTTTTTGGCCCGCTACTCCTCCCAGGGCTTTTGAGATAGAGACACAGTTCCAACGCTGACACGTCGGGACTGATCTTGAATAGCATGCTTGTTCACAGCTTTTTGCTCTGCCTTGTCGTTCGTTTGTTATTCCTGTTTATCCGGTGAAAAAATTCCCATAGCAGGGCTCCAGACAAAATAAAAACCTTAGGAGCCATTGGCTCCGAAACAAAATATTTGGGCGCCAAATCATTTTTTAGGAGCCATAATCTTGTCATGGCACATTTTGTCTCCGATCTTACTTCATGTAAAAAGCGTTAAAACGAAACAAGAAATTACAACATGGACTAAATTGTTGCCAAAGTAAAACACTATTTCTCGTATAGTTAATGTTTATTTTTCGTATATTTTAGAATGTGCTCTGCAACAGGTTGCCAGGTCATACGAATCGTTTCAAACGAAACTTAGTCTGTCAACACTGCTCTCGATACAGATGTGTCGGTCGCGAACAAGTCGGTTCTTTGAGTAAATTTGGGAAAACAAAGAGCCATTTGGGCATAGACACAGAATATTACTAGACTGACCACAAAAGATAACTCACGCATGTTCTGCATGGGGCTGAACGCTCCAAACCAAATCCCAAGAGCCGGTCCGCTCATGCTGCTTTTTAGAATGTTTGGTCGCTATAGTAGGGTGACCAGACATCCTCTTTTTCCCGGGCCACTTTTTGAGACCTGCGAATTTTAGAATCGTCCGGGATTTTGCACTGCCTAAACATTCGTCGGCCCGAGATGCGCATAAAACATATTAACCCCACCCGGACCACGACTGTCAACCCAAGATGCGCATAACCCCCCCGGAAACATGGCTGAACCTCGGTACGTCTCGGCCCCATGCCACAAACAACCTCCCCCCGAACCACGATCGAGCTGGTACAGAAAGTCACGCATAAGATCTACCTCTTCCTTCCCCATCTTTGGGTTTTCTGTAGGAACTGTCTTTAGCCAATCAAAACCATTAGCCATCGGCCAATAGGATTCGCAGGCAGAAATGGCCAATGCCCCACCCCCAAACTGCCAAAAGCTGTCCCTTTTAAACCGCATGCGTAGAAATCTCACTCGAGCAAAAAAGCCTCTCGTCGATAATCTAAGATATCGAGAGGAAAAAAGACATTAGAGAAAGGAAAAATACAGTTTGCACGCAATATTATCACAACTGTGCTCTCGAGTTTCACATTTGTGCTCGCAACTTTAAAATTTACCAGAGCGAAATTTTTGCGGCAAGCTATTTTGCGTGCTGTAGTTTTGGCATTGATGTGACGCCATAGAAACAGAGTAGAACCGAACCGAGCTGGCACCAGTCAATGGAAAACCCCCAATAGCTACAGAAACTATGCAACAAGCTATTGTAAACAAGCTAACGCTAACTAGATAAGTTCTATTTTAATCGCTAATATAGCAAATTCATGGAACGTTACATCGGTAATCAGCATTTTGAATGAGTCTGCATCAACTACATTAAAGTGAATAAAATACCCTACTTACTGGAGTTCAACATTAATTGAGCCACAGTCAGACATCTGACTCGTGTGTGTAGAGTAGATGAGACGAACCGGGAAAGCAGGCAGTGGGCCAAACCACAGTGAGGAACAGGAGGGGGAACTCAACTGTTTCTAAATGAATTTTTTGCGTTTGTTTGGTTTTCTACTTACACAATTATTTTAGGTGTACATACATATATTTTCCACAATAGAGAGTGCGATTTTTTTACATAATTTTTTTGAGGGGAACAACCCTCGGATGGGGGCGGGACATGTCCCCCCGTCCCCCCAGGGATTTACGCCCGTGGTAGAAACGGCAGACGTGTTGAGTGTTTCTGTGCATTTTGAGATGTCACTTTTCTTGTACTTTTTTTTCAAATATCTCTGTTTTGAGAGACAATCGCCATTGGCGACTGAAATGAAAAAACTAGTCGCAAAATAAAAAATCTAGTGGCATTGGCGACCATTTTAGTTGCCATAGGGAATGAATAGGGCTCAACGTTCGGATAGTCCTGCTCGGACACGCTTTCTCCAAAACCCACCAAACTTCATGTTATACCTCAGGACAACCTGCACTCGTCTTTTCCTTGTCTATCCATCCCTTTTTTCCTCATTCACTTGCATTCATTTTAAACCCCATTGAAATGAATGCAGTTTCAGAAGAAGAGACTTTCAGGCTCCTTACAGTGACCAAACCTTATGAAACTTCATATGAGACCTCAGGCCATGCCCCCACAGACACACCTGTTTAAACTGAACTATATGGCCAAAAGTATTGGGACACAGGTGTCATGCAAAACTATATTGCCAGAAGTATTGGGACACAACTGTTTAAACTGAACAATATGGCCAGAAGTATTGGGACAGTGCTGTTTCTGGGTTGTTGCTGTGGCAGTTGCTATGGTTTATGAGATGGTTGCTATGGAGTTTCTAGGATGTTTCTTGGCAGCAGGCCCATTTCAAAATTTCTTCAGGCCACAGCTACGAGACTCAGTAGTCAACCTCAGGCCTCATCAAGAAGAAGGGGGACAAGAAGGGTCAGATGACTGCTGCATTTGAGCAAGCACACTTTTCTCTGTGGAAATGCAGTCTAGTTTATTTTGTTCTTTTATATAGACATACATATAGTGTGTATTGGGGCGACAGACCATTATACCAGTAGGGACCTTTATGACATAGCCTTCAAATACACAGACTTTAATATAGAAATTGGTCTCCCCTTTGCTACTATAACAGCTTCCGCTCTTCCTAGAAGGCTTTGCACAAGATCTTGAAGTGTTTCTGTGGGAATGTGTGCTCATTCATTCTGTAGAGCATTTAAAACCCTCGTGGTTCCTGAGCAGTCCAAGTTTAATAAAGGAAAGGAGTCAACTCCATCGGCAAGAGTCGAAATTCAGAGCTGTGAATCACTAACCATTAGCATTGTAGTTCACAACCGCCATCTAACGGCGAGGTTTGGTACAGCACAACACAAAACACTTTTGGGGTGATTCTGAGTCTACGTGGACAAACCATGTTAGGAACAGGAGTGCTGATCTAGAATCAGTTTTTGTAACCATAACTGTCATAAATACAGAAGAGTCTGATCTGACGTCAGAGCTCTAATTCAGAACTATGTTGTCTAATGCAGAACTGTTTTGTCTTTTTCAGAACTGTTTTCCGTGATGCAATTCCGTGGTCCAATTCCCCCCAAAATGAACTGAATTACAGAAGGAGAAACCAAAAATGCACTACATTTAGTGGTACGAAAAACATATTTCCCTATTATATTGCTGACATTGATTTGTCTAGATATTGTGACACTGCTAACAAGATGCAGTGCAGTTGTGTGTCATCAGTGAAGAGCAGAACAGAGAGCATCCAGCCCTCAGTCTGATGGTGCTAGAGGTGTTGCAGGTCTAGGATCCAGTCTGCAGTGGGATGTGTTGATGCCACTGAGTTTTACAGTGAGCTGCTGTGGGATTTTTGTGCTGAATGCTAAACTACAACTAATGAGCACCATTGTAACAGAGAGAGGTGTAAGCGTTTAGAAATGGTGTGATCAGTGGTGGGGTGGTAGGCAAATTTGAGTGGGACCAGTGAGCTGGAGAGAATTATTTTGGATGTCTGACTTCATGGCGATCGGTGTGAGTGCAAGGGGACTCTAATTTAGACATGTCAATGTTTCTTGGGAACCTGGATGGTGATGGTATATTTAAGACACTCAGGGATGTGTTGAAGATGTCTCTGAAGATTTCCCTGAGGACACAGACAGTTATGTGATCTGGACCAACAGCTTTTTTGTGTCGTGATCCCAGGGAAGTTTCTCACCTCAGTTGTTGTCAGACAGGGCACCTGGTTGTTTGTGGGGGTGAACTATTGCACACATGTTGCTTTGTTCATTGAATCATGCATAGAAGTTGTTCAGCATGTAAAAGACATTAATGTAGTCGGGTGGAAAGGGCTTGTAGCCTGTGACTGCTTTTTCCTTGCCAGCATGCAATATGAGTATCTTGTGTCTGAGAAGACACATTGAATTCTTAGTGCATGTGGCCAGTTTGGTGCTTTGATGGCTGTTCTGTGCGTTTCCTTGTCACCTGCCAGGACTTCTGGTTGACTCCTATTGTTACACATTTGGAGGCAGAGCATCTTAGAGCATCTTAGAGACTCAGAAGTCTCTGTCAAATTAATGTTCTCCAGCAGCATGCCTGTGACTTTCCCCATCCTGGGTGGGGTGTATGTCCTGAATCAGGGACACTCATCCGCACCCGAAGAGAGAGGGAGAGCTTTGAGCTGCAGTGTATGGATCATGTGCTTATATACTCTTCATCATTAAGAAAATATTGTTTGTATGTAAACCAAAAACAGCAGAATCTTCACAATGTGCTGCAGGCTAGTAATAATAATTTAATCAAAGGTGATGAGTCAGAGACTTACTGTAATGTATGCATCATTAAATAAACTATTTGAATATTTCAAGTAGGTTTTACTGTCATTTTGAGCATATACACCCAGTACACAGTGGAACGAAACAGTGTGCCTCCAGGACAATGGTGTAACACAAGAACAGAACAGCACAAGACCAGACAAGTGCAGACAGGACAAAAGTGTGCAAGAAAAACAAGAACAACAATCCAACTGGACAAGGCAAGACAACATTTATAGTAGACATCTAAAGTAGCTACAGCCTGGGTGAATACAGTATTTTGACAGGTACTGTATTCTAGCAGTTGTGTGCAGAATGCAAAAGAGAAGTTACATGTGCAAAAAATGCAGAACAGAGTTAGACAGCAATAAATATGACTGTGCAAATAGGCAGAGAATGTGCATTGTAATAAATAGGAGGTAATTAAAAGGCATAGTGGAGTTGTTTGGGATGGGTACAGTTGAATGTTTTAGTTCAATATTTGGAGTATATCTGAGTGTTAATGATCTGGGTTTTATTTTGTCATCCTGGAATAAATACATATGGTGTGCATGCTTGAGGTTTGTGAATACATTGTCTGTGCTGTTCGTCCCATAAAATTTCCTTTCCATTATGTTGTGAATGATTAAAACTTCTTTGACAGCCACGTTTGTCAAAACGATCAAAAGTCCAAACCCACTTCATCAATTATATACTTTTTCATTTTCTCCAAGGTGAATCTTCATAAATGTCTATCAATTAGTGTCAAAAGGGTGTGACTTTGCCCTGGGAGCATCAGAACACCTGTCTGATGACATATAAAACATGAGTTATTCTGGACTGTGCAGCGTGCTCTGCTTAATCTTTTAGAGAAGTGAACTGAGATTTAGCTTACTTTTCAGAGAAGGGGGTTTTGTTTTGTTGTCCATGGGTATCGTGCGCAGTAACAGAGTGATTCCTCATTCCTCAGTTCTCCGATAGGGGCGTCTAGACTGAAAAATTATGTAACAACAACGAAGTTTGTGCAGTTTTTTCTGGACTTCCATTCGCTTTGGTCTTCTCTTTGTTTCTCTTCCAGTACCTGTGTCGCGATGTGGGACTCGGTGAGTTTCGCTCGCCACAGGCTGAACGTGTTTGTGGGTTCTTTCCTCATGTTCCTGCTGCTGTCGGTCCAGTTCTGTATTCTGAACCTGCTGTCCTTGCTGGCCCCCACCCTGGCTCGGAGGATTCTCCTCCTGATGGGGGAGCGGAGCACCATGACCCGCAACCCGCGGTTCCGCTACGAGGACTGGGCTCCGACCTTCACCACGACACGGTTCCTGCGGGCGGCTCTGCGGGGCTACTGGAGCGGCCTGGGGGATTCAGCGTTCGTGGGTCATCGGGCTCCAGACTGCCCCCTGATCACCATGCAGGGGGAACCGACCAGCGTCCATCGGTTCATCAGAGGTAATGGAAAATGAATATATGTATATATTAGGGCTGGGGATTATTTATTCAACACCGACAATTATTTTATCGCGCGTTAACCCAGTTTTTTTATCTATTTATTTTGAAAGTGCGGTGCTTTCACGGGGGTGAGGCGTCCCATTACTTTTGTTCATTATGTGTCCAACACTGCATTCAAATACATAGACTTTCATTTGGAGTTGGTCCATTTGGAGTTGGTCAAATACATAGACTTTCATTTGGAGTGTGCCCCCCCCTCCCCCCGCTCTGGAGTCTAGACTATGAACTTGTTTTTCAATAACAAACTAGATAAAACTCGAATGCGCTGCAGTGGCAAATAGCTTTGGTTTTATATTTGATTTCATTACATTAATGTTTAAGTTTAAAGAACTATTTGAACTGCAGCTCTGTAACTGTGTTAAACGGGACGCTGCTGTTAAAAAGCTAATTTTTCTAAAATGTTTGCAAACCAAATGTTATTGCACTTTTGTTCATAGCAGTACTTAAAAATAAGTTTGTGCAATACACTACTTTTGAATTAATTATTGAAATTTGCATATAAAAGTGCGATTAATCACAGATATGAATATGTGTGTGTGTGTGTGTGTGTGTGTGTGTGTGTGTGTGTGCGTGCTTCCAACTTTGTGGATGCTTCCAACTTTGTGGATGCTTCCAACTTTGTGGACACAATTTGGAAGACCCTTCTTTATTCTAGCATGCTTGTGCCCCAGTCCATAAAGACATGGTTGAAAAAACTTGACTGGCCCGCAAAGATTCCTCACCTCAACCCCATCCCGCACATTTAGGATAAATTGGAATATATAATAAATTCACTAAAGGGGGCATTTGGCAGGCGCCCTTATCCAGAGTGAATTAGAATCATTAGTTACAGGGACTGTCCCCTGGAGCAACTTAGGGTTAAGGACACAATGGCAGAAAGTGTGGGTTCGAACTTTGTGGTCATTGGGCTCTCAGGCACGAGTTTTACCCAGACGGCTAGTACCACCTTTCTACCACATCAATGGGCACAAATTCCTACAGAAACTCCAAAATCTTGCGGAAAGCCTTCCAAGAAGAGTGGAAGCTGTTACAGCTGCAAAGGTGGACTGACTCCATATTAAAGTCTATGTGTTTGAATGAAATGTCATTAAAGTCCCTGCTGTTGTAATGGCCAGGTGTCCCAATACTTTTGTCCATATAGTGTGTATGTATATCTGTGTACAGTGATACCAGTTTGAAGATTGCACCTTTCTTTTCACTCACTTTCTCTTTCATACCCCAAGTTTTCAGGTACTAACTCTTCAGTCAATTCCTCCTTTCCTCACTCATTCGCTCCATTACTGTCATTAACTTCATCCTTTATTTCTTGCTTTCACTCACTCCTTTACTCATTTTCACTCATTCTCTCATTCAATCTACCCCTCCCTCCCTCATTATTCACATCTGCTCTGTGTTTTTGCAGGTAATCGCCCACTTGTCCTGAGCTTTGGAAGTTGCACCTGACCCCCGTTTCTTTTAAAACTTGACGAGTTCAAGCAGCTCGTCAGGGACTTTGGCGATGTGGCTGATTTCCTCATCATCTACATTTCTGAAGCGCATGCAACAGGTAAACTGTACAGGTTTACAGGGACATGTTGTTTAGTAGTCTGGGACAGGAAGCTAAGCAATATTTTACAGGGTTAGTGCCCTAGAACTAACTGGATTAAGCTTTGGTCTGAACTAATATGACTCTTCAGCAGTGGCGGCTCCTGGTCAATATTTTTGGTGAAACAAACCCCCCTTCATCCCCGGCACACCGTGAAACAAACTCAGCACCTCGCCGGACCCTGGGCAGCTTGATTTTCTTGCCCTAAGTACCTACTTCACCTCTATGTTCTGCTGTTGCTGCCTCACATTCTGATGTATCTTCTCTTTCCTGCTCTTCCCTCAATCTCCTCATAATTAGTGTTAAATCACTACAAAATATAAAAAGTATTTTATTGTACATATCTTACGAACACGTAATAGTAATGTTTATTTCAACAGTACATAATTAACAATATTTCTAAATCCCAAGAAAACATATCTAACCT
>JBBPCY010000023.1:11694054-11704243 GCA_037974405.1 Brachyalestes nurse | reverse complement strand
TCTTGTTCATGGTGGGGGAGAGGTTGGAATGGAAGAAAGTGATTCTGTGGACAGGTGTGCTTTAGAAACATAAGTTAAGATCAGGAGTATCTGTAGTTCATAGATGGATTGTAATCTGTGTACAATATGGACACACAGCCAGTCTGTGGGAGCCAGAGGTCTGGCTGAGTTGTAGGGGATCAAATACTTATTTCCCTCAGTGACATGCAAACTTTTATGTAAGGTTTTTTCTTGATTTCTGGTTGATATTCTGTCTCTCTCTATAAAAATGAAACTACCTCATAAATTACAGACTGTGCAAGTCAGCAAACTTACAAATTCAGCAGGGGATCAAATAATTATTTCCCTCTCTATGTATACTTTAAGCCTTTTCCATAACACCTTTCAGCATGCCTTATGTAAGATTCATAAATATATGACTAAACACCTCAAATTAGCCTACCTGCTACTCCATTATTATTGATAATTATGTGAATGTGAAGATAACTTCTTCTTAGACTCTTGCCAGGTGAAGGTTGATTCAGTCTTTTGCTTTTTATGGATCACCTCTCTGCTTATTTCTTCTGGTTGCTGGTGTGCATCCATTTTTATAAGTGCATGTCTAGACACCTGATTGCTTGCTATGTGACAATAATTTCTTACCCTATGACAGTAGTAACAGTTTCTTGCCTAGTTCTGACATTAATGTCTATTTTCCATGTGTTGCTTCCCCTGCTGTGCAAATGCAGCATTGTGTTCAAGCCTGTACAATTGTGTATGGGCAGTGATGTAAGGAATTAATAATATATGGTGAGAATGTTGTGTTCATTCTTCATAGTAAGATATTTGTGCTTTCTTTTCAGAAATGGAAGCAGTTGTCCAGGCTCCAGCGTAGTCTGATCCTGTTTCTACTGGCCTTCCTGCTTATCTGTGGAATCTTCTATTACCCGAGCTTCTCGGAACAGTGGAAAGGTGTTTCCTAGTTCATCTTCCAGTTTCATCCCCAAAAGTTTAATATGCAGAATAAGCCTTCATACAATAACTTGTGATTTTATGTTGGCTTGTTTCAGACCTCTTCTTAAGGCAGCCCACTGTTTGTAGTTGCTATCAATATATAGATTGGCCAATCAATACTTTATTATAAGGGCAATATCCTCTAGGGGTCACATCCATTTTTATTTTTCCTTGTGGTCATTTTATATGACAATTCTCCTGCCTGACGTTAAACTGCATCCAACCCTGCAAAAGGTCCTCCAATTTGCAGAAAGAAAATATTTGGGATTGGTGGCACTCAAGCCACCACAGAAACATTCACATAGCTCAGAGGCAACAGAAGGGTGCCTGAAGTTGCTCTTCCTGGGAGTAGCTCTGCTGCTGCCTTCCATAGGAGGGAAGGCACTTGTTAACCTCGTCCATGAAGGAGTTGAAACCATTGGAGGGCCAGTAAAGTCAGGTCTGTTGGGGATCTGAACTGGTGTGGTGCTGAGGAATCACCTGCTGCATGGCAGCATTTGTGTTCTAAACTGAGGTGGCCCATTTGGGTAGGCGTGTAGAGAATCTTGTCCCTTCTGTCTGATGACCTTCTTCCTCTGCTGTCAGTGAAGCGTTATAAGTTTTCCTCATTTCAGTAGAAACACTCTCTGAGGTGTGCAGGCCAGGGGTGGCCAGATCTCCGTAGGAGGGTAAATCTGTGATTGGTTCGAACTTTTAGACATGGGGTGAGTGCTGATCCTGACATGAAAAGAACCTGAAGGCAGAGAGCTGTGTTGGTGCTGCTTGTGTATCTAGGAATGGGTGTTTCATCTCGCAGGGCACATATTCTTATATATGACATTTCACTTGCGATAAACTGGGCCGGCGTCTTTGGGCAGTTGTTTAAGTCTGATTCTCCAGCTCGGATATTGAATAGCTCTGGGTCAATGGTTCTTGTGGCTGATTAGCTGCGAACCAACCAGTCTCACCGAGATTGCACAGGTGGTGGAGCAGCTGATGGTAGGGAGAGCTACTCTTGTCTGTGGTATCTAGGGTGAACGTCTCCATGCTGGCAGTTAGGCTGTCCTCTTGGCATTGCAAGCTGTATTTGCTTCTACATGCGAGACAGGCATCATCCCTACTGACGGAAACTTGTAGTTGTTGCTCCTGTCAGGAAAGGGAAGGGTGATTGCAGCAACTAAAGGAAAAAGATTCTCATTTCTACAATTACAAACAAAAACGTGTGGAGTTTGCTAAACACTACTGGGACTTTAACTGGAACCATGTCCTTTGGTCAGTAAAGACTAAGATTGAGGTTTTTGGCAACAAATGTTCCAGGTGGGTCTGATGTAAAACAAAGGTTGAATATGCAGAAAAGCACCATATGCCCACTGTGGAGTTTGGTGTGGATCTGTTTCTCTTCCAAAGGCCCTGAGAACATAGTTAGAGTGTATCAGAGAGGGCAGCTCTTTGAAACGCCTGGACATTGTAAATAGCAGGGGTGTCAATAATAGTGGCACACATGATTTTTTAGAAAAAGGCTTTTTTCAGGGGTTCTAATAACACTTATTTCACACAAAAGTATCTTTAAACAGTGTTTTTAGCAGTCTTTAACACTTTATTTGGGATAATGATGATGCTGTTTATGTTAAAGTTTCCATATTTATCCTATAAGTAAATAATTAATAACTGCTTCTCTCTTTTCCTTGTTCTTTAGCTCTGTCTGACAGGCCAGTGAACAACCACTGGGATGACCTGGAAAACCAAGGCCTACAGCCCATTCTTCCTGGTCTAGTCCCAAAGGTCGTACCTGGGGTTGTACAAGAGGAGTCTCCAGAGCCACAGAGATCAAACGCCCTTGTCCTGCCCAAACCTCAAGCTTTGGTCAGTGCCACTCTGTCCCAGAACATTTCGAGTCTCTGTTTAATTTAATGTCTAATAAAATACTACACTAAGGGAACAACTGGCAAAAACGCCATGCCATTTGTGGTGTGTCCATTCATCAACATTTTTCTGCAATGTTTCAGGTATTTAAACCACCAAATTTTAATTTATAGCAATAAGCCACATTAAATGTTGCATTACAAGGTTAAGTGGGGTTAGGCAGAGCAACTACAAAATGTACTGTGATAAAATCTACAAATGTTAATAATAGACAAAATTCTCAAGCAATATATTCCATTAACAGCAAGTGATTGATAAGCATAATGACTGTGAAAGATTATTCCAAGCAATCCAGTGTCTTTCTAACAATTGGACACGTTAATGCAGAATTCAGGTGATAAGTATAATTATGTCTTTGCGTATGTTTTATTTTACAGCAGTGTAGACCTAGGAATATATTCATAAAATAATGACGTATTTGTTTTTTTATTCATAAACATTTGCGTATTCTTGCTTAACTGAAGCATATCGGAAAATTATATCATATTCCGAACAGAAAATATCCCCAAACTTTGGCAGCTGTGTAAATACTAATTGATTTTCTGTAACTGCATAATTGTTTTATGGATATTTCGTACATATGGTGTTGGCCTCAGCATATTTTCATTTGATTTCTCACCTGCAGAAGAAGCCTCCAAGTAAGCGTGGTCCTCCAGTCCTGCAGAAGAGAAGCAACATGTCAGACTGGCAGGTGAAAGACAAAAAAGAGCCAGTTGTAAGAAGAGATGAAGAGCAGGAGAAAGAAACAAAGACAGTCATTAGGTATAGCCTCAATACATTAGTGTTCCTGCCTCTGCCACACATGAGGCTGTTAATCACTCTATTTATGGAAAGACCTTGTGCAGTACAGAGTAAGACACAGCTTAAAGTTAGACACATCATGGATTTGTGTGGAGACCGTATTCTTGGCTTCTGAACTCCTATGAGATATGAGGACTATGATACTTCACAGTAAAGCCTTTTATTTCCATTTTTATGCCATTCATATTGTACCCATTTAAAAAGAGCTCTGCTTAAGTGGTGTTTCTCACAACTTGATGCAATTTATTCTCATATTCAGAACTTATTTCTCTGTTGGAATAATTCTGCATTCACCTCTGTCACTTCACTGAGACATAAAACCACATTAAAATCCATTAAGCAAATGAGTAATGTGATAGCCCTGTAAAGTGGCATTGCTAAGTAAAGTTATAAATTGATTTTCAGGGTCATGGATTGGATTAAGCTGTTTGTTCATCTTTGGAAAAAAGCCCAAAAAGAAGCCTCTTATAAATGCCTCTCCCAGTCTTATTGTCTTAAAATGGCTTTTGAATATCTATACAGATTTTTGTCTCAGGTTCATTAATTTGTCTATGTCTGCTCAGCTGGCGAGGTGCCATGATTGAAGCGGAGCAGAGCACTGAGCCTCAGCCCTCAGTGCATGTGATGGAGGCAGCAGGGCCTGCTGAGGTTGAGGGTGTTGCCCCTCTACAGCCAGGTAGCTTTCATCCATATTTCACAGGCCTGATCACGCATTACACGCATTACGATTTTTTGTCTGGGTACAAAAATATAGCTCAAGGAATTTCTGACCCACAGCACCAGATTGAGATCCCTTTTCTGTACCCAGACAAAAATCAGTCAGAAACTCCAGCTGCCAAGTCAAAGAATAAAACTTATACTATAATACTAGCTCTTGTTATGTTACATTACACGTTTGCTGATTTAAAGTTTCAACATCATAAGTATTCAAACATTTTGCAATATTGTCACAATATTATTTGATAATAAAATATATGATGTACAATGTTTCTAGTATTTTATAAAGATCTAGTATAATATATATTCAGTAGTTCAAAACACCTCCGTTGCAAATCAAGGATATTAACAGGGAGCTTGTTCTCCTTTAGCTATAATGAAAGCCTCTTCTAGAAGGACTTTAGACTGCTTATTAGAACTTTGCGATGGTCTGGTTGCATTCAGTCCTGATAAGATTAGAAAGGTGAGGTGTGAATGATAGATTAGTTCTGGATCACAAAACACATTTTAACACATCAGTAACTACATCAGTAACTAAACACAGTTCCTCTGCTCCATAGCCTAATGCTGTGGGCTGATTAGACATTATGACGATAGGCAACGTACACCACAGCATCCAATTTTTACTTCAGTCTTTAGTTATTATAAAATTCCTGTGTCAACCGTGGGGTGCAACCTAAAGTAGCAACACTCATTAATTAGAAGCAGGGTATGATTACAAATACTGTGTTTCAGATTAAATCAATGAACACAAACAAACCCAGCTTGCATAGTCTGGTCCTGCTTCCTTCAGTTAAATATTTCAAGCTGTAGCCTGAACTGCATTAGCAATTAACAGAGACAATTGCATTTTCGGTACTTTTCTGGTCAAGGGTTCTCAAGGGCACTTCTTGGTCCTTCTCATGGAAAACAAGATACAGAGCTTGCTTAATTGCAGCAAAATCCCTGAGGCTTATGGATCTCATCTAGTATCTTCAGTCAGACGGCATCATATCATCAATTTTAAATGAGGAAAAATATTTTTGTTGTTAGTGGTTATAGGTTTCTTCTTTGTTCTTTTGATTTTCCTTTAGTCTCTGTGAAGCCTGTGGACCGGACAGAGGCTGTGAGAGAAGCATTCAGGCATGCATGGAAAGGCTATAAAGCATTTGCTTGGGGTCACGATGAGCTGAAGCCTATCTCTAAGGCCTATGGGGAGTGGTTCGGTTTAGGCCTTACACTCATAGATGCTCTTGACACAATGTGGATTCTAGATCTGAAAGAAGGTAAAACAGCTGCAGCCTCTTTCTGTCAATCGAGTAATGCACAGCATGTTTTTCTAGCCTCAGAAATCAAATTTGCAATCCCTCTCTGTTTTTTTTTCCCTTAGAGTTTGAGGAAGCTAGGAGTTGGGTAGAGAAGAAGCTTTCGTTCTCTAAGAACGTGGATGTGAATCTCTTTGAGAGCACCATCCGGATTCTTGGAGGCCTCCTGAGCACCTACCATCTGACAGGAGACACTCTGTTCTTGGAGAAAGCTGTCAGTTACTCACATATATTTTCATCTTTTTTTGTCACCTCTTCTAGAGTGAATCTATCCTGGGAGGAGAAATAGCATTGGAAAAACCTGTCATTTAAATGCCACATTTTTCGTTCTTTAGGGTCATTTAAATTGAATGGTTTAGTGCTTTGTCACTGGCTCTAGATTACTGCTTAGTTATTTTCTCCATTTTTCTTGAGTTGCTAGTGTCATGCTAGAGGGAAAGCAACATTTAATGACTTTAAGTTCATTTAAAAGTTAAATAGTTTAATTATTAAGTTGCTCTGCAGTATTTCTAAATGCTCAATCTGCTTAATGTCTTTGTTGTCTTAGAAAGACATTGGGTCAAGATTAATGCCTGCCTTCAACACGCCATCCAAAATTCCTTTCTCTGATGTAAACATCGGGAAAGGCACTGCTCATCCCCCTCGCTGGACCACCGACAGCACTGTGGCAGAGGTCACTAGCATTCAGCTGGAGTTCAGGGAGCTCAGCAGGCTCACCCAGGACCCACAGTACCAGGTACACCCAGCATGGGTGTGTCTTGACTTCTGCTATACATGCAGGATCCGTTTATAGTAAGAGCTGTACTTATTTATTTATAGTAAAGTCAATAAGTTAAACATAGCAGGTACTTAGAGGATAATTAAACTGTAATCCAGGCACTTATATTCCTTTTTTGTGTGGATTTGACCTAATTGAAGACCAAGTGCTGGCTCCAAAAAATAAATTGTCACCTATGTACCATAGAATTTTAGATTTGTTTTCTGTGTTTAACTAAACAAACTTACAAAAACAATTTCTCTGTACCCACAGTATAAAACCCCTTCTTTCTGTATGTGTGGTGTTTGTGTACGTGTCTGTCTCTCTGTGTGCATGCCTGTGGTCAGAAAGCAGTGGATGAGATAATGCGGCAGGTCCATAGGCTAGATGGGAAGCACGATGGCCTGGTTCCCATGTTCATCAACACAAACAGCGGGAAGTTTACCCATCGTGGGGTTTTCACTTTGGGAGCTCGTGCAGACAGCTATTATGAATACCTGCTCAAACAGTGGCTGCAGAGCAACAAGAAAGAGCCAGAGTAAGTTTCATTGACATCTTTCTCAATTCAGTTGAATATTTTTTTGTGTGTTAAAGGCCCATCCAAAGACAAATTTTCCTTACCTTTTAAATATAGTATTTTGATATTGGATGCAATCATTTGACATTATTCAGTTTACTCACTGAGTCCATATTATGTTGAAATGCTCATGACAGCACATTTGCATATGAACTTTTATTCAGCCTATTTTTGATATATAAACCCAGTGAATGTTGTATATGCATTCTGGCAAATGATAGATAAAAAAGATATACAAATAATGCTGCAAAAACTTTAAAATATTAGGGTTCAATTTAAATCACTGTTGCTAGCTATCCAGTACACTAGTCATTTCTTGACTATGTTTTTAGTAGTTTAAACACTATGAAATGTATGTTATTCTCTGCAACACTGTTCACATTATTGCTAGCCATCATCATCACAAATGGCAAGGCAGTATTTTTGTGATATATGTTAATTAATGCTATAAATGTAAACCCCTCTGCTTTATTCCATTTTTATAAAACTGACTTTGTGTGAAGTGCAGTGCTATTAAAAGGCTCGGCTCTGTTGTGCTGCTGTCCTTTATGAATTGGAAAATGCCTGTCATATTCCATTAATCTTTGTCTGTCAGCTCGCCTGCCTGTCTATCTAACGGACTCTAAATAAGTAAGACTCAAGCTTTTGCATGCGCATCACCTCGCTGCTTCACACCTGATCGTGATCAGCCTGCGCTCACATCACACTCACAGAGTGCTGGAAGCAGCTTCAGATCTGTGCTGCTCTTTTTGAGGAGTCACCTTGAAATATTTACACAGGAAACAGCTCAAGATCTTCTGAGGACTTGACATTGAAAATCACCTTTGTATTTTGCAAGTGCTTGAACCTATAGGTTTTTATCTTTTTTTTTTTATTCATAAGGATTTTTTAAGGTTTGAATCAATCAAATGACTGATACAACAGCAGCCAAGCCAAGGTCAGGCTCAAAGGGATATTACTCAGTATGTGTGACTGTTGTCCCTAGACTGAAACTGCACTCAGCATGCTGTCTGCAATAGGTTAGAAGTGCATCTCTGCTCCACAAAGGGAAGAGACTTCAGAATCTGATATAAAAGTTATTCCTTGTTTAACAGAAGAGAAGCAGTCATTTTGGGATGAGCATACTGTAGCATTTATGGGAATTTTAAACAATTTGTATACTTACTGGAACACCTTAGAAACCCCTGTGGTGTTGGTACACCCTAAATTATGTAAATAGTAACTGCAGCTCATATTTCCCACAAACAACAGATAATTGTATACATATATCAGTAATTGTATTCTTATAAAATGCACCTATATATTATATGTATTTTACAATTACTCTGTGTACCTGATGGTCAATGAGTGTAGGTACAAAGTAGATGTACCTAAATTAACTAACTGGTTCATGCAGTAGCTCATGCATGCCTCTAGGAGGCAGATTACACCCAATTAAAAGGCACATGCATATGTAAGAGGATTATCTTTTTCTTTCCTTCAGTGTATATAAGATGTGTGTGTGTGTGTGTGTGTGTGTGCGCGCGCATTTAGGTTACTGGAGGACTACCTTCAGGCTGTGGAAGGAGTTAAAAAAAACCTACTCAAACAGTCATCACCCAGTAAACTCATCTTTGTAGGAGAGTTGTCCCATGGACGACTCAACCCCAAGATGGTAAGAGTTAAAAAATAAATACATAAATAAATAAAACCCACATGTCCAGGCTTTAAGCCAAGAGTTAATCTATAGGCTAGTATTGTTTGAGGGGCATCTGTTTGTTTAATCCCCAGCCTTAAATTCAATAAGCTTAATGAAGCCAGTGAAACTAGTTCGCTCATGAGGATGAAAATAGACATTACGGATGGAGATTAGATTGTGTTTGACTTTGACCTCGGCAACATCTGATTTTTTTTTTCTTTTTTTCCATTCTCTCATGCTTTTTTTCACTCTGAATTTCTCTTTCCTCTATCATGCGCTCTCTCTCTCACTCTCTATCTCTTTCTCTCCCTCCCCTCCTCCCACTCTCTCCCTCCCTGTCTTCCTTCCTCCCTCCCTCCTACTCTGTCCCAGGATCATTTGGTGTGTTTTTTGCCAGGGACACTAGCTCTGGGGGCCCATAACGGCCTTCCAGCTGACCACATGGACTTGGCCAAGCAACTGATGGAGACATGCCATCAGATGTATGTGCAGATGGAGACGGGACTAAGCCCTGAGATTGCCCACTTCAACCTGCAGAATCACAATGGCCGTGATGTAGATGTGAAAGTAAATAGCTGAGATTATTTACACTCTAATCAAGGTTTTAATCTGCTGTCACAGTGACATGTATGGCCCTGGTACTTATTTTCATTAAGTGCATAAATCGTTAGTGGTAATTTGCATTGTAATAACTGATTAAATTAAGATGCTGGTTTTGCAGTGGGATTACACGCCTGATAAAGCTAATAAATAATGGAAGCTCATGTACGTCAATTAGCATTGTGCAAATTGCAGGCCCAAATCATCACACACTTGCCCTAAACCACAAGGTGATCTGAGAACCTCTGTCTGACAAAAACTGTTGTCTTTAAAAATTATCAAAAGGAAAAACAAAATTCGGGGTTTAAGATAGATGCTGCTATTGTATTTATCTATTCTGTTTTGTTTTATCAATTGATTGTCTTGGAACCACATTGTCAGGAACCACATAAGATGGTGTATTTGAGATTACTTAGTAGCTCTGCATGGTTTGAGGCAAGTGCATGATGACTTAGAAGTTGACTTGTGCACAATGCTATTTTATACACATATCAATTCATGTTTTATTGCCTGTATTAGCCTAGCACAGTGGGGGAAATAATTATTTGATCCCCTGCTGAATTTGTAAGTTTGCTGACTTACAAAAAATTAACAGTCTCCAATTTATGAGGTGGTTTCATTTTTGTAAAGAGAGACAGAATATCAACCAGAAATCAAGAAAAACATTACATAAAAGTTATAAATTGATCTGTATGTCACTGAGGGAAATAAGTATTTGATCCCCTACAACTCAACCAGACCTCTGGCTCCCATGTTGTACACAGATTACAATCAATCTATCAATTACAGATACCCCTGATCTTAACCTGTCCACAGAATCACTTTCTTCCATTCCAACCTCTCCCCCACCATGAACAAGT